>JASCZW010000821.1:0-257520 GCA_034211315.2 Aedes japonicus | reverse complement strand
CCCGTAGCCATTGTTGATACTTGTTGTACGGTTCTTGGAGCATTGACGATTCGCGGGATACTACATACGTGTTGGTGTTGTCTGTTTACAACCACCGGTGTAGTGATTGGATCTAAATTACTGGCGACATTCGATACGCGTTGGTTCATGGCAGGCAGGTAGGGTTCCAATGGTGTAATGATTGTACCTACTGAATTCGAAACGTTTCCTACTAGTGACTGAGATAGGGGTACTTTTGGGCAGGCTGTGTGTATGTGTCATTTACATTACTTTGAAGTGTAAGACTAGGCCCCATCCCACCGCTAGAGTCGATGAAATTAAGATGCGATCGGTTCGTGACTAGGGGAGCAGTTTCAAAGAACATACCTTGTTTGAGCATCTTACTATTAGCTAATGTTATCATCGGTTTAAGACGACTATCATAAACGGTGCTGGAACCTGGATACTGGTGTAACTGCTGTTGACCAATAAATCTCGGTTGCTGACAATCACTTCCACGCTGTTGATGAAAATTTACTTGACTCGAAAAGGGGAGAAATGGCCAAGTTCTTTGTTGACAGTAAATTCTTCTGGCGGACAGTTGGATGAGAGATCTCCAGTGCCGTTAAATTTGTAACCGCACGTGAATTCACCACCGCCGATGCTACTGACGTTATAGAAAAGGCCTGGAACCCTTGGCATATGGCACCGATTGACGATGGTTTGGTTGAGTTTATAGATACAGCTGGGAGATTGTCGTGGGTGTCGACTTTGGATGTGTTGTTGAATTTGCTGTTATTCTGGTCCGTGGCAGACGTACGATTTGGAAAGATTTCAGTCGATGACGTTGGACGGGTGGGAACTCTTTCGATTCCGGTACCGGAGGCCATAGTCAGCTTCTCCTGTTCCTCGATCCAACTCTGTACTGTGCTTCGAGCGCTTCGAATACTGCTCCGTACACTCCGGTTGTCGTCTTCCTCTTCAAGTCCTGCACGCAATATCTGGAACTTCTTCTCAATAAACTGCTTTTCCAGCGCCAGCTTATCCTCAATCGCCTTCCTTTTCATTTCCTGCTCCTGTTCCATTGCTTTCTTCTGTAGTACTTCTTCTTCTTCCTGCCTTTCTTTAAGCAATCTTTCTTGAAGTGCTTTTTCCTCAACTAATCTTTGCAGCAGCTCTTTCAGCCTCGTATGCTGATCTAGCCCATCTAGATTTCGGCGGTGGAGGTTGTGCACATCTCACACAGGTAAACGAGTTATCTTGTATACGCTCGTCCACGCCGGCACATGAAAAGTGGATCCAGCTTTCGCAGACGTCGCATTGAACCATCCACTGGTCAGCATTGTTTGGCTGTGTACAAAGAGGACAATCAGCATTGTTTTCGTCCTCTGTCATGCGTCGTACTACACTCTGTCGCTTGTTCGACCTTGACATAGCTTAGCTGGTAAAACGATGAAGCAAATGCAATTCTTAACCTCTGTTTGTGGGGAAAAATACCATCCACCGATATGAGGTTATATTTTCTAAAGTTTTGTTGCGGACAGCTCTAAGCACAGATTTTCGGACACTTCATTTAGCAACTCAGTTTTGAGTGGAGTATGCTTTAGACTGTAATTGCATGATTTCGTTATTAACAGTTTTAACGTGTGGTTATGTCTACTTACAAATATAAGTCCTTTTAATATTTTATATGTCCGTGTTGAACTGATGCTGCAACTACCTTTGTTTGTTATGCTAAGTAAATGTAAGTTTAATGTTATTTATTTAATCTGTATGTAGTTCAATGTAGTGTACTTACAATCAATAATTGTTAAGTGTAAGTAATCAAAATTTAATCAGTTAACTTCTATATGTTACGCGTGGTACTAATTCAATGTTTTTCGTATAACAATGCTTTGTTTTCTTTTACCTCTATTTTTCTTCTACTCCTATTTCTCAACTCTGTCACCTGTCCTTTTGACGGCCTGAAACCCATAAGAGTAGTTGTGCCAATTAACGTCCAGTGCTGCCATGGTGATCGATTTCCTCAACACTCCGGAATTAATGAACATATGCAATCAGCTGAAGTATCGCTCATGGTTTTCCTAGCAAATATTTGTGAGGATGATTACCTACAACACCGGAAAGATTCCGGAGGAATAAGCCGGACAGATTTCATGAAGAACAGGCCATCGAAGATGAGTTTTGTGGGCTGAGGGCGGCAGTCATCTGCAAGGACATCGAGGTGGAAGAATCGGATGACTTGCCAAGCTTGTTGGAGAAAACTTCTGTGTTTCAAACAAGCAGATGGAAATCTGGATGTTCCCTTGCGTAGAAAGTTCATTGCAAACTTCTACTAATTTCTATGCTAATAATTCCATGCAGAAAGACGTTTCGTTTTGCTGTTGTCACCGCGACCATTTTTTGATCTGTTGTGTTGTGTTGCATCACCGCGACCATTTTTGATCTGTTGTGATAAAGTTGTATATATATCTGTTTTTGTTTTGCATTTAACTCCATCCCAATTAATTGATAACAGTTAAATAAACCTAAATTAATCCACCGATGGTGAGACTGATCCCTTCTTACACTTCACCAGAATTAAGAACTCAAATGTGGCCAATATGGTACTGGATTCATATTTTCATCAGAAATTCGAGGAAGATCCCGGAATATTCGATATGTCATACATTCAGTTTATAAAATCAACTATTTATCAATCCTTAAGGTATTTATTGTTCATCGATGTGATTAAAATGTTGGCATTAATAGTGCCCAACGACTTACTTATGTTAGTTAAAGGCGAACACGAAATTATTGCGACACATTCAACAGGGCATAACTTTTTACCATTGGGTAAAAATCAACCAAATTTTGCACACTTTCTCATTGATGTGTATTGTTTACATGCTGTCAAACTCGAAGTCGTGTTTTTCGATTCAACGAAAATGGAAGGTGAACCAACGCGAGTCGAGAGAACAAATCCTTTCCAAACACCTGGAATTTCCTGACCTGTCGCACCGGCAGTTGGGAAAAATGTTGAACATTCACCATTCAACCGTCTCCAGAGTGTTGAAGCGGTTCCAGGAGCGGTTGACGTTGGACCACGGCAAAGGAGCTGGAAGAAAACCGGGACCGGAGAACAAAAAGACGGAGGGAAGGTGAAGCGGATGATTAAAGCAAATCCCAACGTCTCAAGCCGTGATTTGGCTAAAAAGATCGGCATGTCGCAGAGCTACGTCCATAATGCAAAAAAGACAGCTGGACTACATACATACAAGGTGAGCGGCAACAATCGACGGCTAAAACTCGGGCACGGAAGCTCTACGAGAAGATGCTGACAAAATATGGCTGCTGTGTGATGGACGACAAAACGTATATAAAAGCCGATTTTAAGCAAATTCCGGGGTTGGAGTTTTTCACCGGCAAGAGCAAGTTCTATGTGGACGACAAATTTAGTAAATGGCGAGATCTACAAATCTGAGTGCCTCGAGAAGCGCCTTTTGCCGTTCTTGCAGCAGCACGACGAAGCTCCGCTATTTTGGCCAGATTTGGCATCATGCCACTATTCTAAAAGTGTCCTGGAGTGGTATGAGGCCAATTCTGTCCATTTTGTTCCAAAGGACATGAATCCGTCAAACTGTCCGGAGCTGCGCCCGGTGGAGCAGTACTAGGCAATGATGAAGCGGGAACTTCGGAAGAGCAAGAAGACAGTCAAAGACGGGAAGGACATGTTAAGAAAATGGAAAAAAAACTGAGAAACTGGTACCGGATGACACTGTAAAGACTTTAATGGAGGGCATCAAGCGAAAATGCGTTCAATTCTACACTCAAGGCTCCATCGATTAACTTTTCTTTTGATTTTTGAAGAAAATATATGTATAAAACTACCCTAAAATTTTGGTTTGATTCTAAACATTATAAGAAAATTGGCATGACATTTTCGGTGTCGCAATAATTTCGTGTTCACCCTTTAATATAGAAGAAGAAATTACATAAATATTGGAATTTTCATATATTCAGTCCATAGAAAGAATTATTAGACAATCCTAAGCGTCAATTTTGATTATCGATATGGATTCAAGATGCTTAAAAAATATATGTGCAGTTATAGTAAATGGAGACTTGTGTAATCTTCGAACCCATTCGTTGCAGTTCAAAACCGAACCACTCGAGCCAATCGATCCTGCTCTAATTCTATACAGTCGCATAGTCCGGCTAGTCCACTGCATGTGCTAAACAACGCCTCAGATGCGACACAATAGAATGCAAGCGGCATCGATTGGTGTGATTGGTCTTGTTCGGTTTTGAACTGTTACGAGTATATTTCCATCTCACAATAATGTGCTCTCAGGTATTTTTTTGGTCCTATCTCCATGATGGATTATCCAATCATGATGAAATTTTGATCAGTTATTTGAGAATTTTATAAATTTGACGCTAACAAAACTAAAATCGATACACAAATAGTTCAGTATGTAATCAGAGACTAAACTGTTTGATTACTATTATAATAGGCCGTCAAGTACTGTTTCGTTCATATCTTCGTAAGGAAATGTCCGAATTAAAAAAAAATCAATAACGTTCTATGAGAATGTTGTAGCTTTCATTTGCCGTCAACAGAACTGAAATCGTTTTACAAATGGCTTAAAAAACCGATGTTACATTATTTGTAACGCACACACACATACACGCACATGCATACCTACATACATACATACATACAAACATACATACACACAGACATGTGCTCAGTTCGTCTAGGATAAAAATTCGAGTTTTCAAGCGATCTTAAATCCCTTCTATTGGTGTAAGAAGGGTAAAAAATACGTACATTTACATTTTACTTTTACAACACAAAGTTTAAAGCAAAGATGTTTGCCAGGATTTACAGATAAAAACCCGCATTAATCCACCGATGGTGAGACTGAACCCTTCTTACACTTCACCAGAATTACGAACTCAAATGTGGCCAATATGGTACTGGATACATATTTTCATCAGAAATTCCAAGAAGATCCAGGAATATTCAAACATTTAGTTTATAAAATGAACTATTTGTCAATCCAGAACATATTGTTTATCGAAGTGATTAAAATATTGACATTAATAGTGTTTAACGACCTATTATATAAAAGAATAATTTACGCAAATATTAGAAATTTCATATATTTAGTCCACAGAATGAATTTTGATTATCAATACGGAATCAAGATGCTTAATGAATACTTAATACTCAATCGTCAAAATTGTGTAGTTATAGAAAATGGAAACTTTGTGTAATTTTCGAATATACTCGTTGCAATTCAAAACCACTCGAGCCAATCGATCCTGAATTCTATAGAGTCGCTTAGTGTGGCTAGTCCGCTGTATGTGCTATACAATGGCCCAGATTTGACACAATAGAATGCAAGCGGTATCGATGGGTGTGAGTGGTACTGTTTGGTTTTTAACTGCAACGAGTATATTTTCATCTCACAATCCGTTGCTCTTGTTCTCTCAGGTATTGTTTTGGTCATATCACCATGAAGTATTATTCAATCATGATGAAATTTTGACCAGTTATTTGGAGATTTCATAGCTTTGATTTGGCACCAACAAAACTAAAATGGGTACACAAATAGCTCAGTACGTAATCGGAGACTAAACTGTTTGATTACTATTATAATAGGCCTTCAAGTACTGTTTCATTCATATCTTCGTAACGAAATGTCCGAATGAAAAAAAAATTCTATGGGAATGTTGTAACTTCCATTTGCCGTCAACAAAACTGAAATCGGTTTACAGATGGCTGAGAAACCGATGTGACATTATTTGTAACGCGCGCACACACACACACACACACACACACACACACATACACACACATACATACACACAGACATGTGCTCAGTTTGTCAAGCTGAGTCGAATGGTATATGACACTCGGCCCTGTGGGCCTCGGATAAAAAGTCGAGTTTTCAAGCGATCTTAATACCCTTCTATTGATGTAAGAAGAGTAAAAAGATTTTTTGGTAAAAATTAAAGATGGAAATGAACTATAATGTGGCAACTCTTGTTCCAACTCCATTTTAAAAACTTTTCTGCATTTTACAATGATATCAATCAGTACAACAAAACATACAGAACTACCCAAAGTTTCAAAGATTTTATCCTATGGGCAAAACATTATAGCTGTGTTGCTATTTTAACGTGGACAACCTCTAGATTCCAGAAAAGGTTCTTAATAAGAGGGAAATCAAACCTTTGCTTTGAAGTTGAGCTTCTATCGACAACGCTACGAGAAGCACCCATACTGTGCTCAAAGCATAAATGAAGTCGAGGCGGCATAGGGAGTCAACATTAACCTATAAGTCATTGGAGAGCATGAAAAACTGTTTTCCGCCGTTACAACTTGGCATCAAAACACGCGAACAAAACATGCTATGTACATATTTGATATGGTGCACGGCTGAAAGATCTGGGAAAACGACCTTCTTAATCTGCCATAATTAAATCGATATTGATTTCGCATTATCATCGGTGTTCTATCTTCATCATCGTCATTTGATGGAAACTTAACATCGTCCTTGCGGCAGACAAAGTCACGGCGTCCAACGAAAGATTTACCTCGACTTATATCTGATGAACAGAATGAAGGAGCAAACGAGAGGTGATGCTCTTCTGATCCTATTCGATATGCCAAGTTGGTGGGATAGGGTTTGCAGTATCAAGTAGGTATGAATCGTAGCAAGAGAAACTAAGATTCAATCAAAGGAAATGTTCGTACCAAAATAGAGTTTCCCTTTCGGACTGTAGATTTTGAACTACGGACTTTCCCCATCAGTGTTAATAACATCTATAATTTCCTCTTTTTTGTTTATTATTATTTTTTTCTGTTACGTAAGGCGGGTTTTCGGCAATACATATATTTTTGTAATAAAGTTATTCCAAAAAAAAACAATATATCAAATAAAATAAAGTTTTCAGAGACTAGAATTATATCAATCGATGATAACAGCGTTAAATTGAGATTAATTTCACCTTCTGTTATTGGTCAGTTACGTGTCAAAATTGACGCTTGATTTAGATCAGCCTCAGAGCACCAAAACATCATTATATGTGTAGATACCGTGACAAATAACATTGTTGTGCAAACCCTATTCGTGTTCGTGATGACCAGCCGAGGGCGTCGAGTCGCCACATTACCACAAGCCATCGATGAATTTCTTATCTGATGATGTGCCTTTAATAAATCGTTTATCGCTTTCGCTGGATTTCTCACGTTCAGGCGCATCTTGAACAAAACAAGGCACAAAATTCGCAAAGCTGATGACTGTGGGCTAATGCTACCAACACTGAATGCCACCGGCTTGACATTCTTGACATCATTACCGTTTATTCCGTTCTACCTTTCAGTAGCATTACGACAGATTTGGATTTAATCACTCGTTTAAATAATAATTGGCGACATAACGTGAAGTCATTTTCCTAAACGTGATACTATCATTCAGACACAATTAAGAAAGTCTGCTTGTCTTGCAGTAACAGGCTGGTGGCAATGCTGACGTCATTAGATTTTATTGGGCACTCTTAGTGGGATGAATACAAGCGATTTTCATCATCTGCAGTGAACTTGGCAAACATTTCGAGTTTTTAACAATGGCTCACATCATAATGAATTTCTGGAGGAAAATGCGCTATGAATTAATAAACAAGAAATAACACACTCATAAGCTTGGAAACTTATCAAAGCACAAAAATCCATTATCGTACATTACCCTCGGCTAGTCACTGCTACCGACCGGAAGCAGAGTAGCAACCATTTTCGTCGACTAGCTAATTTGCTGTATCTACGGCTATGACATTAGCTTCGCTTGGTTGGCGAAAGAAGGAGAGCACGTTTGTTCCTAGCTCATATTCAACGAGGACGAACTAGCTGCACTCTAAGCTTCCAGGTAAACAAAGCCCCATTTTGCTGGCTGTAATGGTTTCTGTGTCCCCGCCGTTGGCTACCAAAGCAGCGGAAGAACACAATACCATAACCGGAAATAAGTGCATAAATGTGACATAATTAGACCTTAATGGAACCTGTAGGATGTCAGGCCCGGCTCAAGTCCTTTTGTGGTTTGGAGAAGCGAGAAATCAACGTGATTGTATTAGAATCTGTGGTCCAAAATTACCATAGCATCCAGAAGTAATTATAAGACTGAAGGATGCAAAGGAACGATTGGCTAAATTGTCTAGATTGTTTGCTTTTCTTGCAATTTTCGCTGTTGCTATTTCATTTTTCTCAAACCACTGCAGCCACTTTAAACTTCTTCATGATTTGGAAGAATTACTTTACGGAACTAGCTGGTGATTCATTTGATAAGGTGTTTTTCGTAGAAGGCAACCTTTTGAAATTTTATTGTATTGCCATCGGACTAAAAGAATTTGAGAGCACAATGCAATATTTTAAAATTTCTTGGTAGAAGGTTATTAGAAGTATTCATTGATAACGGCAAAAAAATCAAGATTCGAGACCGCAGCAAGCTCTGCCCATGAACGGTTGGGTTTTGGTGAGCTGTCACGTTTTTCCGGATTTTTAGTGTGATGTAATTAATCTACATATAAATCTCAATAATAACCATCGCGAGTGTTAATGAATGCATACCTAAATATCACTTGTGTGTTGAACAAAATCCAGTGTAAATCGATTTAGATAACGAACCGATTGGTACACTGTTGCTGATTGTTGCGGATTACCCGCGTGAGCGCTTTCCATTTTACTGATTTATTTGCCGTTTTGCCTAAGAGGAATGGAAATTAGTTGTCGAAAAATGCAGCTTACAATATTGATCGCCTTGGTCGCAAGAAGTCATACAAAAATTTGTTCTATTTCTTTCAAATCCCATTTTCAACTAATTCAAGCAATAATATCAACATTTTCGAGTGCAGTTATCTCTATAAAGTCTTTTTGAACAAATTTATTCAATTTGTCCTCCATTTTTATTAATAAAATCTCGAGCCGACGCCGGCAGCCAGAACATGCCTTTCGGACGTAGTCCTCCGACATTGAATGCCATGTGCGTGTTATGGTTGACTTCAGGGTTTTAACACTAGGGTGTGATGTTTTGCAGGCTCGTGCTTCAACATATGCCCAAATCGAATAATCCAACGGATTAAGATCTGGACTGCTAGGGAGCCACAAATCCTTCGACCAAAACTGTTATCGTTATCGTTATGTTATCGTTCAACCATTGTTGGGTTCGATTGGACGTGTTACACGGCTCTCCATCCTGCTGTAGGGCAACGTTTTGGTCCTCGGAGAAGTTGGCCTTCACCCTGGGAAGCACTTGGTCCTTTAAAATACCGATTGGGTATTGATTTTAACTCCAGCATCAATGAAAACAGGCGGCATTTTCAAACCGTTGGACGCCACCAAGCCAAACATCATGGCACCAGCCGGTGTTTGGTTTGAAATTAGTCAATTTCACTTTTTCCGGAACGTTCTCCATTTTCTGCGGTGAAATGAACCGGTCCGTGCGGCTGTTGGCCACAACATCGATGCTGAAAAGCTTTTCGTCGGAGAACAGGATTATTTTTTCCTTCTTCAACAAGGAAAGCAATCTCTTGGAACGAGTCACTCGTAGTTCCTTGACCCGGTCCGTAATCAAGTGGCGTTTCACTCTGGCTCTGGAAGATGCATGCATGTCTTCTTTGATGATTCTCCGCATGGATTTCTCCGAAATATTGGCTTCGTGCGTGCAAAGCGCGGACGTCCGCTCTCTGGCTTCCGCTGCTTAGGACCATCCTGCAGGGACTTTTTTATGTGGTAAACTGTTGCAAAATGGC
Source organism: Aedes japonicus (assembly GCA_034211315.2). Lineage (NCBI taxonomy): Eukaryota > Metazoa > Arthropoda > Insecta > Diptera > Culicidae > Aedes > Aedes japonicus. The sequence continues at coordinate 247,746 of JASCZW010000821.1, read as the reverse complement.
ACCCTACCACCTTGGCAATCTCTTTCGGCTTCTTCTGGGCGAGCAACAAACTGGTGATCGTTTCTTTCGCGAACATTTTGACGAATTTGCAATAAAACAAATAGAATGTTTGGATGCAGTGCTTGAAAGTAAACATAAACAAATACACTTTCGACAGAAATTAGTCACTAGCTACACGAATTAACCCAATACTCAAGTTTGAACATTTTCCCATTATTTTGTGCCGCACCCTGTAGACTAACAATTTCTAGGACGTAAACTTATACCGGCACATCTTCTGATTGAAACTTTTTCGGTTATTTATTTTATCATATAAGGTTAATGTTGATCATAAGAATATAAATCAGTTTCGTATATCACGATCATCCAAAAGGTTCTGAAACCGTAAATGAAATTGTGTTTTTCAAAAGATTGATTGGCTAGTAATGAGTACTTATTCATCTAGGCTGGTCCATCAGGACCCCACCTTCATAATAATATTTCCCCAATAAACTCGATTGAGGGCTGCTTCTCAAGTAACACACAAAACATCTTTTGCGAATGGTTTATAATTGTATGTTATATAAATGTATTATAAACATATTACAAAACATGTCCAGTTTGGAATGGTTTGGATTTCTCTTATTCTTTGTATCACTCTGACTAACGAAAGAGCTGAAAATACTTTTTTCACTGCTGCAAGTGATTAATACTTTACTATTGTTATAAAAACCATGGTTCCATACACTTATAAAACATGAGCACGACGTTATTTTATAGGTAGTTCTAAATACTGTTGAAATTACACTACACCAACCATGTTTTGCAAAACATGCTTTTTTTCTATAACGAGGAATTTGTTGTAGAAGATTGTGGTTTCACTACCAATGAGAAGCAAGTCATAGATAGTCAGAGTTGACTTTTTAACAATCGGAGTAGGCTTATCAAAGAAGCTACAAACCTATCACGCCAAGGACAATTGTTCAAATCCCACCCTTAGCAATGTTATATTTTTGCATGAGGTTAACTATTTTTTTGTTTCATTTTTTATAAGGTTTTAGTTTTTGCGCTTTTTACGTCATATTAAAGTAAGAAGTAAAGTATCGTACACTTAAATTGATTACCTACTTATGTCATTTAATAGTACTTTCAACATGTTTACTACAGCTGTGTTGCTTGAGTTGCTTCCTAATTTATTCAACTACGAGTATGGGGAAGTCTTTGAATGCATGTTTTGCTACATCCATTATGTGGTATACTATAATGGATAAATAAAATAAAGATATATTTTTCTTAATAGCTGAATATAGGAATAAAGTATCCTGTCTTAAGTTGGTTCCTTTTAACACAATTGCAGTTGAACACATAATTTCAAACCCTGAACCAAAATTTAGTGGTTGAATAAGCATTGCATAGTAATTTTTTGCTTCGTTTTTAAAACATATCATTTATTCCACAGGTTTGGAATAATGAACCAAAAAATTATGCTTCGGCTTAAGATCTTCTTTGAAATGTGTTTGATACAAATTGTGATGATGACTGATTAAATCTTGTAGTGCATCATGTTCTTCATCTGCACCAACCAACTAAAAAAACAATTCTATTAATTGTACCAAGTTAGTACAATAAATCCATAGTTCATCCTCCCTTGGGACAAACTTCCCAACAATAAATGTAAATAACGGCTAAATATGAACATTTCACTCGATGTTAAACATTTGACGAAAGTAGTAGATAATGAACTATCCAACCCAAATTTAGACACCTAGAATGTTATAAAATAAATTTAATCACACCGATAATTGATTTCATATACAGTGTGGGGTCATTTCATAACTTTTCTCGGTACAGAAGATAAATTCTAGGATTTATCCAGAACATAAGGAAGGAACATCCATCCCAGTTTTTCCCATTTACTAATTTCAGAGAACGAACAATGGCGCATAAAGCCCGTTTCCTTTTTCTTACGATCTGAAAATATTCGTTGATTAACTTCTTCGTCAAGAGAATAATTTAATTGCCGTTTATTTTTGAATCTTCTTTAACCCTCACTCAACGCTACACAGTGGGCCTGGCCGTTTGATTAGTTTTGCCATATCACAGATTATTCCACAAATATTAATGTTGCTAGGAAAAAAAGTCAAGATTCATCAATTTGTTAGCATAACATAATATGAACAGTATGATCGCTTCATTATATTTCACAGCTAAACACAATCCAACGTTTTTTTTTTAATTATCGATTTTCGATCAATATTGAGTAACATTGCGGCTTTTCTTTTTAATTCAATAACTTTAAAACTATTTTCTAATATTTTTTTAATCAATTTTACTGGTCTCATATTGCTGTTTTTGTTCCATTCTTGATAATCGAGATTTTCAGCCCTGGGCTGGTTCATCTCCCGTCGTAGTCAATGAAGTACATCGTTTGAGTATTTTCGTAACTTGTCACGGGTGAGATTACAGCATCTCCGTTTACTTTTTGAAGCTCTCTTAGCAACGCAGCTAAGCCTAAACGAAAAAAATGCAGTTCATCAATAAAGATCTCAAAATACTCCTTATTTTATGTTGAAAGCACGGTGTTAGGTACTTCGTGGAATTAGGGTAGGTCACGATAGATGGGGTCGAAGAGCCCGCCCTTGTTTCGCGAAATGTTTACAATAGGGAGGAGGCAGTCACATGCTCCCTATCCAAATCGTTTCACTTGGATGCCCTGATGGTCCCTTCCCTTTCCCCGTTATATGTTATTTAAAATTCAGTATATTTTGTTGTGGTCATTTGAATATGATATGAACACAACGGTCGTTCATAATGGTCCGACGGATGCATATGAGTCATCATTACCAATTAATTTACACTCGTTTAGTTTGGCAGCCGTTAATTTGGCAGCCTATTCACACATGAAATCTGTTGCGACCAAGTTAACAGAACGCGCCTATACCCCTCTTTGAACCGAAGGGCGGGGCCATTACCATTCCATTCATTTATATCCAAACTGCTACATATAACCACAGATCTCACAGTTCAGATAGTGTTGGTGGTGAAAAAAGGAGAAAAAAACAAAAGACTGGTGATTTTTCATGAGGCTAAGTTGATAGTCGTTGAATACAATATACATGTAAGTGAGTGAAGATATGAGTTACAATACCATGTAAAGGGTGTCCACAGTTAAATTGCATCACTTTCAATAAGCTGTAACATTTCATCCTTTGGGTTGATTCCAACGAAATTTTGGGTGAAATGTCTTCAGCGTGTATTGTTTACACTGCGTGGGTTTCGTTGTGTTTCGTCGTATTTTTGAAAATGGAGTCGGAGGAACAGCACCTCGCACCTCGACAATCCACTTCATTCGTACCGATCCATCGGAAAGATGATGAAAATTCACCAGTCTACAGTGTCTCGTGTCATAAAACATTTCGGGGAACGTTTAACTGACGATCAGAAGGAGGTGAGTGGTAGAAAAGTGTTCCGTACCACCCCAGCAAGAAAAATGTTAGAGATAGACGTAGTTAGAACTACGTTAGACGTTACCAACATAAAGCTTTAAGTAATAGTTGCATGCTTTCAGGAGGAATTTGTTACGCTACGCTGTCATTCTCATTTCAGCAAGCCTTACCTTACTAAGTCGAGATTCCCACTGACGACGCAAAAGTATGACATCACAAATCATTTCAAAACCTCGAATCGAAGTCTTGCGGCGTGAGGAAAATGTCGACAAGATGTTTTGGAATATATACAGATGTTTCACCTTCATCACTTTAGTGTACGCCCGGCCCAAAGCTTCATGATCTGACTAGGTGGATTTCAGCGTTGCCAGAGCATCTGTTTATGTGTTATTTAATTGAATTTAAATAATAATTAATTTACGATGGTAATAATACTAATTTAGTCATATTAACACTTCTAAGGGATGTTTTCTAGCTTTCAGGTCTGATACATTCGGTTGCTTCGGTATTAAATAAATTCAGAACTAGATTTTTATAGAAATTTTCACCAAGACGAATGTTTTAAGATATGTTTTATGAATAGCCATTTGCTTGAATTGATTAATTGCCCCTAAGCTACAGAGCAGGAAATACAGGTTACTTTAAAAAAAACTAACCCAGCGCAATACTTCCAACGAAAACCATCATTGTATGAATCCTTTTATTTTTCTACACATTCTCTGGTAATGTTTTGAAAATCACCCTGACAAGATAACTGAGCAATACCAATGTATCTGTACATTTCACACCAAACCTTAGTGACCTACATTTTTTTTTGCCTAATAAACAGCATCCCTGATAAAATACATTTCGACAATATTCGATGATATCGTTGCTACTTATACCTTTGTTCAGAAACCTTACGCAGTAATTTGATCATTTTTATATAAATTTGATTTATTATTCATGGGCTTCAAATGTTGAGTTGACAACTTCGAAGGAGGGTGCGACCGACCTCTGGTCCTCACAAGTTCCTACCTCACGCCTCCACGAGTCATATGATCACAAAAGACAGCTTTTGCCAGCTGAAACATGGAGACGCTGGTTGGCGTAGCCTGGGCAATGTTGTCAATCTGACAATAGCGAAGTGAGGGGGTGCGACCTGTAAATCATATCTTAATTTTCCATTCTCATATCTTTCAGGTCTTCCAGGTCATCAATGTATAAAAAATAACATTTAAAATTCATTTCACATGGCTGTCATACATTGTTTAAGTTTTCTGGCTCATAATTGTTCATTACCATCACCATTCATCTTTATCATCATCATTACCATTTTTATCATTACTTGTGTTTTCGTGATTTATATATTAACATTAAAATAATGTTATAATTTTTATCAAACAGGTTGTATATACTTTTAATTACTATGTCTTATTTGTCCAATTATTATTTTAATCCTTTCTCCTTCTCTTATGATGTAGAAGTATCTAGTGCCTTGAATACAGGAAGTTGCAACGAAATCTGTGGAGGGCTTTTGCACTTATTACTGAATGTTTTTTTCATTTCCAATTTGCGAATGGGCATATTACTAAATCTGAGCTGATTTGATTCGTGCAGCGCTGTGTGCCATTTGGCTAGTGTCTGATTTTACAGTTCAAATTTTGTCATTACTGTATCATTACTCACAATATCATTATATTTGGTTATATCGTTTTATTGATTTTACTCCAGATAATTTAAACATAACTTATTGTTTTGGTATGTCCATTTGTATTTAACTAACTTTCAATCAATTCCCTGTTTCAGGAGCAACTCCTTACTCTGGAACAATAACTATTAGGTCTGCAAAAATAAAAATGAATTGCTGTTATAAAATCAACATCAATCAGCGAATAGTGACTATGGCAAGAGTTAATTAAAATGTATAAATGTTAGGCCGGTATAATTTCAATAGATTTAACAAACTTTTTCAGGATTTTTTGGTTTATTGCTGCTATCGCTGAAAACGAACGAAAACGTGCTAAGGCGTGGACCCACAAAACTCCTCACATTAATAATTTACAACATTTCTTGCATTTCAGGATCAATCGACGACAGAAGATCATATATAATAGTTACGAATGCTTGTAGTTATTTTCATTCACATAAATATATACACTATTATATAAAAAAAATCATGGGAATGGGAGGGACCATCAGGGCACCCGATTGAAGCACTCTGGATGGGGAGAGTGGAAATGCCAACTCCCCATTGCTAACAGTTTGTGAATAGAGGGCGGACTCTTCTCCCCGCCCATTGGGGCATCCTCATGTTAGATAGCTTGCTCTTTTGACCAATTGTTCAATCTTGTTTTTGGAAGGAGATTCTTTATATCCCTGTGGATACGTATAGGTGATGTTGCCTATCGATCCACCCAACCCCTTTTTGGCCCTTCATACAATGGCATGATTAGGATAATCAGTGGTTATTAAAGCTTGATCAAGTCTAACAGCGAGAAGAGCTCACATGGGACACATAAAGTTTATCATTGCTTTTTTTATCAGTGTAGGCATAAATATAAATGCGTGCTACTCTAGTATTTCCAGTTTTTTTTCAAATTAAAATTTAGTTTACTTTAACATTTTTCTTTATTGTGTTAATATACCTGCAATAAAAACTTTCACGAAAAAACACGCTTGAGTGACAACGTCATCGCATGCAGCGAGACCGGATGACGGAAAACGAAATAACCCAAAAAATAGTTTGTTTCATACTAAATTTTTAGTTACTTTTTTTCGAAACAAAATTTCAAATTGATTTTACCACCGCTTTGGTTGAATCAATCTAAAAAATATATTTGTTTCCTTGATTCAATGGAACCTGTGTTTTGGTAATAATAAACCCCTTTCATGGTGGAAACAGCAACAATATGTTAGTTTAGAACAACCATAATTTGTGTTGCATTGTCGTAATATTCACCAAACCACCTATATGTTTCAAAACACAATCGCTGGCTTAAAACAAAACGGATTTTTAAAACAACAAGTTTTTTAAGCTTGGATGTCAACAAACAAGTTTGTTGTTTCATTCGGGACTGTTTTTTCTCCGTGATGGGTTAACGGTTTAAACAATTCAAATAGGATAACGGGATGTAATTTTAGCCTAGCTCCTTGATACGGCATATGTACCAAATATGTCGATAATCAACAAAATCATGTTGCTATCAGCATGACCGATTTATTTCAAAGCAATTGAGACACAATTAATCAATTTATAGTAGTTCACTTCCGCGTAGTTTTCGATTTCCTTGACTTTTTAGACACCATGACTTTACTGGTTACGCTGAACAGATTATCTATACCATCTTCGAATGATCTAAATTTGCCGAAATTGAACCCACAAACCGAATAATGCAGCCAAGATGTACAGAATATAGTCACATGTTATAAACTTACAGTAAAATAACAATGATTTTACAAGCCAACGGTGGACCCAATGTTAGGGACATATTTTTTTGTATGTTCCCAACTATGGCCTTTTGTATGAAAAGCGTGGTAAAAATGTCGTTATTGGTAACATTGACAATACAAACGTCTGAGTTCCGGTTGAATATTGTTTATATGGCTCATCTTAACACAAACTTAAGGAACAAAATCTGTGTAGAGTGAATTATAATGTTTTGATTGTCGAATGACCGCTTAATCATATGCCAAAATCGCTAAAGTGTTTCTTAGCAGTTTAAGTATGGTTTGATTTGTGAAATTGTTTGTTGGATATAGCGAATACAGCTGGGAACGCCTTGAATCAGAAAATCAGAAAAACAAATCGTACATAGATAACATTCAATAACAAATCTATCGAATGGGACGAACTTGCATCCATGATTAGACCCAATTTGGTACCCATAGACCGATATAACATCCATATCCCTCGAAAGTTTCTGGCTTTATAAAACGAGTTGTGTAGCTTTTTCTGATACATAATACCAGATGGCTTATGAAACATATCTTAGCAAGTGTATGGCTAGTTAAATTTTGTTTCCAGCTCAAATAACTCATAAAGTTACAATAAAAAATGTAATCAATTGTTGCATATTAGGTTGAGTTAAGGAACACATACCCTATATGGACAATTTAAAATTATAAGAAAACCGGGATATTATTTAGTGGAATTTGCGGTGTCTGATTGTATTGATATGCAATTAATTAAGAAGTTACAATTTGATGAAGTTAAACATAATTCAAACTCATTCAGTTGAAATTATGATGACAAGTTGAAGTATATCACCCACTTGCAACAACTCACAAGATGACTCGGTAAATGTAGTATAGTCCGTTTTTTAATCAACCTGCCCAGGCTAAAGACGAATCAAATTAGATATAAAAAATTGAAATACATATGCTATCAGATTTCTTTCGACACAAAATAAAGATAATTGAAAATAATTATGGCAACGCTGGCAGCTAAAGCTCGAAAGAATTACGTCGCAGATGTCGTTCTTATTTTACTCTTTGAACCTGCAAACGCGAGAAGCTGGTTGATGGATGGTTGAGACTTAACCGATGGATACTGCTTAAAAAGAAGGTGAGTAATCAAAGTTTTGTGGTCAATTATTTTCACTCTGCTTATGGAATACATAACTGCCAAGTTTTGTGTAGAAGAGTGTCAATAAACGACCATAAAACTTTGAATGCAAAACCAAGTCTAATGGGGTCGCACCATCCGTACTGAATTACGCCTAATTTGAGTCTATCTAAAAGCTTTTTTACCCAGTAGCGTCTAACATTCTGTGTCAGATCTGTCTAACAGACGTCTAACATTAGACGAAAGTTAGACAAAATGTTCGACGAACAGTCTAAAGTGTTCGACTAACGTAAGACTTATGTTAGACTAACCTTTCTTACTGGGACAGCAGTTCCGTTCGCGATGTCGCGAAAAAGCTGCACTTGACCAAAAGTTTCGTGCAGAAAGCCAAGAAACGTTCATTCAAAGTTCAGAAAGCTCCAAATCGCAATGAAAAACAGAATAGGACAGCTAAAATACGTGTGCGTATGCTGTACACACAAATGTTGACGAAACCACACTGCTGCATCATGGACGATGAAACACACGTAAAAGCGGTCTATACACAAATTCCCGGCAACCAGTATGTGACGGCGAAAGACAAGTTTCATGTTCCAGAGTCTCTCAGGAAACAGGAAGTGTCAATGTTCCCCAAGAAATTCATGATTTGGCAGGGGATATGTTCGTGTAGTAAACGGAGCAAGCCTTGCGTGACAACTTCAACTGTAAATGGTCAAGTATACATGAATGAATGCCCGAAAAAAACGACTGCTTCCGTTTCTCAAAACACACAACGTTCCAAGAATGTTCTGGAGTGATACAAGACGAATGGTATCAATTTCGTGCCGAAGGATCTAAATCCCCCAAACTCTCCAGAGTTGCGGCCAATTGAAAAATATTGGGCTATAATGAAGCACGAACTTCGTAAGCATCCTAAAGTTGTCACCACAGAACAGGAAATGTTGAAGTTATGGTTGAAAGCGGGAAAAAATGTTGATTCAAGCGTTGTACAAAATCTTATGCGTGGTATTAAGAAGAAAGTTCGCGTTTTTGTATTTGGTAAAGAAATACATTGAAATAAAAAGATCTAATCCAAGATTATATGTACATTCTATTTTATTCCCTGAATATTTCATGACAATCGGTTGAGAGACTTGTTTTTGAGGACGAGTTTAAAGTGATGCAATTTAAATGTGGGCAAACCGTGCTCAAAAAGCTGTTTTAGCGACGTAAAAATTCTGTTTTTACACTTCCTAAAGGCTACATGTGACAGAAATCAATTTCCAATTAGAGGTTTTGATAGGCACAAACTACTAATGCCGAAAGGTGTCGGACCTATCAATACTTTCTCTTCACATCTTTGGTTCTAGCAGAAATTGCTGTCCATTCCTGGGGCTGCATGTTGATGAGAAGGATACTTCTATTTTCAAGCATTATAATTGATTACGTGCTTCATGCAACCACAAAAAACATGATTAGTTAAATGTTTACCAATGATATACTGATTTTTCGCTTTTAGTGGTACGGTTATTTTAAACTGTCTTATGTGGGCATCAACTTTGACATAAGTTTAAGTAATAATAGAGGCAATACTTTTTGGGGCTGCAAAATGGTGAATCGACAGCTGTGAGGGAGCGTGCATCCCCGCAACATAGCTCTGGTCCTCACAAGTTCCTACCTCATGCTTCCACGGGTCAAGAGATGACAAAGACCGCCAGCTAAGGGTTGCGTACTTAACTGGTAGTGCAGTCTGGGTACTGTTGTCCTTCTGACTTCAGCTAGATTGAGGAGGTGCGTGCTGAGCGTCTGTCCACCAGCGGCTGAGTAAGAAACGCTGTATCTCGTCGACTATACCTTTGGAGGCTGTCCCAACAACGCATTGTAGGCAGCGTGACCCCGGTAAGCTAGCATGCTGAAATCTTACCCTACCACGAACAATGTAAGTATTCTTTATACGGAATATAATTTTGGATCAATCATGGAATTTCCGAGTATTGTATGAAATTTTTTTTTCTCCTTCATGGCAATGATAATGCAAGTCCACACCCGAAAGTCATGCAGACAGTACACATGTTATTCTCATTTACATTATAACATCCCTTCACAATATTTTGTATGCTATTATCAATCCTAGAGGGTTTGAGCAGTTTAGTGGAATACTTGTAACTATAAATTAGAAGAAAAATTAGTAATCTCCATTTAATTCCAACTAGCTTTGCTTATCTTCGACAGATACGCGTATTTCGTCTACAATGTGCAGACTTCTTCGGTGTCTCGTACTAATAACTCGACTGATAAGCAAAGGTAGTTGGAATTAAATGGAGATTACTAATTTTTCTTCTAATTTATAGTTGCTATTTTCAGCTTCGCATTTATCCATCGTCGTAAGTTTTAGTCCACCTAAGCGAGATAAGGCGCTATAACCTTGGCAATTATTGCCAGGCTTTTGGTTCAAATGCCAAAAGTTCACCCACAGGCAAAAGGGGCATCAACTAATCTTTCTAGCATCTATGCGCCCAACGATAAAGTACAAATAATCACACTGTTTAACTCTACATGGAAGCGTTTGGTACGGGAGGTCCACGCTTTCTTCCTTCCCTTGATTCAAAGTAGTAGAGCGATTTTAGATCTTTCTGGCATCACTCTAGTTCTTGGAATCCTCTCTGCGGCACATACTACGCAGTTGGCCTGGCCGATGACAAGAAAAATGATGTATTCAAGAAACCATCATTTTCAGGATGCCTTCAAGAATTGGCTGCGCTAGTGTGAGATTAGATTAGATAAGATAATAGAGGCAATACTTTTTGAATGAATCAAACGCACTTCTCAGCTTTTCAGTCTCGGAACACTTCATTTTACATGACATTTTTGTTTTGTGACTTCTACTTTATTTCAAAGTTAAATTCCGTTAGGTGTAAAATTAGGAATTGCTATATGGGTAGATCCTAAGTTTGATAATAGCCATAGTATTTTGAAACTGCATGGTAGGTGTAACAATTCGTAAGGAAATAAGTTTCACGTCAGTCAAAAGTATCATTTTGTATTTCCTCAAGAATTTCCATCAATGAAATCAAATCTGCCGTTTTTTACAATCCTTTGGTTGAAATTTTCATGAATCAAAGAAGCTATTGGTGGAATAGTAATAGTTGAAATTGCTTTGACGATAAAATAATAAAAATACCACATCAAGCAGTACCAAAAATCACTGTTCAATAAATTCTCAGTTCAATTTTAGGGAAGCTAAATAAAAGCGTTCTCACAAATTAGCAAATTACCATCTTGTATAGACAGAACGAGAGCAAGTTACTTTTTACTTTTTTTGCCTTGTCCTGCTTCTAACAACAGAGCAAGTTTATAATCATTTTCGACTTGTTGATTGTTTAAATTAAGTTTCATTACTACTGACTTCTGCCTATTCTACGCCACCGAAGTGAATTGTTGCTCTTGGGACTGATTCCGTTTGCATAATAACAGCTTCATACTCCTTGCGAGCAACAAAACGAAGCGGCATGCACACTGACTGCACACCACTTCCCTCTACAAGCTGGTTATACCTACTAAAGAAGAGCTGTCAACAGGCCCGGAATGAAACTTGGCCTTAGTTCCATGCCATAGTAAAGAGAACTACTTTTGCCTCATCACCAGTTTTGGGCCTATCGAGGATGTCAAATTAACTTATGCTATTATATTTTTCCCACCGTTTCTTTGATTCATGTTCATGTTACTGAGTGTAGAAGTCGCTTGTGAAGAGAGGTAAATTGGAAGTTGTCTGACCAATCCCAAAATTAATTCTAAACTCTATCTATCTACTACTCCTACTAAGCCTTCTGATGAACGACATATTGCGCGCCCAGTGAGAGAGATAGTAAAAACAAACACAGCGACTACGGGGTGGACGTGGGGTGCATAAACATGAGCGTAAAAACTAACGCAATAAGTGACATAGCCATGGGAGACACTGAACTGAAACCGGGAACAGTTCTTAACGACCATTTCCTTGCACCCATCCGCTTGTTGAGCAAGGCAGAATAGTAATATCCTTTTCTTGACTGCGAAGTCAACAACAAAACATGTTAATAATTATGTTGATGTGAAATTTAATTAGGAAGTTTTGCACTAGCTTTTCCTGGCTGCCTGCCCATTCAGGAGATGCAATGCTTTGATTGAGTAAGAAAATATACGGAACCGCACGCACTAACAGAGATTTCTGCTTCAATTCATTTGTTTTTCGTTCCAAGAGAATGTGCATTTTTGTAAATTGAAATTATAATTATTTTAATTTAAATGGTAATGTAGCCCCATTGTGTATTTTCAAACGACAAACGCAAGCGAAATTAATTTGACTGTTGTGCCACTCCTCTCCTTTTTTGCGCAGTGTTTGTGTTCTGTATTGAAACTCTGAACGAAAAATAAGGAAACGCAAGTGTATTGCCGATGTGGTTATTTATTACAAATCCAGTTACACATTGATGGTTTTGAGAGGTATGCATGAGGTTCCATGGTTTGTGAAAATTAAATTCCTGAAGATTATCCGCTTATCGCTGAACAACATTCTTTAAATTAACTGGTAACCAATTGTAGGAAGCATCCAACATCGAAATGTAGACAGGGGCTTGGTAAATAGTACTCAATCTGTAAATATATGTAGATTTTATGTTTTTGCTAGATTGTTAGACTATTAGTCACTGCGATTTTTGAACTAGGTAAATGGTACACGCATAATAATCATCACGCTGTTTCCAAGTGAAACTCACGTATTTGTTACACTACCGAATCCAGTACAATTACATGAGATTCGCGAAGGGTTAACGTAATTTTCACATAGATCGAGGTTTTAAGAGGCAATCCTAATAAACTTACACACTACCAAAATATCATGTAAATATCGGTGCCCTGAAGCTGACTCAAGCAAGCGTCTTTTGGCACATAAGAGTGGGTTCAAAGAGATGAGAAAATAGATTCAATCAAACATCCCTTTAGTCGACTTCCGTATGCATCAGTTTCTGGAGACAGAATTTTACACGAAATCTTTGTTTACGTTCCCCGACTTTTTGCAAAGATGAATTACAGCTCGTGTAAAATTAATAATTTCTTGGTGTGTACTTGAATTATCCCATGGAATTTACCGAACAAGTTCAAAGTGAATGTCACCAGAAATTTCACATAGATATAACGTGTTAATTTTTTCAAGTGTATGATTTCTGCGCACCATTTGGTTCAATGCTATTCAGACAACGGATTTATAATATGATACAAGACTATCTTGATGGTGTTCATCTAGTTAGTACTTCCTTTAACAACCTTGTAATATGTTTCAGGTATATCTCGATTATATGGACCCGACATAAAGCTCTTCCTATACCGTTTTCTCGAAAATGGCAAGCCACTTGTGAAAATTATAAATGTATGTGATGACAAACGCAGTGATAACGGAAGCGGAACAGAAATGGCAGCGGAATAGCCCAATCTGACTAAACCTGCTTGTCGGATAGAAAACTGATTAGAACCAAGTTGATTCTAATTGGACATATCGACGTCATTTGCGACAACTGTCAAACTTGTCGTTTCTGTTCCGTTTCCTTTCCGTTTCCGTCCATATTGCGTTTTTGCCTTCAAGCCAAGTAACGGTATTTAGAATAAATGCCAATACAACACCCCAGCGTCTGTTCTCTATGTCAGGAACGGCTCAAGCCAGCGGCTGTTCTCTAAGTCAGCGACGGCTGAATCACCGGTGGGCTAAAGGGTGTCCACGATGAAATTGCCACACTATGAAATTGCTCTAACTTTTTAACCGTTGGGTAGAATTTGATGAAAATTTGGGTGGATTTAGTTCATAGTGCATTCTTTAAAGTCCTGTCATCCTGCAAGTTTTAAAGTCCTGTGATCAAAACTCGCGGAAATGGAGTCGAAAGAACAGCTCGTGTGTGATAAAATCTTGCGCATTCATCACGAGAACAAGGATCTCTCGCATCGTTCCATCGCTAAACCGTTGAGAATCGCGAATTCCACGGTGTCGCGAGTGATTAAGCGGTTCGAGGAACGGTTGACCACCGATCGGAAGCCCAGAAGTGAAGGAAAAAGTATTCCGTACAACACCAATAATCACAACCGCGTAGTTGGGGCCTTCAACCGAAATCCGAACGCCTCCGTTCGGGATGTGGATAAGAAGCTGCAAGTTTTGTCCAGAAGGCCAAAACTAAGGCTGGGCTTCGAACGTTCAAGGTACAAAAGGCCCCTAATCGCGATGAGAAGCAGAACAAGTCCGCCAAAACCCGTGCCAGGAAGTTGTACCTCAACATGCTGACGAAAGTTGAATGCTGCATCATGGACGACGAAACATATGTGAAGGCCGACATTAAAACAGATCCCCGGCAACCAGTTTTTCACGGCCAAGGATAAGTTCAGCGTTCCGGAGCATGTCCGCACTCAGAAGATGTCCAAATTTGCGAAGAAATTCCTGGTTTGGCAAGCCATCTGCACGTGCGGGAAGCGGAGTGCACCTTTCGTGACACGATGAACGGACAGGTGTACATAAAAGAGTGCCTCCAGAAGCGGCTGCTTCCTCTCCTGAAGGCCCACAACGTCCCAACAATCTTCTGGCCGGATTTGGCCTCATGCCACTACTCCAAGAACGTGCTGAAGGTCAATTTCGTGCCGAAAATGTTCAACCCTCCCAACACTCCGGAGCTCCGCCCCATCGAGAAGTACTGGGCGATTATGAAGCAGCACTTTCTTAAACGACCTAAGGTAGTGAAAACAGTCGAGGAACTGAAGAAAGTATGGGTTTACATGCAAAAAACGGTTGATTCACAGGTTGTGCAGAATCTTATGGCCGGGATTAAGGCCAAGGTGCGGGCATTTGCGTATGGACTGTAAATAAAATACGAATAAAATGGTAAAATGAAGTTTAATAGTTATTTCTCAATCCCTGAAAATTTGATGGCAATCGGATGAAAACTCGAATTTTGCGAATCAATTTTGTGTGTGGCAATTTCATCGTGGACACCCTTTAGGTGCCAGCTAGGGACTCTATATTCAACTGTGAACCATGGCCCTTCCAGAAAGCTAGAGGTTGGCCTCAGGCTTTGCGATCCAGCCGTAAAACATGCAAGCAAAGGAATTTTAACAGCAGAATACGGACTGGAACAGTCGGCGAAGACCATAGCCCCGTAACGACCAGAAACTCGGTACGTGGAACTGCAGAAATACGAAATAAATACGAAATGAGATATGGTAGTTGCGCTCAGATGTAATCATACGATCACTGTGACACGACACTTGAGCTGGGAACAGCTTTCATAGTGATGGGCGAAAAGCACGTGATAGGGTGGTGGCCGATCAACGAAAGAATCTACTGGTTGAAGATCGAGGACCAGTTCTTCAACTACAGCATTATCAACGTGCACAGCCCCACGATTTACGCACAGCTAGAACATGAATACGATCGCTGCCCAAGTAATGATGCCAAGATCATCATAGGAGGCTTGAATGCTCAGGTTGGCCAGGAGGAGGAGTTTTTTTTTCAACGGGATGGAAAATCTGCTCACAGACTCCTGAAGAACTCAGGATGTCGGGATGAGGGTGCCAACTCCTCAACCCACTGAAACCCCACTCGTGCCTCTAGCCTTGGTTTCCCCTGAGACCACCTTTCAGAATTACTTCGGGAATGGGGCTATTGTGCATTATGCACCCGCTTATTTCTAACTACTTAGAGCTTTGGTAGTTAGTTAATCCCTCTGGCCTGTCGCTGGTTGTTTCGCCACTTGTCCTGTAGCTGTAGTCTGTAGTCAATCTGAGAAGCACCCGTTTTTACCACGTCCCAAGTGTCCTGTTCTTAACAAATTCTCTGGACAAGATTGTCCAGTGTCGTGTCCCAACCACTCACGGTCATCATGCCATTTCTCGTGTCGTTGAAGTGAGGGCAGACGAAGAACACATGTTCCTCAGTTTCGTCCCCCAAGTAGCACACTATGATCATAATTAGTTGAAATAACTTGATTATGACTTAGCAAGTCATATTTATGTTATCTCAACTGAATGGCAACAAGTGTGCTAGTAGGGCCGCTTCCGCACATACGGGACCCGCTGAGGACTCATTACTACTGGGTCCACCGACCTTTGGTGGAATTATTCCACTCCCTCTGCCACCTGGCCATCGATGTAGCTCTGGTGGTCCTGCGAATACCTCTTGTGCCCTTTTGTTCAAAGCACTCCTCTTTTATTGTGATGCCAATGAGCATTATCCCCGCTAAAACGAATACCGCGTCGCGTGACACTGTGCGGTATGCACTGACAACTCTCAGGTACATTAGCCTGTGAGTACTTTCGAGCTTACCGAGGTAATTCTTAGTACTCAGGGCGGTGACCCATGACGGCCCACCGTACCTCATTATAGACAAGGCGACGCTTGCCAGGAGCCTGCGCTTGCTCCCCTGTACCGCTGAGCTGTTCGACATCATGCGAGATAATGCCGATATAACCATGGAGGCTTTCTTGCAGGCGCAGTCGACGTGACTGGTGAATGACAACTTGCCGTCGATCATGAATCCTAGATACCTCAAAGCCCTCTTCGATTCGATTGTGCAGTTACCTGCACTAATCGTCGCGTGTTGGTCCGATTTTCGGTTGTTAACAACCTTGACCTCAGTCTTGTGGTGCGCTGGCTCCAGTTTCCGCTGGAAGGTGTCATGTAAAGATTTGCGCTGGAAGGTGTCATGTAAAGAGCTGGGCTCAACATCAAAGGTACGATTTGCACACGCTCCAGTCAATTTGTTTGTTTAACGGATGATATGAATGCTGTCGGCAGATATTTGGACGGTAGCAGAATACCCACATGAAACACCATGCAATAAAAGTCGGACAGCGTTACGATAGACTGGGATTCCATCGAGTTGGTGCAGGAATTCGTCTATCTCGGATCCTTGCTTACGACAGACAATGACAACTGCCGTGAAATCCAAAGATAGATAATCAGTGGAAGTCGTAATACCGGCTGCAGAAGAACTTGCGGTCAACAAAGATTCAACCCCGCATTTAATTTACTATGAACAAAACGCTGATTTCTACGCCGGTTTTCTACGGACATGAGGCATGGACAATGCACAAAGATAACCTGCAAGCATTTGGCGTTTTTAAACGTCACGTATCTAGAACCATCATTTGGCGGTATGCAGAAGAAAAGTATGTGGCGGTGTGGGATCAACGATTGCGAAAGCTAGAAGGGCAGACTATGTTGCAAGCATGCAGGATAACAACCCTGTAGAGATGGAGCTCATCTCCAGCCCGGGTGGCACAAGAAGACAAGGTGAGCTGATCAGAATTTTATTAACATGCCTTATGAAATATAAAGATAACGCTTGAATTTTGGAAAGCAAATGGCGCACAAGAACAACCTCGTGTAATTCGGAGTGTCCGCAGATCGCCTTCTACTAGGTCGATCCATCTTGCTTGTTGCGCGTGCCTCTTCTTCTTGTACCCGTTGGTTCGTTTTCGATAACCATTTTCACAGGGCTATCGTCCAACATTCTTACGACATGCTCAGCCTATCGTAGTCGACCGATTTAAGCGATGTGTACGATGGGAGGTTCTCCCAGCAACTGATGCAATTCGTGGTTCATTCACCTCCTCCACGTTCCGTCTTCTTGTAGATGGTCAACTTTGTAGTTCGGCGAACTTTGTTCGATCTTATCGTCCTTCAGAGTCCAAAGTAGACACGATTGCCAACCATAATGCGCCTTTGTATCTCGCTGTTGGTATGCTGGTGTCATTATCGGCGGTCACCGCCAATGATCCCACATACACTCGTCTATTACACCGATTTCATCACCGTCGATCTGAACTCGTGGTAGGAGGCTAACAGTGTCTTCTCGTGGGTCTCTACCCTTCATGTATTTTGTTTTCAACGCATTAATCACAAGTCCAATCCTACCAACTTCAGCCTTAAGCCTGATGTACGATTCCTCCATCGTTTCAAAACTACGTGCTACGATATCAACGTCATCGGTGAAGCCAAATAGTGGGACAGACTTCCTGAAGTTCGTGCCACTCGTGTCTATCCCAGCTCTTCGAACCACACCCTCCAATGCAATGTTAAACAACAAACACGACAATCCATCATCTTGCCGTAACTCTCTCCGAGATTCAAAGGGACTCGAAAGTGTCCCTGATACTCGGACGACACCCATCACTCGATCCATCGTTGCTTTGACCAACCGTGTCATTTTTTCCGGAAATCCATATTCGTGCATAATCTGCCCTAGCTGGTCTCGATCGATTGTATCATAAGCTGATTTGAAATCGATGAAAAGATGGTGTTTGGGCACGTTATATTCGCGTCATTTCGACAGCACTTGCCGAATCACGAAAATCTGGTCCGTTGTAGCGCGGCCACTCATGAATCTCGCTTGGTATTGCCCCACAAACTCATTTGCAATTGGCGGCGCTTTGTACTGTTATTGCACGATAATTGCAGCAATCCAGCTTGTCACCCATTTTATAGATGAGACACACTATTTCTTCCATTCCTCCGGCAAACACTCCTCCTTCCAAATCTTGGTAATTACCCAGTGCATTGCCTTGGCCAGTGCTTCACCTCCGTATTTTAATAGCTCGCTTGAGAGCTGGTCAACTACAGCAGCTTTGTTGTTTTTCAAACGACAAATTTCCTCAACGTCCTGAAAGGTTGGGGTCGGGATCCTGTCATCTTCATCCTGTCCTCACACTCTGCTGTGATTCCAGGTCTCTGCATATATCGTCGTCTGCACAGTTCTCAACTTCTCGTAGAGTTTGCGTGTGTCCTTAGCACGGTACAGTGCTTCCATTGCTTTGCGGTCTCGATCTTCCATCTGGCTCTTTTTCCTTCGAAGAATAGAATTTTGTCTGTTCCATGCCTGTCTATACTGTTCCACATGCACTCTCGTACGGTGTTGCAGCATTCTTGCCCGTGCTGCAGCAATCTTCTCTACTAACTGCTTGCATTCACCATCAAATCAGTCATTTTTTCGATTCGGTCCAGAAGTACCTAGTCTCTCTAATGCAGTGCTACCAATGACTGTTCGAATATCTCTCCAGCCAACCTCAAAAGTATCTGCGCCAAGCTGCGCTTCCGTTGGAGAGACTGCTTCTAGCTGTTGCGCGTATTCCGGTTTCCCGTAGTAGCTCAATGTTAGGTCGTGGCGTCCGAATTCGACACGTGTTGTTCACCGTCGAGAGTTTTGAGCGCATACATACTGCAACTACACTCAGTAGCAAAAAAAAAGCCGAGCAAAATTTTGTTCGCAAAAAACTTCATGTTCAACTTCCTGTAACTTTGTCAATTATCAATATTATTGGCTGAAATTTTCACAACATTATAAATAATGTGTAAATCTTGTGTGACCAATATTTTATGTTGATTAAATACTTGACGCCAGCTGTAGTCCAAACCGCTTTATGGAAACAGTTCAAATTTTGTCCACTTATACTTTTTTAAGCTATGGAAATTTTTTTAATGTGCTACCTAATTTTTTCACAGAAATAGAGATTTTTGAAATTGCTTTGTCCAAAAATGACTTTTTTCACATATGTTATGATAACTAAAAATTCATAAATTTTATCAACATAAAATTTCGGTCACATAAGGTCTATACATTTGTTATTAAATTGTCAAATTTTCAACCAAAAATATTGATAATTGACAAAGTAACAGAAAGTTTAACAACGCGGTTTTTGAAAGTAAAATTTTGCTCGGCTTTTTTTTTGCTACTGAGTGTAGGTAGTGGTCCGAGTCTATATTCGCGCTGCGGTAAGTGCAAACTCTTCAATATGTCCTGTCGATTAGAACATTTGTCGAATTGATTCTCTGTTCGTTGGTCAGGTGATCTCCAAGTAGCTTTGTGGATGTATTTACGGGGGAAGAAGTTACTTCGGACTACTAAACCACGGGAGGCCGTAAAGTTCACGCATCGTTGGCCGTTATCGTTCGATGCGGTATGCAGGCTGTTAGGCCATAGTTATGACTTCCACGCGTGTGATTACAACCATTTAAAAACAGTACTCGCCGATACTGACTGGGATGCCATTTTATGGATCGGATCAATTTACTATGCATTTACGGCCTTTTTAATACGAACTTTATGCAGTTTGTAATAATGCTGTGCCCCAAAAAAGACATTCGTTCAACTGAGCAGTCAACCATGGTGAACCTCTGAGCTTCAAAGCATAACTAGGAAAGATCATAACCGATTCTTACAAACAAAATCTTAAATTAAATCTTAATGCGGAGTTGAGTTTTCCCATTTTTGGGCTTTGGTGTTTTTTTCAATAGGATCAATTTTGAAAATGAAAACCAGGATAAAAAAAGCCAACGCTTTCTTGAGAAAGCTACATGTGGACTGACAGTCATTCAACACAACTCTGTTGGAAGACATATCTAACTATAAATAAGGCATTTCTGAGCTGTACAGACTCTATTGTCGACTAATTTCCGTGTTTGGCCAACACTTTGATTTGCTCCAGTTTTGAAAAATCATTCGTGAAAATCACGCAAAATATACTTGACTAATATCGAATGCGTTCGTTATCGGAGTTCGAACTGATTTCTACATAATGCGAAACCTTTAACTAAGGTGCGTTTCAATCACAGACCTATAAACGAACTCGTTATAAGAAATTGATTGTTGATCTTGGTATAAAGACAAAAAATAATAACTAAGCAGCCCTTGAATCAGAAAACTTCACCCATCTATTAGAGAATCAAAACCGTTTCAGTATATATCGAAATGGCTAACACAACTAGTATTGACTTGGTAGAGGCATTGTTTCTAGAACCATGCACATTATTTATGATTGCGAAATATCCTATAATTGAAAAACTAATAAATATGAGTGAACCGGAAATAGTGCCAGTCAATAAAACGAAATCAAGTTCCCGGTTTATGAATTCGTCATACATATTTTGGTGTATCATAATGGTGACATTTTCAACATTTGTTTTCTCTCGATGGTAGGTGTAATCAAATTTAATACAATAATCTAAAAACTCCAACTCATTTTTTAATGTTGTTCAAGGCCCAATTTCGTCAACAAGGCTCTGGAGAAGTTGAAAAAATTCAAGACGAACTGTTTAAATTTATCTGCTGCATCTTCATTTTCATTGTTTGCCACAAAAAGTCAAGAAAGTCTGGTTGTTATCAGTCACGAATGGATACAAGAATGGCAGCAACTGTTTCACAAAGCCAAATTACTTGATTCGATCATGTTAAAACAAGTTCTACAAAAAAGGAAGCGTTATGCCAAAAAATATTCGATTCCAAATTCTCAATTCATGAACAGGTATGATGCCTTAGAACACCAAAGGATAAACAACGTTGAAGTCGCTTCCTGTTCTACTTCCAACAAATTGCGCATAAAATCGGTTGATAGTTCAGAAGTTAAAAAACATGCCTCCGACAATGTACAAATTACAATTCATGGTAAGCAACCAATTTTCGTTACGACTGAAGAACTTTTGGAAATCAAGCGACTAGCATACAACACTGGAGAGTCTAATTGTTGAATAACAATCACCAATTGTAAATTTTTGAATAAATCGTATAATTTTTGTTACCGTTGTTTTTCAGTTATTTATAAATGATATGATAATAATATCTAACCTCCTTTTGCGACGCAAAACATGTTGATTGCCTCAAATCGAGCACCTCGCATAAACTCTTTACAAACTGATCAATTATATGTTAAATGTTAAAGCCTATCTTGATGATGTTGCGATAACATTAGTTCACAACATTTTTGGACTCGATAAAGTGGTGATCATTACCAATGCAAAATCATTCAATGATAAGAAAAAAATAAAGTAGAGCCGTTTTTCAGTTTTACAAAAATTTTGTTTTTTGGATTTTGGACAAAAGTAGGTACATTTACTAAAACGTCAATATCATTGGATGTAGTGCACCAGTTTTGAAACTTTCTTTTAAATTAAGCTAAATAAATTTACTATTGTTCACTTAAACATTATTTCCTGATGAAAAAAAAAATGATTTTGGAGATAATAAAAAGTTTAATGCATTTTTTTCTTCAAATTTTCCTTAAAAATCTGGATTTAATCAACGTTTTCAATGGGATAACACAATTAAAAAAAATCATTCTTATAATTGAATCTTGAAGTTTATTAGGGACTGTTCATAAACCACGTAGACCGAAATGTGACACTTTCAACCCCCCCCCCCCCCCTCCCCCAGCGTAGACTTTCGTAGACTTATTCCAACAACCACCCCCCCTTAAAGTCTACGTAGACATTATCAAATTTTTTTTTTTTATTTTTGTATGTGGCTGAGGCGGTTTGAGGAAAGGTTTATGAAATAAAACGCAAACAATCAGGTTATTCAGATATTCATTTTTATTTTGTTTCATAAAAATACTGCATAAATTCAAAATCAATTATGCAAATGCTAAAGATGCCCACACCGTGGCTGCTTGAACCAATAATTGGAATTGTTTCTTTGATGTCAAGTCCAATGATTTCGACAAAACGTAATTCTATCCATAGAACTTCCGTAGCTTCGTTCTCGCCGACATCACAAAGAATTTCTTCCTGGCGTTGCTACAGAATCTTGAGTGGCCTTATTTTCTTCGACAAAATATCTGCCTTGTGGTTACTTTTGCGTTGATCTGCGTTCACTTTTGTCTCAAAATGCAGTCCACAATAAAAGCATATGCGGCTATTTTTGTTTTCACTTTAGATATCAAGTTCAGTTTATCTTCTTTGAAAGTTTTCCAAAGCAAGTTGATGTCTTTCCAGACCTCTTAATGTATTTTCTACTTTGTCCCACATGCGCAAAAACCCTTTACTAAGTGTTTGGCAAATGGGAGCAAGTTAACTTTCAAATATCATCTCATAGACCGTATAAATAAAAATACTCAATGCCCTAGTAGCACACTTGTTGCAAATAAGTCAATGTAACTGCAATGTGACTCAATTAAGTCATAATCAAGTTTCTGCAACAAATTATGACAAAGATGTGTTGTCTGGGGTGGTTGCCAGCATAAACTTACTATTGAGTTGGTACCATGCATTCGAGCTATCGATGTTTTTAAAAAACGAATAAAAAACCCGCATTAATCCACCGATGGTGAGACTGAACCCTATAAAATTAACTATTTGTCAATCCTGAACGTATTGTTCATTGAAGTGATTAACATATTGCCATTAATAGTCTGTAACAGCCTGTTTATGTTAGTAATATAAAAGGGGAAATTACATAAATTTTAGAAATTTCATATTATCAGTCCATAGAATGAATTATTAGACAATCCTAAGCGTCAATTTTGATTATCGATATGGATTCAAGATGCTTAATAAGTACATATTCGTTGAAAATAGTAAATGGAGACTTTGTGTAATTTTCGAATATACTCGTTGCAGTCTAAAACCAAAAGTGGTCTGAGCCAATCGTTGCTGCTCTAATTCTATAGAGTCGCATAGTGTGGCTAGTCCAGATGCGACACAATAGAATGCAAGCGGCATCGATTGGTGTGATTGGTCTTGTTTGGTTTTGCACTGCAACGAGTATATTTTCATTTCACATGAAATGTGAATTCATAGCTTTGGCAACAACAAAACTATAATCGGTACACAAATAGCTCAGTATGTAATCGGAGACTAAACTGTTTGATTACTATTATAATAGACCGTCAAGTACTGTTTCGTTAATATCTTGGTAACAAAATCTTCGAATGAAAAAAAAATCAATAGAGTTCTATAAGAATGGTGTAGCTTCCATTTGCCGTCAACAGAACAGAAATCGGTTCATAACTGGCTGAGAAACCGATGTGACATTATTTGTAACGCACACACACACACAAACTCACACACACATACACACACATACATACACACAGACATGTGCTTAGTTCGTCGAGTCAAATGGTATATAACACTCGGCCCTGTGGGCCTCGGATAAAAAGTCAAGTTTTCAAGCGATCTTAATACCCTTCTATTGATGTAAGAAGGGTAAAAATACAACCAACACGCTCAAATTACTATCTCTTGTTATCCCTTTTTTCCTCTCAAAAAGATAATTAGAGACAGTAATTTTGACGTGAAGCATTAAACCTCGTTCAGATTGCAACCTACATTACGATCTTGATATGGCGCCGAATCAAGTGGACACGCATTTTTTACGAAATGGCGTCGAATCAAGTGGACACACCTTTTTTACGGACGGCAGCGAAATACGAATTTATCGGTACGCGATCCTGCTAATAAACTAAAATTCTCAAAAGAACCGTGTTATGTGTTTGCAAATCATTTGGCCAGCACTTGACTGTGGATCGGAAGGTTGGAAGTGGAACAAATCGAAAAGTATGCTCCCGATAAATTGACAAGAAGGTGATAGCCATTATTGAGAAAAATCCCCTTTCTGTGCGCAATGTGGCGGGGAAATCAAAATCATACGTACAAAAAGAGAAGCAGATGCAAGGACTGAAGCCGTACAAAGGGGAAAAAGGTGCCCAACTGTTATGACATGCAAAATTTCACTGCAAAAAGTCGTGCTAAGGTGCTTGACACCAATTTTTTGCAAACAATTTCTTGTATCACAATGGACGACGAAAAATACGTACTCGAAGACGTTAAATAGCTTCAGGGTCTGGCTTTTTATAACACAATGCAAAGGAACGCCGTTGCCAAGTATTTCCGGACAAAGAAGGTGTCCAAATTCTCGAAGAAGTATTTCATTTGGCAGGCCATATGTAGTTGTGGTTGAAAATCAAAATATTCGACTCTACCGACACTATCAATAAGGATGTGTACGATAAAGAATGTCTGCAAAAGCGGTTGCTAGTGTTTATCAGTAACCACGACTTTCCAGTTCTGTTTTGTCACTATGCGAAATCCGCTCTGGAATGGTATAAGTTACAAGAGGTCAAATACGTTCCAAAAACAGCCAATCCACAAAACTGTCCAGAACTTCTCCCAATAACTACTGGGAGAAAATAAATAATAGAAATACTGGGCACTAGTTAAGCGGAAACTCTTTGAAGCAAAGAAAAAAGCAAATGGAGAATCGTCAAGGCGGGCGTTTCCGAGGATACCGTACGGAGCCTGATCGCGGGTGTACCACAGAAAATTCGAGAACTTAACAGAAAGAAGGATTAAGATCTTAATCAACTATTTCTTATGTAGATATAAATCTATTATTGTGAAATAAACAATCGGTATTTTTGAATAATGTGTAAATTTTGTTTTGCTGCTATTAATTTGGTGCCCGAGATTTAACGTAGACAGTCTATTTGGATAGATATCAGAGATAGTCTATATCACGTAATATAGGTTGTAGTGTGAACGGGATGTTATGCTCCATTATTAAATCAGCTGCCATATTATACTGATTTGATGTATTGCTTCAATTTTTACAAAGTTCAGGGCTCGAAACTGTGTGCAGTTCATCTCTAAGTAAACTTCTTGAAACTGGAACATGTTAGCATTTAAGCTCAATCCAGGACTAAGATAACCTAGACTCATAGAGTACATAAATTAAATTTAGAAGGATATTTGTACGTTTATTCGTATCATTAATATGTTGAAAATAAACATAATATGATTATAATTTCAAACATCGATGTCACTTCCTATGTAGCACACTACGACCTTTATTAGTTGTGGTGACATGATTATGACTTAGCAAGTCATATTTCTCAAGATATCTCAACCGAATGGCAACAAGTGTGCTACTAGGGTTGGTTTTAAACATAGAATATGTTAGAAAGAAATCAAGTTTATGTTTGTGGCCAAAACAAACTAATTTTATGTTTGGATTTACCTGGAATATGTTTGTTATGGCGGTATTTTTTCTGCGTGGAGGGTATGGATATCCGTTTTGTAGAGAGAAAAAAACGCCATCGTAGACAAACGTAGACTTTTTCGACACCCCTCCGCCCCCTTAATTGTCTACGTGGTTTATGAACAGCCCCTTATAAACTGACGAAAATGAGCCTTTAATGGATGAAATCGAAAAAAAATATCATCGAAGTTATGAGTATTTGTGTAAAATCATGGAAATTTAAGCTATAAATGATATTGAAAAGATTAGATATTTAACACTCATATATAAGTACGCACACACATTCATCCACAGATTTATGCACACAAACGTTCTCACATACATGAATAAAGAAACACTATTAACATTTCCTTTAGTTTTTTTTCAACCTCTGCCTGCTGTAACGCCTGCTGTTTAACAATGTACTTTGCGCTAGTGTTTGTGAGACCCCTCGGCGAGAACCTACTGGAATTCAAAGACGTTTATACAAGGTCCGGGCCACCATGCTTAACGGTATTCGTGAGATGTGGAAATGTATAGTGTATTTGTGTTTCCTCACCATGTTTATCTTTATACACGGCACAGCTGTGTATGGTGATGTCAAACTATCAGTTCACAGCATGGAATGTTATGGTAGTTTGACGTCGGCACTCGCTTGCCCAGCAATGTTTACTATATTTTTGCTTCCAACACAAGTAAACTGCCTGGTAGCCTTGCATAAACGTCATTGACTGGAATCAACTCAATTTGACAGCTAATTTTTTCAACATTCAACAACTAAATGTAAATTCAAGTGTAAAAATGATCCACAAAAGTTTTGTTATGCCTGTGGCTACTATATTTTTACAAAACCGTACAATTTCACTGCTTCGTTGCCAACTGCTTATAGACATTATTTTGAAATTGATTCTGGAGACTTTGACGAACTGTGGATTCCAAAAGTGTTATTCTGGTGGATGTCAGGTGCAAGGTAAATTGATTTCTTGACCCGGATAAAAATAACCATACAATTACAATAGAATAATATAAAATAACTTTAAAATATATTTCCGACCATAAATCTTATTGTTCATGAATCAGATATACGAAAAATACATATTATCATCACAATAGTTCTACAATTCACTCCATATGCTAGGGTTTTCAACAATTGTGAAAAAATACAATTTTACTATAAATGGCTCAAATTTGTTACGAAAAAAAATTCACATTTCTACAATTGGATACCGGATCAAACATTCAGCTAAGTATAGTGTTTTAAATATTATTGCTCCATTCAAACATACATTAGTACAAAGAAATCTTGGCAAACATGAACGGATCATGGAAGCGGAGGCGCTGTTTACGCGGAGAAAGCCAGACGTGCGGCGTTTGCGTGTTTTTCTGTCTGTCTCTTTCTCTTCTACTACTCTGGGTTTTTTGCTTTCGTTTTTTGCTGTTCGATCTGTATGTATTCTCGTTGCAGTTCGGAACCGGAAAGAGTCACTCACGCAGATCTATGTAACTGATTTTCCATATGGTGGCAGGGTGTTGCATCTGGAGCGCTGTGTAGCACATCAGATGCACTGCACAGTGCGCTTGATGCGCCACAGTGCAAACGTACGAAACAAGAGTGGAATCGACTGGCGCTAGTGGGGTCTTCCGAGCATTTTGAAGTTTTGCCCACGCAAACCTGTGCACGCACCGTTCGCTGTCTGAAATTTTAGTACTTTCATGTTCATCTAGGCGTAATTGATGGATATATTCGTTTACGTTTCCTCTGCTTGGTAATATTTTTCATTTTCAGCTGCGCATTTCTGCATTTTTTGTGGGTTTTGACTCCCCTAGCCCGGTGTATGCGTTATTCATGGTTGTTTGCTGAGTTCACGTTTGCTAATGGCTACTCTCATTTTTTATCATTTTCATTGTTTGCCCTTGTAGGAAGTGCATATGTTTGTTGGGGTTTGATTGATTTCTATTTTAATAATAAGATCTTTTATTATCATATATTTTATATTTTTATATTTTTTATGGTGCAATTGTCATGTCAACTCTAATACTTTTTTTTTAAATATGTTCCCTATTATTTCCCATCTTATTACAAATATTAAATAGTCTTCTGATCACATGAAGCCTTGTTTCTATTAATATTATTTTTCAGGAAATCCCGGATGCTTGTGCACTACGTATCATCTGTGTTCGTTGTTCAACAGGGATAACCCTCTCCCTTATAACATTTCATTACATGTGTCACATATGAGAGATCGAGGAGTTCTCCTCATCTCTCCTTCTGAACTTTAACTACTATTCCATGAATTAAATCCATTCCGTCTCTAAGTAGTATAGGATTGTGTCTGGATGTTTTTGTTGAGAGATGTTGTGATTGGATATTTCACTTGTTTCGGAGGTCGTCAGGCCGGACACTTACATTGCTCAAGTTGCAATTTTTTGGATGTGGCTGTAGGCGCCATAGGGAGGAATTTTCGGAACACGTCTTGTGGAGTGGCCTGTTGATTCGCAAAAGTAGTCAAGTATCTTTTTATTGAGATTTTGTCATTGTTGATTGGATTGACGTTTGTTTATTTTTTTCGGCTTTTTATGTCTTTTTGAAAGTTGAAACATGTTAAGTGATGGTTTTGTTTCTCAGTGACAGACCAGTGGATGTCAGATGTGTTTTGTTGCTGCATGTGGCATGTACACGTAAATTACATGCATACGATCAATACCAAAGGGGATGGGGTCTGCATTGTGTCAGACGAGGTTAGGGCTGGATGAGAGATCGGTCCTCAACATCGGAATTTTGATGTATTTCCGTGGTCTATTGAAATAAACCACCCACACTTGTGCGTGGCCCCAACAGCATCCCTACTGTTGGTTTAAATTGGACATCAAACTCGATATTCTTAACGTATTCTTGTATTCCATTGAAATAAACCACCCATACTTGTAAGTGGCCCTAGCAGCATCCTTACTGTTGGTTTAAATCGGTCCTCAAACTCGATATTCTTAACGTATTCTTGTATTCCATTGAAGTAAACCACCCACACTTGTGAGTGACCCCAACAGCATCCCTACTGTTGGTTTAAATCGGTCCTCAAACTCGGTGTTTTAAAATACTTTTGTATTCTGCTGAAATAAACCACCCACACTTGTGCGTGGCCCCAATATCATCCCACTGTTGGTTTAAATCGGTCCTCAAACTCGGTGTTTTAGCATACTTTTGTATTCTGCTGAAATAAACCACCCACACTTGTGAGTGGCCCCAACAGCATTCCTACTGTTGGTTTAAATCAGTCCTCAAATTCGATGTTCTTAACGTATTCTTGTATTCCATTAAAATAAACCAACCACGCTTGTGCGTGGCCCCAACAGCATCCCTACTGTTGGTTTAAATCGGTCCTCAAATTCGATATTCTTAACGTATTCTTGTATTCCATTAAAATAAACCACCCACACTTGTGAGTGGCCCCAACAGCATCCCTACTTTTGGTTTAAATCGGTCCTCAAACTCGATGTTCTTAACGTATTCTTGTATTCCATTGAAATAAACCACCCACACTTGTGCGTGGCCCCAACAGCATCCCTACTGTTGGTTTAAATCGGTCCTCAAACTCGATGTTCTTAACGTATTCTTGTATTCCATTAAAATAAACCAACCACGCTTGTGAGTGGCCCCAACAGCATCCCTACTGTTGGTTTAAATCGGTCTTCAAACTCGGTGTTTTAACATACTTTTGTATTCTGCTGAAATAAACCACCCACACTTGTGAGTGGCCCCAACAGCATCCCTACTGTTGGTTTAAATCGGTCCTCGAACTCGATGTTCGTAACGTATTCTTGTATTCCATTGAAACAAACCACCCACACTTGTGAGTGGCCCCAACAACATCCCTACTGTTGGTTTAAATCGGTCCTCAAACTCGGTGTTTTAACATACTTTTGTATTCTGCTGAAATAAACCACCCACACTTGTGGAGTGGCTCTCCAACAGCATCCCTACTGTTGGTTCTAAATCGGTCCTCAAACTCAATGTTCTTAACGGACTCTTGTTTTCCATTGAAACAAACCACCCACACTTGTGAGTGGCCCCAACAACATCCCTACTGTTGGTTTAAATCGGTCCTCAAACTCGATGTTCATAACGTATTCTTGTATTCCATTGAAGTAAACCACCCACACTTGTGAGTGGCCTCAACAACATCCCTACTGTTGGTTTAAATCGGTCCTCGAACTCGATGTTCGTAACGTATTCTTGTATTCCATTGAAACAAACCACCCACACTTGTGAGTGGCCCCAACAGCATCCCTACTGTTGGTTTATATCGGTCTTCAAACTCGGTGTTTTAACATACTTTTTGTATTCTGCTGAAATAAACCACCCACACTTGTGAGTGGCCCCAACAGCATCCCTACTGTTGGTTTAAATCGGTCTTCAAACTCGATGTTCGTAACATACTTCTTGTATTCCATTGAAACAAACCACCCACACTTGTGAGTGGCCCCAACAACATCCCTACTGTTGGTTTAAATCGGTCCTCAAACTCGGTGTTTTAACATACTTTTGTATTCTGCTGAAATAAACCACCCACACTTGTGAGTGGCCCCAACAGCATCCCTACTGTTGGTTTAAATCGGTCCTCAAACTCAATGTTCTTAACGGACTCTTGTTTTCCATTGAAACAAACCACCCACACTTGTGAGTGGCCCCAACAGCATCCCTACTGTTGGTTTAAATCGGTCCTCAAACTCGATGTTTATAACGTACTTCTTGTATTCTGTTGAAATAAACCACCCACACTTGTGAGTGGCCCCAACAGCATCCCTACTGTTGGTTTAAATCAGTCCTCAAACTCGATGTTCTTAACGTATTCTTGTATTCCATTGAAATAAACCACCCACACTTGTGAGTGGCCCCAACAGCATCCCTACTGTTGGTTTAAATCGGTCTTCAAACTCGGTGTTTCAAAATACTTTTGTATTCTGCTGAAATAAACCACCCACACTTGTGAGTGGCCCCAACAGCATCCTTACTGTTGGTTTAAATCGGTCTTCAAACTCGGTGTTTTAACATACTTTTGTACTCTGCTGAAATAAACCACCCACACTTGTGAGTGGCCCCAACAGCATCCCTACTGTTGGTTTAAATCGGTCCTCAAACTCGGTGTTTTAACATACTTTTGTATTCTGCTGAAATAAACCACCCACACTTGTGAGTGGCCCCAACAGCATCCCTACTGTTGGTTTAAATCAGTCCTCAAACTCGATGTTCTTAACGTATTCTTGTATTCGATTGAAATAAACCACCCACACTTGTGAGTGGCCCCAACAGCATCCCTACTGTTGGTTTAAATCGGTCTTCAAACTCGGTGTTTCAAAATACTTTTGTATTCTGCTGAAATAAACCACCCACACTTGTGAGTGGCCCCAACAGCATCCTTACTGTTGGTTTAAATCGGTCTTCAAACTCGGTGTTTTAACAAACTTTTGTACTCTGCTGAAATAAACCACCCACACTTGTGAGTGGCCCCAACAACATCCCTACTGTTGGTTTAAATCGGTCCTCAAACTCAATGTTCTTTACGTATTCTTGTATTCCATTAAAATAAACCACCCACACTTGTGAGTGGTCCCAACAGCATCCCTACTGTTGGTTTAAATCGGTCCTCGAACTCGGTGTTTTAACATACTTTTGTATTCTACTAAAATAAACCACCCACACTTGTGAGTGGCCCCAACAGCATCCCTACTGTTGGTTTAAATCGGTCCTCAAACTCAATGTTCTTAACGTATTCTTGTATTCCATTGAATTAAACCACCCACACTTGTGAGTGGCCCCAACAGCATCCCTACTGTTGGTTTAAATCGGTCCTCAAATTCGATATTCTTAACGTATTCTTGTATTCCATTGAAATAAACCACCCACACTTGTGAGTGGCCCCAACAGCATCCCTCCCTCAAACTCGATGTTCCTACGTAATTTTGTATTCCACTGAAATAAACCACCCACACTTGTGAGTGGCCCCAACAACATCCTTACTGTTGGTTTAAATCGGTCTTCAAACTCGGTGTTTTAACATACTTTTGTACTCTGCTGAAATAAACCACCCACACTTGTGAGTGGCCCCAACAGCATCCCTACTGTTGGTTTAAATCGGTCCTCAAACTCGATGTTCCTACGTATTTTTGTATTCCACTGTAATAAACCACCCACACTTGTGAGTGGCCACAACAGCATCCTTACTGTTGGTTTAAATCGGTCTTCAAACTCGGTGTTTTAACATACTTTTGTTTTCTGCTGAAATAAACCACCCACACTTGTGAGTGGCCCCAACAGCATCCCTACTGTTGGTTTAAGTCGGTGCCAAAATTTAAATAGCTTTAATGTGCATCTCTGTACAGAGAATGAATCGGGAACATAGTTAAATATCTTATTCGCTGCCGACGTCAGTTGAATTCAGCACACCGTTTACCAAAACGGATCCGGCTGCAAACCCAACCATTTTATCCAACATCCCAGTGATTTCTCGTGGAAGTGCAGAGGTGTTCTCGGCTTCCAACAAAGCGAGTATCACGTCAACATATTCCTACCCATTCCCTATTTGACCTGCATTCGGACGAGGCCGGCGCCGGTATTGCCTTAGTTTAAGATCACCAGTTCTTACACATTGAGGATGTATGCTAGTCCCAAGCATCATTTATTGGTTCTTTGTGTAATAACAGCTGATCTGGCAATAACGGAGTAGCAACCTCGGGCGGTCAATCATGCTCATGCTCATGCTCAAATTTGTTACGAAAAAAAATATTTTTTCTATAGTTAAGATACATATTAACCTCCTTTTTCTATTGTCGATGTCTTAGTTTACATTAGATTCTATTGTGGGAACAATAACTCCTATTACCATCGTATCGTTGTGAACAATGCTTTTAATTGTTCATACTGTAGATTCTGTTGTATGGTATACGTTTAATTATAAACCTATGATAATTTTTTATTCGGGGAGTACCTTTTATATAAACGATATACAGCATTGTAGTATTTATGTTAATGTCTTAATTACTGACTCACTTATCTCTTAAGCCCCAAACGTAATGTGAGCGGAAACGGAACGAAAACGGCAAGTTTGACAGTTGTCGCAAATGACGTCAATATGTCCAATTGGAATCATCTTGGATCTAATCAGTTTTCTATCCGACAAGCAGGTTTAGTTAGATTGGGCTATTCCCCGGCCGTTGCCGTTCCGATTCCGTCATCACTGCGTTCAATCCTTCAGTCGCTATTTGTCCTTTGACATGCCCACCATTATTATTTTTGCTTAACAAAAGTTAAGCAACAAGGACGTCACAAAACATTTGAGTATCCTGGCTGCATAAGTGACATTATGACAAAAGCTGTTCCACATTCAAATTCAGTCGCGTATCCTGTTTATCCATAGCGGAAACGAATCAACCGTTACAAAAAGCGAGAAGGAATTCGAGGTGGAATTGAAACAAACCCAAAATTGTTTACACAATCCGAATTTAATGATTTGGTGGGAGACCTCGACTTATCGAAGAAGAAATCCGAATTGCTGGCATCACGCTTGAAAAACAGAACATGCAGAGCAAGGAGGTCAAAATATATTGTCACAGAAATCGTCATAAGAAATTTGACAAATATTATTCTACAAAGGACAAAGCATGTTTTTGCCATGACGCTCCAGCAGGGAAAAGATTTGCTTAATCCCTTGCTGACTGAATTATTCAGAGCTAGTGTTACTCTTAGTTTTATACCAAAGCTTGGAGAAAGATTCGGGTTGTCTTTATTCCAAAAGCGGGAAAAAGAGATAAAACGACCCCTAAAGCATTTAGACTCATCAGTCTTTCCTCTGTCCTATTAAAGACAATGGAAAAAACTGTGGACGACTTTATTAAGTCAACAAGCTTAATAGTCTCCCTTGAGCAAAAACCACTTTGCATACCAGTCAGGAAAATTTACAATAACTAACGGGTGGCAACTAAAATTTTGGAATTTCTTTCTCAAGCTGTCAAAAAAAGACAAACATAGTTGAAGAAGATCTGATTTATTCAAATAAAAGATACATTGTCCATTGTTGAAAAAAAATTAGTCATTTGAAAACGGTCCGTAATCGGATGTTCGGCGAAGCTTCCGTTTGATGTCGGAACAGGAGCGTTGTACGGTCTCCATGTCAATTTTGCGAATGCATCTCTTGATTCTTCCAATCAACTGTTTGCAATCCGTGGCTCTCCAGTTATTTTTGTACACCAAGGAACTCAAAACCCCGAAGAAATCTTCGATTGGGCGACACTGAGGCAGATTTGTCGGGTTGTGGTTTTTGGGTACAAATGGGATCGAATGGGTGTTCAGGAACGATTGTGTTTTTATGGCGTAATGCGATGACGCTTTATCCGGCCAAAACACGTATTGTCCATCAACATGATGTTTTTGTAGAAACGGGATCAAAATTTTCTTCAAACATTTGTTCTGGTACACATCTTGATTGATTGCCAAACCAGAGGGCTTGAACCATGGCTTAGAAATGCCTTTCTCGGAAATGGCAATGTACAGCATCACTTTCTGTTCAAACTTATGTTTAAACTTATATTTTATGTTCGGAGGTGTAGTAGAACTATCCGTTGAATAGTATCGATCGTTTCCGGGAATCTGCGTCTTCGAAAGAGGGAAGTAGCTTTCGTCGTCCAAAACAAAACTTTTTCCGGAATAATTTTTAATCAACCAACGGCATTGGGATTTCAGCGTTGAAATCTGTGCATCAGTATATTCCGGGGCTCGTGTCTTCTTTCGGCACTTTATTTCGACTCTTTTCAATGTTTTGCAGATGTACTGGTGAGAACAGTTGAACTTTTTTGCGGCATCCCGTTGGCTCAGTGAATCCTTGTTGTTGAAGGCACGAGAAAGAGAACGAAGTCCTTTTGCGTCCATAATTTTGGCTGGTCTTCCACTACCTTGCTTGCGAGCAGTTGTTGGGGATTTTAGGATATGGTAAACAGTCGAAGTCGCAACATTTTCGCTTTTAAAATGTTGTACCGTATACGTTTTGCCGAGATTTCTGTGCAATTCGTAGAACTGTACAACGCGGTCGCGAAATACTTCTTGTTTCGCCGGCATTTTGAGCAAAACTGAGCAAGCATAAACAAAACAGAAAATACTAGCAGAAAGAAGAGAGAAAGAGCTAACGCATACACACTTTTATTTCTCTCTGAGCTCGTTTGTTGTTGAGCATAGAGGCCTCGAAAAAATTCCAAAATTTTAATTGGCACCCGTTACGCTACAATCGCTAGTTAATAAAATTGAGAAATCGCTCCTAGCCAAAAAGAAATAGCTTTAGTAGCTTTTCTTGAGATTGGAGGAGCATTCGGCAATTCATTCTAGCTCAATGCGCTCCGCAATGGAAGCAGGGGCCTGAATAACTGTATTATCGACTGGATTATGGCGATGCTAAAAGACCGAGAAATTTCTGCTGACCTTGGAGGTGCGCAATTGACTATCAGATCGATTAAGGACTGTCCTCAAGGAGGTGTCCTATCGCCTTTATTGTGGTCGTAAAAGACTAGCAGAGCTAGGGTACGAGGCTTTGCTGACGATTTAGCTATAATAGTTCGTGGGAAGTTTGATGACACGATATCTAATCGTTTGCAAACTGCTCTCAATATAACTGTAAACTGGTGTAGAATAGAAGGCTTAAATGTAAACCCTTCTAAAACTGTTGTAGTACCTTTTACCAAAAGGAAAAAGCTAAATTTAAAACAGCCTACTCTCAATGGAGTTCAAGTTCAGTTTGCGGAAGAAGTTAAATACCTTGGTGTTACTTTAGATAAAAAACTGAATTGGAACTCCCATCGAGACAAAGTTATCACTAAGGGTACAAACGCCCTATGTAGTAAAGCAGTGGGTAAAACATGGGGACTTCGACCAAAAGCTGTTCATTGGATTTATTCTGCAATAGTTTGTCCAAAAATCACACATACTTCGCTTAGATGGTGGCCTAAACTTTATAAGGTAACCACAAAAGTGAAGCTAGGTAAACTACAGAGACTTGCCTGAGTATCAATAAGGGAATGTCCATTAATTACGTCACGCAGTAGGGGGGGAGGGGGTATTTGAGAAAACGTGACGATCCATACAAAAAAATTTGAAGGTCCATACAAAAAACGTGACAAGGGGGGGGGGGGGTTTATAAAAAGTCAATTTTGGCGTGCCGTAATTAATGGACGTTCCCTAACCGGTGCAAAGAAAAGTACACCATCTGTTGCTTTGAATGCCCTTCTTAACATGTCAGCGCCAACATTTGATTAGGGAGTATCTGCATTTGTAAACAATCACTTTGCCTGCTAATTTATCGGATGTTGAATACAATTCCTTCAAATTGAATATATCAGCGAATAGAGACAAAGCCATTCTTCCTTAAAGAGTGCTTAATTTGTATTTGTGACCTTTTATTCAAGAGATAATGACTACGAAAGCAATTGTTTACAAAAGCAGATTCGCCCTAATCTAATGTTGGCGCTGATGTTACATTTACATAAATTTGTAAAGCAGCAGGCAGCAAAAAGTGCCCTACAATTCCAAAGATACAATAAAAATTTTAATGGTGATCTGCCCGAATAGAAATGGTGATGTAAAAAATATTAGCAGACATCCTCCAAACATCAAATTTTAATGTAGGTTGTCGTATTCCATATGTATTCAGAGTTCGAAGTTACGCCCTACTACATATTAATACAACATATTTAAACTTCACATTAAAAACAAACGTATTTATGATGTTAAATTTAACATCAGAACACATCCTATAAAACTAGAATCTAAAGTTACATGAAAATCAAACGTTATGTATGTGTGAAATGTTGTGTACCAAAGACATCTAAACACATCTGATGACATTAGAATTGGTCGTTACCTTAGAAATAAACTTCATTATACTGTAAAAGAGTGCAGGTCTACAGCATTAGAAAACTTCTTACAACATATGAATGAAACGTTACAATAGAATCAAAGGTCTTTGTGAAGTAAAATGTTGTATTCATAATAAGCCAGAATACATCTTGTGTCATAACAACCACACGTTGCGTTGAAATCCATGTTCTTATAGATGTAAAATGTTGTACTCATAAAATATCAGTAAATATCCGATGAGATTAGAATTAAGTGTGCACTGAATTTCCCGTGCACTATTCACGCAAAAAAATACGTAGTTATACCAATTTAAAATAGGAATCAATTCAACTAAAATTTTGGTTTATATATGGACCAATAAAACTGATGAACTAATTCAACAAAAACTTTGAGTTGAAATAAAACTTCATGTTTTATAGAATTGAACATCGTGTTTTATTGCTCAAAACAAAATGTTTTGTTATGCCAACTAAACACATTTGTTGAAATAATTATCATCATTATCATCATTATAGAATTGAACATCGTGTTTTATTGTTCAAAACAAAATATTTTGTTAAATCAACTAAACGCATTTGTTGAAATAATAAACATCGAAGAACTAATACAATAAAACCATTTGATTGAAATAAAACTTCATGCTTTATAATACTGAGAATCGTGTTTTATTGTTTTAAAATAATTACCGCGCTATACTCCCCCCAGCCGACCTGCGTGTTGGAAAGCATGAATCGGACATGGCAGGAAATGGCCTTGTGCATGTTGTTGGATGCAGGACTCGGGAAGAACAGTTAGGGAAAGGTCGTCATAATGGCAGCTTATATTCAAAATCGTCTTCAATCGGAAGTTTTTCCAGCTATCTACAAAGAGAATAATTAGTTGATAATCTGTTTTACAAATTATACTGTTTAAACTTACTTTAGAAAAACCGAGGCAGACGCAGCAATATGGCTGCTATGTAATGTGCACTCATACAAATAATTTATTAATACAATAAATTAACCATTTTAGTTTAAACGATCTTTAAAATAAGATATTTTTATAAATCAAATATTATTTAGACGAATATCACACAGCGGTGACTGCTTTAAATAATTTGATTCGTTTGATTTTAATTGAATTTTGAATAGATTTGGATTTTTTTTAAGAATTGAAACAAATAGAAACCATGTATTGAATAGCAGCAAAATATTTTGTTGATTCGAAACAGGGGGATTTTAGGGTGAAAAAATATTTCGATTTTATAACAATAAATTAATCGATTAAGTTTAAAAATAAATGCGATTATTATAAATCAAATATTATTTAAATTAATATCACACAGTAGTGATTACTTTAATTAACTTTATTGGTTTGATTTGAATGAAAATTTGAATTGATTTAGAACTTTTTTATGAATTGAAACAAATAGAAATCTTGTATTGAAAAGCAACAAATCATTTTGTTGATTCAAAACAGAGTGATTTCTTACCGTGAAAAAATATTTTGTTCAAACAATAAATTAAACATTTGAGTTAAACGATAAATGTGGTTGTTATAAATCAAACATTATTTAAATTAATATCACCCAGCAGTGATTACTTTGACTAATTTTACTGGTTTGACTTGAATGAAATTTTAAATTAATTTGGAACTTTTTTATGAATTGAAACAAACAGAAAGCTTGCATTGAATACCAACAAAATATTTTGTTGATTCAAAACAGAGTGATTTCTTAGGGTGACAAAAAACTTTGTTCAAGCAATAAATTAATAATTTGAGTTTAAAAACAAATGTGATTGTTCTGAATCACACAACTGTGATTACTTTAAATAATTTTATTGGTTTAATTTGAATGAAATTTTGAATTGATTTGAAACTTTTTCATGAATTGAAACAAATAGAAACTTTGTTTTGAATACCAACAAAATATTTTGTTGATTCAAAGCAGAGTGATTTCTTTGTTTTCAATTGTTTTCAAAAACCCATTAATGGGTGAAAAAACACCCATTTTCGCTAGAAGTGCATCTCCCCATTCAATGGGTAAACCCGATTTACCCATTAATGGGTAAAAGCAGTTTATGTAATGGGTTTTTTCAAACAACCGTGCAGGTGCAACGAAAGAAAAGAGAGAAAAACATTTTCAAATCTACATAGAGTTTTCATAAGGGGCAATGTCGCAAACGTAAACTTCTTCCGCAAATTTCTCGAGAATGCTAACTGAATCATTATTGAATTACCACGATGATTGTACAGAACAGGAGTTCCCTTTTACAATAGAAGTGATAGTTCACTTGGGTGAGTTTGCGTTTTCAAGAAATTTGCGGAAGAAGTCATTGTTTACGTTTGCGACATTGGCCCTTATGAAAACTCCATGTCGAAATCATCTCTGTTTTGACAGTTTTTCCTTTACCAAAGAATTAAAAACAGTGACTTGTGAATAGCGTGCATGATTGCTTGGCAGGGCCTGAAAATAGTGATAAGTACCACATCATGAATTCCATCTAACGACTCCGAAGATTAGCAGCCGTTTCGGTTCAAAACCGACTACTCCATCTAGGTCCAATTTGATCCGGCCGATCATGAGCTCATCTTTACTTGCAGGTAACAAATATACAAGTTCTTCCAGTAATGAAAAGTTATATCAAACCCCATCGTCTTCAGCCGTGAAGACCTCAATCCAACTGCCTTATTTAATAAGACCAAGTCAAAATCCTCAATGGCTTTAACTCCTTCGTCTCAGTTCCGGTTCACATCTGATTCTGTAACATCTTTTAAAAGTTGTGGCTCGACATACGGAACACCAATCGATAAACTGAAGAAAACAAGGCCATATCTAGATAGTTTGGTCAGCAGAACACCGGAATATTTTTCGAAAGTATCGATGGACAGTCCCTCCGCAGGGCGCAATTCGGTGAAATTGGAATGTTGGTCACAGCGAAGCGCGAATCAAAAACCCATGAACTTTCTTCCCAGGTTGTTTATTAGAGAGCGAAAGTTCATGGGTTTTTGATTCGCGCTTCGCTGTGACCAACATTTTATAAATTTCTTTTACGAATCGGTCCCAAGATGTCGAAGAAATCCACCAACTCTGGACGGAAGATCGCAGAATGGACAACGGACGATGGCGCAGCAGGTAACACTTGCGCCGTTGAAGCCACGAACACCCCCACCGGCATTGTCCACTTTGACAACAGTACGCAGGTAAATTCTAGCCATGTTAATGTTCAATCGTTACCCCTAACTCGAAGTACCGGAACGTATCCAAAAGCGCGACAAGTTAATACCGTCGGAAACACTCTGATGCCAATTCCGCCCGAATCCGACACAAGACGGAATCCGGTACGCGACGTTCGAAGGAAACAAGATTTCCATTGTCAGTTGTGTAATGAGCGTGACAGTGATAAAATGGTACAGTGTGATGGTTGCAAACAGTGGTTCCACTACGAGTGTGTGGAAGTTACGGATGACGTCGCGAACGTAAGCTGGATCTGCCCTATCTGCATGTTCGCAAAGGATTCAGCACAAAAAGCGATTAATCCCCCCACCAGTATCATCACCAACCAGAGCGTCCACAACACGTCAGACGAGCAACAGCGAAGGCGAATCGAGCCGTCGATAAAGGATCTTGGTACAGGACAATCAACCAGTAAGGCAAGTTCAATGAAGAGCGAAGCAAGAAGGATGAAAGAGTTAGACTTGAAAAGACTTGATGAGGAGCTAGAGTTGGAGAAAAAGTTTCTGGAGAGGAAGTACGCGATCCTGAAGGATTATGCCAGCGATACGTCGACGAACGCAAGTGACGTGGAAAAGATGTCGAAGATCCAGGAATGGGTGGATGAAACCGAACGCCATGGTGAGGAGAATGATTCCGGTTTAGTAGAAGAGGATACGAATGGACCCGAACCGAACAACTCGGAGCAGCTACGGGAGAACCAAACTTCGAATTGCCCTCAGCACAATAACCGACCATCGATTCACCCGGACCAGCCAGGTCAGCCATCGCTGCATACACAGCACCCAACTGGAAATCGACCATCAAACATCCCTTCGATGAATCCAGGTACACTAGTAGGTCAGTTTGGTGACCAGTTTGCTCCCGGACCTCGTTATACTCCACTTCATCGACCACCTTTATCTGCACCACCAGCAGTGAGCATCAACGAAGAGACGGTGTGCATCCTGAATCGAAGTCAACTCGCCGCACGTCAAGCA
This sequence comes from Aedes japonicus, assembly GCA_034211315.2. Taxonomy (NCBI): domain Eukaryota; kingdom Metazoa; phylum Arthropoda; class Insecta; order Diptera; family Culicidae; genus Aedes; species Aedes japonicus. The sequence continues at coordinate 206,910 of JASCZW010000821.1, read as the reverse complement.
GTCTCCAAGGACTTACCAGAGTTCAACGGGAATCCGGAGGACTGGCCGTTGTTCTTTTCTGTGTTCAATTCCTCAACTCAAATGTGTGGATTCTCGAACGAAGAAAACATGTTACGGTTGCGGAAGTGTTTGAAGGGAAAAGCACTGGAGGCAGTGAGGTGTCGACTGCTCCATCCATCAAACGTAGCCGGAGTTATGTCTACACTAAAGATGCTCTTCGGAAGACCGGAAGCAATTATTCAAGCAATCATCCGGAAGGTTCGTTCACTACCACCACCGAACATGGAGAAGCTGGAGACAGTCGTAAACTTCGCGCTCACGGTGGAGAATCTTGTCGCTACGATTCAGGCGTGCGAGGTTAGCGACTTCGTGTATAATTCGTCCCTCCGGTACGAGCTGGTGGAGAGGCTTCCATCGTCCCTCAAGATGGACTGGGCTAGGTACTCTCGTGGGATGCAAAACCCAACCCTGATAGATTTCAGTGCATGGTTGTACACTACAGCGGAGGATGCCAGCGCTGTTATGATCAGTAGCAGCGAGCAGCGTCCTCGACAAGGCAAAAAGATGTTTTTTTGAATTTCCACTCTGAGTCGGAGTCCACGAGTACAAGAGCGACCGAAGCATCGACAAAGACGAAATCTTCCGGTACAGTCGTTCAGGAAAAATGTGCGGTGTGCAAGGGAACGTGCCCTTCCGTAGCAAAGTGCAAACGGTTTGAGGAGTTCAGCTACGATTCCAAGTGGGCAACCGTGAAGGAGTGTAAGCTGTGCCGGAAATGTTTGCGAAAACACAATGGATCGTGCAAGCAATCGAAACCGTGCGGAACGAACGGATGCGAGTTTCTTCATCACCCTCTGCTCCATAACACACAGAAACGTAATGCCTCGAGATCTTCACCGCCAATGACAACCCCCAGCACTACCCAAACAGAGACGAGGAGAACGGATCATAGCTGCAACGTTCACCAAGGTCAATCGGAGATTCTGTTTAGAATCGTTCCAGTTATGCTGTATGGACCCACGAAAACGATACGCACGTACGCGTTCATTGATGATGGATCAGAGCTCACTCTGATAGAACAAACCCTGGCCGATGAGTTGGGTGTGCAAGGACCGTCGAAATCACTGTGCTTGAAGTGGACCGGCGGTACGCAGAAGATGGAAAACCAGTCACAACGAATCAACCTACAGATATCCGGTGTACATAGTTCGAAGAAGCATGAGCTGTCTGGTGTCTACACGATGTCCTCGCTGCAAATTCGTCCACAAACGCTGCTGCTGGCGGAGATCCAGAAAAAATACCCGTACTTGACAGGGTTGCCACTCGAGTCGTACCATGACGTCAGTCCTCGGATTCTTATTGGTCTGGATCACGCTATACTTGGTCATGCCATCAAGAGTCGTGAAGGTAAAGGCTACGAGCCTATTGCCGTTAAGACACGCCTAGGGTGGATGATCTTTGGAAATTGCACCGGCAAGGAGAAAACGGAGCGCTATGTGAACTACCACAGCGTAAAAGCTGCGAGTGCAACCGAGATCCAGACGAAGACTTACACAAAGTTGTGAAAGCTTACTTCTCGCTTGACAGCCTTGGAGTGGTAAAACCGGACAAGTTGCTGGTCTCGCATCAGGATCAACGAGCCCAAATGCTTCTGGAAACGCTCACTCGTCGTGTAGATGGTCGATACGAAACCGGCCTACTCTGGAAGTACGATAATGTCCGACTCCCGGACAGTGAACCTATGGCGTTGAAGCGGTGGAGGTGTTTGAATAATCGTATGAGGAAAGATCCCGCGCTATCCAAGGCGCTTAAGACGAAGATTGAAGACCATGTAAGCAAGGGCTACGTGAGAAAGTTGACAGTGGAAGAACTGCAAACAGCAAGATCCCGCGTGTGGTACCTTCCAATTTTCCCGGTCGTTAACCCCAACAAACCGGGTAAAATGAGACTTGTGTGGGATGCCGCCGCCACCGTGCACGGAGTGTCTCTTAATACCTTCCTGCTGAAGGGCCCTGACCAGCTGACATCTCTTCTTTCTGTGCTAGTGCAGTTTCGCGAGTTTCGCGTAGCAGTGTGTGGTGATATCCGCGAGATGTTTCACCAGGTGATGATGCGGGTAGATGATCAGCACTGCCTGCGCTTCTTCTGGGCGGACAACGACCAAGCGACAGAGCCGAGTGTCTACGTAGTGCAAGTGATGACATTCGGTGCTTGCTGCTCGCCTAGTACCGCACAATACGTGAAGAACAGCAACGCTGACCGTTTCGAGCGAAGCCATCCGGAAGCTGTAAATGCAATCGTTAAACGGCACTATGTCGATGATATGCTCGTGAGCGTAGAGTCCGTGGAAGAAGCAATTAAGCTAGTACAGGACGTAAAAAATATCCACGCATCGGCCGGTTTCGAAATGCGGAATTGGATATCGAACTCTCGAAGCGTCTTGGAAGCGGTCAATGAGGAAACGACGAAGGAGAAAAATCTTAACATCGGTGACGAAAGCGTTACCGAAAAAGTTCTCGGTATGTGGTGGGATACAACGAAGGACTGCTTCACCTATAAGATCTCCGCACGATACGATGAAGAACTCATCTCAGGAACCCGACGGCCAACAAAAAGAGAAGTTCTACGCACGCTAATGATGGTATTCGATCCATTGGGACTCATTGCGCTCGTTTTGATGTTCCTGAAAGTACTACTCCAGGAGATCTGGCGAACAACAGTTGGCTGGGATGATCCGATCGAGGATTCACAGTACGACAAGTGGCTGTCATGGCTAGCGATCTTCCCACAAATAGCAACCGTTGAAATCCCACGCTGCTATCGAGTTCGAACTTCCGCGGGAGTAGGTACCGTAGTGCAGATGCATACTTTCGTTGATGCAAGTGAGAGCGGCTTTGCCGCGGCGGTATATCTACGATTCAAGAACGGCGATACCGTTGAATGCGCTCTAGTCAGTGCCAAAACAAGAGTTGCGCCGCTGAAATTTTTGTCCATTCCTCGTTCCGAATTGCAAGCGGCGGTCATCGGTGTGCGGTTGGCGGATACCATTTCGAAATCGCTCTCGATCAATGTCAGCAAGCGGACGTTCTGGACGGATTCCAAAGATGTACTCTGCTGGATCCGTTCAGATCACAGACGGTACAGCCAGTTTGTAGCATTCCGCGTCAGTGAAATTCTGGAGTCGACGGATGTCAACGAGTGGCGCTGGGTACCGACGAAACATAACGTCGCTGACGAAGGCACAAAATGGAAGCGAGCTCCAAATTTGGCTAGTGACAGCCGCTGGTTCCGTGGACCGGAATTCCTTCTCCTGAATAAAGAACAATGGCCTGCAAATCCGTTTTCTGGAAGGACCACCGAGGAAGAGCTTCGGCCGCACCTGCTTCTTCACACCCAACCTATTGATCCGGCAATTCGCCCACAAGACTTCTCCAAGTGGACCGACTTGCTACGCGTAATGGCCTACGTGTTGCGTTATACGAACAACCTTAGGCGTAGCTGCCATGGAAAGTCACGAGTGTCTGGACCTTTAAGAAGACAGGACTTCATTGACGCGGAAAATCATCTTTTCCGCTATGCTCAATCTACAACTTTCGCAGAGGAGACGGCCATCCTTATGAAGAACCGTTCATTGAAAGATCCAGTGAAATCAATTCCCAGATCCAGTCTACTCTATCAGTGGTGTGCCTTTCTAGACGAGAACGACGTACTTCGTGTTAAAGGACGAACGAAAGCATGTGCGGTCATCGATCGAGATGCAGCCGAACCAATAATTCTGCCCCGAGATCATCCTGTTACTTGCCTCATTATCTCCGCCGTACACGAGCGCTTCAATCACCAGAACCATGAGACCGTGGTGAACGAAATATTACAACGCTATCGTATTCCTCGTCTAAAAGCAGCGTACCATCAGATCCGGAAAGACTGTCAACATTGTAAAATCCTCCTCGCAAAACCACAGCCTCCAGCAATGGGTGACCTTCCTCCAGCTCGCCTGGCCGCCTTTACGCGTCCATTCACCCACACAGGAGTGGACTATTTTGGACCTATGCTAGTATCGATTGGAAGACGTACTGAAAAACGGTGGGGGTTCTCGCCACTTGCTTAACCACTCGCGCCATCCACCTGCAAATTGCTCACACACTGAACACCGATTCCTGCGTAATGGCCATCCGAAACATCATGGCTAGAAGGGGTGTTCCTGCGACAATCTACAGCGACCGTGGAACCAATTTCCGAGCTGCAAGCAAGGAGTTGCAGAGCGCAGCAGAGAAAATCGACCAGGATGCCCTCACGAAGGAGTTTACATCGAGCCACACCGAGTGGTCATTCAACCCTCCTGTCACGCCTCACATGGGTGGAGCGTGGGAGCGTTTGATTCGGAGTGTCAAACAGAACCTCGAACAAATGCAGACGACCATGCTTCCGACTCACGAAATCCTGGAGAACACGTTAGTAGAGATCGAGAACATTGTCAACTCTCGTCCTCTGACGAACATTCCAATTGATGGTGACAATTCTCCAGTGCTGACGCCCAATCATTTTCTATTGGGGTCATCCAACGGCCTGAGATCGTGGGTTCCTCTGGACGACAACCCTATCCTGCTCAGGAACAGCTGGAAGCAGTCGCAGAAGATGGCAGACACCTTCTGGAAGCAGTGGGTGCGGGACTACTTACCTACGATTACTCGTAAGACCAAGTGGTTCAACCCGGTGAAGCCGATCACAGTTGGCGACTTGGTGCTCATCGTGGATCCGAAGTTTCGCCGAAATTGCTGGCCGAAAGGCCGAGTGATTGCTACATGTCCGGCTCCAGATGGTCAGGTAAGGTGGGCTACCGTGCAGACCGCATCAGGAGGCATCTACGAGCGTCCAGCGGTGTCCTTAGCTGTACTCGACGTAGGCGTTGGGACGAATACGCTTCAGCAGGAGTCTTTGCGCATTCCGGGGGGGATTGTTAGTTGCGCCCCGTCGAGAAGTGCACCATTTGCACCCACCGCTGATCTACGCCACTGAGTGATAAACGCAACCACACCCACTGCCATGCGAAGGGATTGTCTCGCGTTGGTAGGACGAGTGAGGGTTGCGAAAAGTAAACAATAAATAAAACAAGTGAACAAGAATTGTAACCACAAGTAGCCATCAGCGCGATTTCCTTAAAATTAGTTAAAACTACTCTTAAATCTAATTAAATCTAGTGTTTCCAATTGCGAACTTCTTTCTAGCCTTAATTGCTAGAATTTCTAATCTAAAGGTGAGAATTTACGGCAACAAAAAGTGCAAAGAGAAGATTATTCATCTATGTTTATGTTTTCTTAATGAATAGGTTCTAAGGTATAAGCTAATCACTAGTGCTCCAACGTATCTCCTACTGTATACATACATTATCCAGCTCGGAAAACAAAGGTGAGCTAAACACAAAGTAAAACTAAAGCACAATCGTACATAAACATAAAATAGGTTCCTACAGCTAATCGGCCGTTCGAAAAATTCAAGCAAAGTCTGCTGTGCTGCTTTACCGTCGATAGGTGAGACTTCACACTGAGAGTCAGGGCTTAAATTAATAAATTAAGTTTTAATCCTACAGAGCTCTGAAAAGGACGAGGTTTGGTGGATTTTCATGCAATTTATACCCTTACACAGCCAGAATCACTAAAAGTAATACTTACATTATACTTATACATAACATAGCCTAATTAACTATATATTTCACAGGAAATTTATAACTTTCGCTCTCTAATAAACAACCTGGGAAGAAAGTTCATGGGTTTTTGATTCGCGCTTCGCTGTGACCAACATGGAAGATCCTGTAAAATCTCAGAAAGAAAAAGATGCCCCGCATGCGGAAATAAGTGTGAACCTGAATAACCTGAAAGTGGCAGTACGAGTGAGACCACTTTTGGCGAAAGAGTGTATAGAATCAATAATTATAGTCAAATATCAATTATTATAATTATAATCAATAATAATTTGTAAACAATGACTTCTAGCGTATTTTTCTGGGATTTGCTTGCTCCCACTAACCAAACAGCACCAGAAATTGATAAAAGGAGTTATTACCTTCCCGTTGGTAGTGGATGTAGATGTTAGCAACCTGGCATTTCCAGGAAATTAACGTTTTAAGTAATTGTTTACAAATGTTCCTTTCGACATTTTGACGATTTTGTCTAGTAATTGCAAATATAGGGTAAGGGGATGTAATGTGAGCCTAGCTCCTTCATTCGGCCTATGTACCAAATGTGTCATTAATTTAGCGATAATTAACAAAATCTTGTTGCTATAAGGATGACCGATGTAATCCGAAGCAATTGAGACAATATTAATCAACTTATAGTTGTTCACTTCTGCGTAATTTTTGATTTCTTGAACTTTTTGGGCATCATGATTTCACTGGTTAAGCTGAACAGATGATCTACACGATCTTCAAGTGATCTATATTTGCCTTAATTGAATCGATAAAGCAAGTAATGCAGTCTGGATGTGCAGAAAATAGTTACACGTTACAAACTAATAGTTCTCATTCTAATATAACATTGATTCTACAAGAAAATCGTAGACCCAATGTTGGGGACATATTTTTTTGTATGATCCCAACTATGGCCTGTTGTATCAATAACGTAGTAAGAATCCCAACTATGGCCTGTTGTATCAATAACGTAGTAAGAACGTTGTTATTGGTAAAATTGCAAGTGGAAATGCACGATATGTTTATAATCAAGTGGCTCATCTAAACACACATCGACGGAACAAAATCATTGTAAAGTGAATTATAATGTCTTCATTGTTGAATGGCTGATGCATCATATATGAACATCACTTAAGTGTTTCGAGGTAGTTTTACTTTAGTTTGTTTTGTTTAATGTTGTATGTATTAAGTAAATCGAATACAGCTAGCAATGCCTTAATTTATAATATTAAAAAAAACCGTACCCAGACTGCATTTAGTAACAAATCCATCGAATGGGAAGAATAGGAATATTTCGTTGCACAATACATAAATTAAATAACGTTTTTATGTCTTATGCGTTATTGCGATGTAGCTGCACATTGTGCAAAATGTTTAACTTAGATTATATGGAATTACGACTTAATTCCGTAGAGTTAAACAACTTTTCAATCTTTTAGGAAAAGTATATGCCTTTTACATGCCCCTTGCTAATTTTGACAACAAAATGTCAAATGCGGATTTTTGTTTATTTGTTTATTTGTTTTTTTAACTGGGCTATAGCCCAGTTAAAAAGCAGCCCAGTTAAACAGCACCCAGTTAGCGAACAGTTACTTTACATGATGTATCTAACCTTGTGCTTCACTTACTAACCGTGGATGTGCTCTGCTATGCAAAGAAGTCGTCTCCAAATGTATCTGTCGGTTTGGACTTGAAATCCAAACTGTTCGTTGATCTAAGTGAACGTGTTTCCTTTCTTGCTCCTCTAATCCGAATCTTATCAGGTTATGGGCCCAGCACTACGTCCTAACCTGTAAACGTTTTGTTCACCAACCACGTTTTTTTCAGTTATGTGATCTGTTTTTTTTTCGATTTTTCGACCGAGTGAGTAGTTTTTACACGATGGAAGTGGATAGAAAAGTATACCTCTTCGACGGAAGCAATTTAGCCAATTGGAGCTTCCGGATGGAGGTTCATTTGGAGGAACTAGGGCTCCTTTCGTGCATCGAACAGGCAGCAGAAGATGTGCCGGAATATCGTGTTCTAGCCACAGATGCAGCTACTGTTAAGCTAGAGAAGGAGAAGATGCTGGCGGAAAGAAGAGTGAATGATTAAAGTGCAAGTCGGTCCTGATCCGGAATATAGCGGATTTGCAGCTTGAGTATGAAAAATTATCCGCTCGATTATTCCGTAAGTGAAGGTGACATTTCGTTTCATGCAGATCAATTGTCAAAATTCGGCTTGGTAATATTGAACAAAATTCCGTAACCTCTCTACTTTTGAAGTCGATACTGGCCTTTAGTGCAGGCCTAGAACATGACTCTGAAACAGTTTTGAGCCTGGGAATGTGTGGGAAAAAAAAGTTGCCGACAAACAAAATTGAAATATAATATTTATTGCGCATTTCTTCTTCTTCTTTTATAGCTTATCCTACACTGTATTTTTCTTTTTCAAAAAACCACTTTTTTTTTAAGTCTACTCTATTACCTTTCCAATGATGTATTAAAACCTATATTTAGTGAAGATAATAGTTTGAAAATATCGATTAAAAGTTACGTGTTGCTTAGTGACAAAAATCACATTTTATGGCTTTTTTCAACTTTTTTTAACAATATTTTTAAAACTTCCTCAGCTTGTAGTAAAGTATTTTTTTTAGTATATTTGTTTGCTATTATAAGAAAATTTAAATACAAGGATCAGTGAAAGTCGATTTTTTTTAAATTTTTGTCCACTTCAGATCTGATAGCGCAGTAGGAGTTCGTCGTGCATTATCCTATCGCAAACTGCGATGCAGTTGCATGTTCCGAGTTTCCAATCCTAGACCTGATTTCGTCACCTAGGTCCTTGATTATTATTCTTAAATTTTCTTTTTATAATGAACTTTTTTTTTTACATTCACAGTTCGTTAATAAGGTATATGACTGGTTAAGCCCAGAATCTGTGTTAAGGCTGGGCTACAATGGGGAGCGCAACGGCGCGGTGCGGCAGTTTTTGACATAAAATATATGCATTAACTGTCAAAAGGAATGCGCTTCAGGATCCGAAGGAGATGGTCGCTTTATTTCCAAGCTAGCTGATCACACGTGGAACAAACAGCAGTTAAAAGATCGATCCGTGAGGGAAAAGTCGCGTAATTTACATCCAAATAGTGGTAGTCACAAGCCAGCAACTTCTTCCAAAGTTTCATTTATAGTTGAAAAGATGATGCAACGGGTTGATCTTGAGGGAGACCTTGTACTCAAAAGAAAGATTCCCTCACGGGTATCAAGAAAATTGAACGAGAAAATGTCAAATGCCCGCTGCAAAACGTAATTTCGTCATTTATTCATAAATCCGTTATCATACATTCGAAAAGATCGACACGATATTTTCACGTGAAACGTACGTTATCGTTTTCCACTACCAAAACGAGTAATAAACACCTGGAATTCACGTAAGAGATGCGTGTTTTCCAAGTAGATCCACGTTCTACGTGAAAAGCACATAAATATTTATATTTACCTGATTTTATTGAAGAAGATTTGGTTACGTTTTCAGGTGAATGTTACGTGAAATTCGATTTTTTTGAGTGAAGCAAGTGTTAAGACAGTATAGATTCAAGAAAATGACAAATGTTATTGCTGTTATTCCTAATATTTCACACTTATAAATATTAAATAAAAATAAGTTGATAAGAATCATATTACATTATATGAAAACCAACATTTGATACCATTGTCTAGTAGTCTGGTCAATAAAGTTACAAAACTAGTCAAACTCGCTATAATGCCACCAAGTGCCTCGTCACCCACAATTTGGCGCCTATGTCAGTGGTCTAATAACTCTTAGCGCACTAATAGCATAGTTCTTCCTGCCGCATAGAGAGTTGCCACTATGATAGTAGGTCAGCTAAGGTCAGTTACCTGACTAGTGGGGTACGAGAGCTTATTTATTTATTTATTTATTATCACCGTCTTCGATAAAGACTATCGTACAGACTGAACTACTTAATACTAGTTTTCAATAACTTAAAGTCTAAACAATTCTACTTATTCGGTTTTTAAAAACATTTCTGGATATATCGAAGTCGAATTCGTCACATACTGAATTAAAAGTGCGAAGGCACGAATCTAATGGATTATTATATCCGTAGTTAGTGCGGTGATAAGGAACAGCAAGCATCGGATAATTTCGAAGTCGACGGGGAGGAACGTTCAGTGAAATCTGCTCAAGCAGCGCAGGGCAGTCAATAACGCCGATTAGGATGTCAAAAACCAGCAGACGCTGCATTTTAATACGCCTGACAGTCAGTAGTTCCAAATTTATTAGTTTGCAACGGTCCGAGTACGGAGGGAGATTGTCCGGGTCATTCCAAGGAAGTGAACGAAGTGCGAAACGAACGAACTTCTTCTGTACGCGTTCAATGGAAACGATGGGTGCCACATAATAAGGAGACCAAACGGGGGCCGCATACTCGAAAATGCTACGTACCAAACTGCAATATAGTGATTTTAAAGCGTAGATGTCGTTGAACTCAGAGGCGTGCCGGCGGATTAGCCCTAACACTGAGAAGGCTTTAGCAGTCGTGATTCCCACATGCTGATTGAACTGTAGCTTGGCATCGATGGTAACTCCCAGGTCGCAGATTGAAGCCACACGATCCAGATGCGCTGACCCCATGCTGTACTGGTGATGAGCGGGATTGTTGGAGCGAGTGAAGGATATAACTTTGCATTTATCGTTATTAACACGCATGCCATTGTCGCTACACCAGATTAACAATGTGTTAATATCAACAATCAATATGTAACTAGCGATTTGAAATTGGTTCACTGTTGTAGAACCCCTTGGTCCGAATTACACCTTGAAGCCAGCACCTTGTTATACATATTTGCGCCTTTGTTTTGATTTGCTGTGTTATTTTGACAGAGTATTTGAGAGTGTGTTCATGTGAGTTCATTATAAGGGGTGCATTGTTGAGCTTGGGACCGAGCTTGGGACGATGTTCTAGTACTGACTGGGCCAAGAAAAAAATCGTTTTTGTATGGGACCTACTGGTCTTAGAGTTAGTCTATGTTAATATCCTCTTGTAAGGCAAAACAGTCGCGTGGAGAACATATTACACGAAAAAATTTGAGATCATCGGCGAACGATAATTTGAACGACGAGAGGCACAAGCACAAATCGTTAACGAAGATGTTAAATAACAGCGGGCCCAATACGCTGCCTTGGGGTACTCCTGACGTGATGTTGAGTTGACGAGATCTTGATGAATTGACCACTACGTGCGCTGTGCGGCCAGAAAGATATGTAAAAAACCACTTCGTTAGCCAGTCAGGAAATCCGATGCGTTTGAATTTGTCAATTATCAAAATATGAGGAACTGTGTCGAATGATTTAGCAAAATTGACATACACCGCGTCCACTTGTCTTCCCAATTCAATTTCTCGTGACAGTGAGGTAACGTAGCACATCAAGTTTGTTGTTGTTGAGCGATGTTTCATGAAGCCGTGTTGATTTTCAGAAATTAATGGCGCGGCTACTGTGTAGAGAACATTGTGCATCAGCTTTTCGAAAACTTTACTTAAACAACACAGAATGGAAACACCACGATAGTTTGTGACTCGGTTGACGTTTCCTGACTTATGGATGGGAACGATAGAAGCATTCTTCCAAACGGAAGGAAATGTTTTCTCGCTAAGCGATCGGTTGAATAAAATCGTGACAGGGGCTGCGAGGCTCATAGCACACTTTTTCAGGAGTAGTGGTGGTATGCCGTCTGTTCCGGATCCTTTCTTGGAGTCGAGATTGTAAATGACCTTCAGTACGTCATCAGAGGAGAATTGGATGACGGGAAAGTAAATGTTGTGCGAAGAAATATGCGCGAAGCAATTGTGACGAGGTACAGGACACGACTTACTGAACACATTCTCGAAGAATTCGGCGAAGAGATTAGCGGCTTCTGCGTTAGAGCTAGCATGAGCCTTCTCGTATGTAATGTTGCAAGGAATACTAGCAGAGGATCTCAGTTTTCTAACGAAACCCCAGAAACGTGTTGGTTCCTGTTTGATGCTCGCTTGAATCTCGGATAAATATTCGTCGTGAGTGGATTGCAAAACAGATTTGAATGTCTTTTAGTCTTTTTAGTCTCAACTTCTCTTAGAATGGTTTTGTCGGCTTCCAATTTCGAGAGGAAATAGTAATTGCGTGCCTTCCTGAGTAAGTTGCGAAGATGTCGCAACTCAGCGGTCCACCACGGTTTGTTGAAATTTGAGTTAACCGCACGTCGTTTTCGCGGTACAAAAATGCTGCAAAATGTTATGACTGTTAAGTTAGTATTTCTATTTCACAATCTATTAGAAAAATGGTGTGTTCTGTTTCTAAGATCATCATTCTAATTTTAATGTCGTGGACTATTGAAAGCATTTAATGGAATATTTCTTATCAGCGTATTTTTTCTTCTATTCATAAGTTACAACGTATAGGAATGAGAAGTTTTTTAGGTAATATAATCAAACATGGAGAAAATATACTTGCTTCTCGGTAATAATCAGTAGTGCTTCTTAAATGTTCGCCTTCAATGTTTTCTTTATATGAAAACTTCAGTAATGTGTTCAACAAGAAAAACATAATTAAGATAGCTTCGAAACATAATACAACTCCGTAGTCTGAACTAAGCATTAGAGAATATCTACATTTTAAAACATCATGATTCTTGATAAGAAAACAACCAACAAACGTTTCATTCGAACGTTTTGTACATCTGAAATCATTTAGAAATAATAAAACTGAGGTTAAATCGAAATCCTTTCAGATTATTCGGTTTTAATGTTATTATCTACAACTGAAAACATCCCGAAACGATACACCGTCACGTTTTTCTACATCTGAATGCATCATACATCATCTCTTTTATTGGATAAAATCGACACGTGAAAACATATGTAAGATGTTTCATAACGTTATAATTCATAACGTATAATACATCTGAAAACATCAAAAATCCTTTGACTATGCTGTTTTATTCAAATACATTTGAAAACATCAAAAAGCTTTGATACCTTAAAACATCAGAAAAACATTTTGTTTGAATGTCAAAGTAAAAAAAAATCATGACGTCAAAGGGACATCGGAATAGAAAAAAATTGTTTGAAAATGTCTGATGTTAACATCATGTTACCAGGGCTCTTCTTTCATCCAATAATTCTGCTCCGGGAAGCGATATGGTTAAATTCAACCTTCTGAAAAATCTCCCCGATATCGCTAAAAGACGATTACTTAACCTGTACAACACTCTCTTGGAATTAAACATAGTTCCACCTGAATGGAGACAGGTTAAAGTAATAGCTATTCAAAAGCCTGGGAAACCAGCGTCTGATTACAATTCTTACCGTCCGATCTCTATGCTATCATGTTTAAGGAAATTGTTAGAAAAAATGATCCTATCACGACTTGACCGTTGGGTTGAATCAAACAACCTGCTATCAAATACGCAATTTGGTTTCCGAAAGAGCAAAGGAACAAACGATTGTTTAGCGTTGCTTTCATCTGATATACAACTGGCCTTTGCACACAAGGAGCAATTGGCTTCAGTGTTTCTGGATATTAAGGGCGCATTTGATTCAGTTTCCATAGATATACTGGCAGATAGCCTGCACAGTAATGGTTTACCAGGAATTTTAAATAATTTTTTGTATAATTTACTGTCAGAAAAACAAATGACCTTCAATCTAGGTCAACTGACAACTTCCAGAATTAGCTACATGGGCTTACCCCAAGGCTCATGTTTAAGTCCCTTACTTTATAATTTTTATGTTAAAGATATTGATAACTGCTTGGAAAATAGATGCACGCTAAGACAACTTGCAGACGATGCTGTGATCTCCTTAAGAGGTCCGCGTGCGGAAGTCTTGCAAAGACCATTGCAAAATTCCCTAAATAATCTGTCCATCTGGGCCAGAAATTTGGGGATCGAGTTTTCACCGCAAAAAACCGAATTGGTAGTGTTTACTAGAAAGCGGTTCCCAGCCCAACTGCGTCTCAAGCTGTTGGATAGAGACATTACCCAATCTTTGACCTTCAAATACCTTGGAGTCATTGTTACAACCCCTCGGTGTTGTGTCGCTCCAAGATATCCATGCCCCTATATTATGTACGCAGTACGCCAATGAGTTGAATGACAGATACGGTTTGTAGGTGATAGAGCGAAAAACGTGCACTGAAGCATTAAGTAGTCTTCATAAGTTTCTTAATTAATTAGTCATTACACCAGAAGTGAGAATTACTAATTTCAATCTTATTACTATTTCTTAAAATCAAAATTATAAAATTCTAGATTACGTGCTAATACATGCTTGAACGGTGAGATAATTGTTTGTAACCTACGAAGCAAACTACAGGTAAATTGAATTGAAGTTTTAAATGGTAAAATATTTATTGAGGGTACCTTTTATTAGTCGTAACAGCTCTGGAACAAGGTAGTAGACAGAAGAAAAAGTCACTAGAAGAGAATTGACTAAACGTAAGTTTCAGAAAGCTATCTCGTAAAACCTGTAACCTTAACCTAAATTATGTAATTTTTCTCACAGGATATTAAAATATAACCTATATTCGAAATCTCGGAATCATTCTCTTTTCTTCTCGTCGGCGTAACATTCCACATCTTTTAATATCGTTTACTTGAAGAGAATGTCCGACCCGATCGAACCAACTACTCCTACATCCAGTAAAGCTGCCGCAGGTTCGAACAACAAACCTCATAACAAAGCATCTAAGAAGCTTGCCCCCATGGAAGAACACAATTGTGATTTCTGTGAATATGCTGACAATAGTCGAATGGTCCAATGCGATTCTTGCAAATGTTGGTGTCATTACGATTGTGCCGGTGTAACTGAAGACATCGAAAACTATGACTGGGTTTGTTTGAAATGCGAAAACGCGGCAACAAACCAGCAGAAGAAAAAGGCGTCAAGAAGGAACACCAGAGGTACAGTAAGAAAAACCAATTCATCAAGAGTAAACGCTAGGAAAACGAAGACTGGAAAACCAAAGAAAGCGGTAAAGAATTCGAGTTCCAAAGACCGGTGGCAAAATCAGGAAGCAGCTGAACAACAGAAACCACAAAAATGTTCGGATGACGAAAAGCCTATGGGACACGAGAAGAATAAATCATCTAAGGCAAAATCTATGGCGTTGGACTTACCAAGCAGATCAACGCAAACTTTAAAGGTGCAGCTTAAAAAGCTGCTTGTCGAAGAAACGTTAATGCTCGAGGAAATGAAGAAAAACGTGAATTGATGGCGAAAAAGTTTGAGTTAATGGAAGAGTTAGCTAGTAGTGTTTGCCGTTCTGATGCGCATTATGGAAGTGATGACCATTCACATGAAAGTTCGGATTCCGATGAAGCAAACGACGAAGAATGTAGCGATACCGAGGAGGAGTATGATGGTCAAGACGAATCTTTTGTCCCAAAAAGCAGTCAACACCTGTCCGATCTCAAACGCGTAAAACATTTATTCAGGAGAAGCTCCATTCTAGGGTAAATGGTACTCTCACACGAGAACAGGTAGCTGCACGGCAAGTAGTGTCAAATGATCTTCCCAGATTTGCTGGAAATCCTGAAGAATGGCCAATGTTTATATCAACATTCCAAAGTACGACTACAATGTGTGGCTATAGAGATGAGGAGAACATGATCCGCCTCCGAAATTGTTTGAAAGATGATGCCCTCGCAACAGTGCGGAGTTTCTTAATGCATCCGTCTATGGTATCAAAGGCAATCAGTGTTCTGAAGCTAAGATTTGGCCAGCCACACGTTATCATCAGTACGTTACGGGATAAGATTCTAGCCATGGCACCAGTAAGATCAGATTCGATTGAGAAACTTGTGGACTATGCCCTCGCTGTTCAAAATTTGTGTTCTACTATCGACGCTTGTGGGCGAAAAGAGTACATGCGTGACGTAACACTCATGCAGGATCTTGTAAGCAAGCTTCCCCAGCCATAAAATTAGATTGGGCGCGACATAGTAAGACGTTAAAGAAGTCGAATCTTGTTGCATTTTCCGATTGGATTTACTCGATAGCAGAAGATGCGAGTATCGTTGCGGATCCTCGAAAATCACACGGTTCCGGGCAAGATACTCGTGGAAAGCGACAAGGCAAGGCTTTTGTAAATACTCATGTCGAATCTACATCGGAAACAGTATCCAGACAAAAAGTGTCAAGCAATCAAACGTATAATCAACCCAGCGAGAACTCCGGTACGATGACGTCAAAGATTTGTTCTATTTGCAAGGGAAACTGTACGAATGCCGCTAAGTGTAAGCGGTTTTTGAATCTTTCTTATGAAGCAAGATGGGCTGCGGTACGTGAGTTCAGGATATGCCGGAAGTGTTTGCGGCAGCATGGTGGAAACTGTAACAGCAAGGCATGTGGAGTTAATGGATGTACGTTTAAGCACAATCCGCTATTACATAAGAATCTCGTTGCGCCAAACGAACCAGATGGAAGCTCTACTCACACAACATCGAATGAGGAACGAAGCGTAAATATTCATCAGCTAGATGCAGGTTTGGAATTGTTTCGCTATTTACCAGTTACGTTGTACGGACCGACTAAAAAGGTGGATTGTTACGCATTTTTTGGACGTTGGTTCGTAATTAACGCTGCTAGACGAGCAATTTGCTTGCTAATTTGAGCTTTCTGGATAATCAAAACCACTCTGCCTGAAGTGGACAGGTGGAACCCATCGGTTTGAAGAGAAATCACGAAAAGTGAGTGTCGGGATATCCGGATTGAATGGCAGGATGTTCAATCTGAGTGGTGTACGTACAGTAGATGCGCTTGAATTGCCACAACAAAGTTTGAACGTTGATAAGCTCAGAAGGAAATACAAACATCTGGATGGTGTTCCAGTAGAGTCCTACAATATTGTGAGGCCTAGGATCTTAATAGGATTGAAACATGCCAATGTTTCTTTGGTACGGCGTTGCCGCGAAGGAAAGGAAGGTGAACCTATTGCTGTGAAAACTCACTTAGGATGGACGATTTTTGGAGGCTGTTCCTCTCAGGACTCGGCGGTTGATGGAAAGCATACCTACCACATCTGTGCATGCAACCCGCAGAGAGATAACCTTATTCACCAGGAAGTCAAACAGTATTTCAGTTTAGATAGTCTTGGAATTATGACCCCAGTAAGCTCTATTATGTCAAGAGACGATGAGAAAGCGATTTCACTCTTGAAATCACTGACACGGCTTGTTCATAACAAATATGAAACCGGTCTTCTTTGGCGTTTCAATAATATCCATTTGCCTGAGAGCCGCTCAATGGCCCTTCAAAGATTGAAGTGTCTTCAAAGGCGTCTGTCAAAAGACTTCGATCTTAAGCAAGCCTTCAATGAAAAATTAGTAGAATATCAGTCGAAAGGATACGTAAGGAAAGTGTTGCCAGAGGAACTTACACAAAAGCAAGGAATGACTTGGTATCTTCCGACTTTTCCAGTATTAAATCCCAATAAACCGGGAAAGATCAGAATCGTATGGGATGCAGCTGCGTCCGTACACGGAGTTTGCCTTAATTCTGTATTGCTCACGGGACCAGATTTGATGTGCTCGTTGGTATCGGTGCTTTACCAATTTCGTGAACTTCGCATCGCCATATGCGGAGATATTCGCGAGATGTTTCTTCAAATTGGAATTCGTCCAGAAGATCAGTTTTACCAACTTTTTCTTTGGTGTGATACAAATGATTCGGAGGAACCGAGCACTTTCGTTGTTGAGGTTATGATCTTTGGAGCACGTTCGTCGCCAACCACAGCACAGTTTGTGAAAAATCAAAACGCCCAGAGGTTCGAAGCAGAATATCCAGCAGCAGTAGCGGCCATACAAAACAAGCACTACGTGGATGATATGCTTGTCAGCACGGAAACGGAAGAGGAAGCAATTGAACTTGCGAAATCGGTAAAATTTGTGCACGCTCAAGGTGGTTTCGAGATAAGGAATTGGACCTCTAATTCTCCCAAGGTCCTGCAAGCATTGAACGAAGATCCAACTGAAGAAAAGAGCCTGAATTTAGCATCAGAGATTGCGACGGAGAAAGTTTTGGGAATGTGGTGGAACACATCAACCGATTGTTTCATGTTCAAGATATGCTATAGTCGTTTTGATGTGGCGTTATTTGATGGAAGCCGAGCTCCAACTAAACGTGAGCTGCTTCGTATTTTGATGACAGTATTCGATCCGCTTGGTTTGATCTCGCATTTTTTGATGCTGCTCAAGGTCACCCTGCAAGAAGTATGGCGCATCGGCTTGAAATGGGACGAACAAATATCAGGAAAGCAGTTCTCTCAATGGAAAACTTGGATTAAGCTGCTACCGAAACTGGAGAAGATTCAAATTCCCCGGTGTTATCATCAAACTACATCAATCGGGAAACGAACACGGATTCAGATGCACACCTTTGTGGATGCCGGCGATAACGGGATGGCAGCAGTTGTATTTCTGCGTTTCGAGGAGCATGATGTTGTAGAGTGTACATTAGTTGGAGCAAAAACTCGTGTAGCTCCATTAAAATACTTGTCGACGCCACGGTCGGAGCTGCAGGCTGCTGTTATTGGATCGAGGTTGGCTAAAACGATATCTAAATCGCTTTCCGTTCAGATTTCCCAACGTTATTTTTGGTGCGACTCTAAAAACGTCCTTTGTTGGTTGCGGTCCGATCACCGTCGTTACAGCCAGTATGTTGCTGCAAGAGTGAGTGAAATACTAGACACTACAGAGGTCCACGAATGGAATTGGATTCAATCGGAGTGGAATGTTGCTGACGACGGTACCAAATGGACGGGGCAGGTGGAGCTGGAAATAGAAGATCGATGGTTCAGGGGGCCAGACTTTCTGAGAAAACCTAAGGAAAACTGGCCAAATCGTCCTTTTATTCATGAAACAACAGAGGAAGAGATTCGATCAAGTGTACTTCTTCATAGTAAAATTGCAGAGCCGGTAATTGTGGCAAGTAACTACTCGCGATGGAAGCATTTGGTGAAGGTCACTGCATATGTACAACGATTTTTGAACAACCTTCAGTCAAAGCGAAGAAGACTGCCACTGCGAACCGGGGCATTAACAAGCGAAGAACTTCAACGGGCTCAGGAATACCACTTCCGTCAAGCACAGCAGGAGGTTTACGCAGAAGAATTAAAGGTTTTGAGCAGTGCAAATAATGAGGGCGAACGAATAGTGCAGGTTGCAATGGGCAGTAAGATTTGCAATCTAAGCCCCTTTCTGGACAAGACGGGTATTTTGCGAATGAATAGCAGGGCGGCAAAATGTATTTTCCTGTTCCCAGACGAGAAGTATCCGATTATTTTACCTGATGATCACCATGTGACTTACTTAGTGCTTACAGACTTCCACGAAAGGTATCATCACAGGAATTATGCAACGGTTACTAACGAGGTACGTAGAAGGTTTTGTATTCCACGTTTGAGACGAGCGCTTCGTAAGATGCGTTGTAAATGTCAATGGTGTCGGAACCGCGATGTGAAGCCAGTTCCACCTGAAATGGCTGAGCTTCCTCCAGCGCGATTAGCTGCGTTTACTAGACCATTTTCTCATGTAGGTGTTGATTTTTTTGGACCTATCGAAGTTATTGTTGGTCGTAGAGTTGAAAAGCGTTGGGGAGTCTTGTTAACTTGTTTAACCGTCCGGGCTCTTCACATTGAGGTCGCCAATTCTCTAAGCACAAGCTCATGTATTATGGCGCTGAAGAATTTCGTTGCTCGTCGAGGAACCCCTATATGCTTCTATAGTGATAGGGGAACAAATTTTGTTGGCGCTTCCAGAGAACTACGTCAAGCTATACGTACATTAGACCAGCACCAGTTGGCAGAGGAGTTCACAACCCCTACTACTTCCTGGCGATTCAACCCTCCGGCAGCTCCACACATGGGTGGTAGCTGGGAGCGACTGATTCAATCGGTTAAGCGTAATTTAACAGAAGTACTTAGGTGTAGACGACCGACCGACGAGGAGCTGCGTAGTGCTTTGACACAAATTGAAGCCATACTAAACAGTCGCCCTCTGACGGAAGTTCCAGTTGATGACCAGTCTGACCCTGCTCTCACACCCAATCATTTTTTACTGGGTTCATCAGATGGTTCGAAGCCTTTGACACTCGCTGACGATAATGTTCAAACTGTCCGTCGTGGATGGCAGATATCACAGGTGATGGCAAACATCTTCTGGAAACGCTGGTTGCGAAACTACCTACCAGAAATCACAAGACGAACAAAATGGTACAAGAAGGTAAAACCGATTGCAGTCGGAGACATTGTGGTAATCGTGGATCCAGATCATCCACGGAATTGCTGGCCAAAGGGCAAGGTAATCGGTATCGTGCAGAAAGATGGTCAGGTGCGTAGCGCTACTGTGCAAACATCAAAAGGAGTTTACGAACGCCCAGCCGTTAAGTTAGCTGTCCTGGACATCTGGAGCGAAAATGCGTAAACCAAGCTCCTGAATTGGCATACGGGGGAGTGTTACAACCCCTCGGTGTTGTGTCGCTCCAAGATATCCATGCCCCTATATTATGTACGCAGTACGCCAATGAGTTGAATGACAGATACGGTTTGTAGGTGATAGAGCGAAAAACGTGCACTGAAGCATTAAGTAGTCTTCATAAGTTTCTTAATTAATTAGTCATTACACCAGAAGTGAGAATTACTAATTTCAATCTTATTACTATTTCTTAAAATCAAAATTATAAAATTCTAGATTACGTGCTAATACATGCTTGAACGGTGAGATAATTGTTTGTAACCTACGAAGCAAACTACAGGTAAATTGAATTGAAGTTTTAAATGGTAAAATATTTATTGAGGGTACCTTTTATTAGTCGTAACAGCTCTGGAACAAGGTAGTAGACAGAAGAAAAAGTCACTAGAAGAGAATTGACTAAACGTAAGTTTCAGAAAGCTATCTCGTAAAACCTGTAACCTTAACCTAAATTATGTAATTTTTCTCACAGGATATTAAAATATAACCTATATTCGAAATCTCGGAATCATTCTCTTTTCTTCTCGTCGGCGTAACATTCCACAGTCATGTTTGATTCAAAATGCACTTGGAGTACTCACATTACGTATTTAAAACAGAAATGTCAACCAAGGATCAATTTCCTAAGATCAATTTCCGGAACATTGTGGGGTGCTCACCCGGAAGACCTTATTAAACTCTACAAAACAACTATTCTTTCAGTTCTCGAATATGGCTCTTTTTGCTTCCTCTCGGCAAGAAACAGCCACCTCATTAAATTGGAACGCGTTCAATATCGTTGTTTACGTATTGCCCTTGGCTGTATGCATTCAACGCATAATATGAGCCTGGAGGTTCTGGCAGGAGTAAAACCCTTACAGAACCGCTTCTGGGAGCTCTCATCTAGAATACTGATCAAGTGTGGTATCAGTAACAACCTTGTGATTGAAAACTTCGAAGAAATGCTCGAATTGAGTTCCCAGTCTAGATTTTTGCGAATCTATATTAACTATATGTCATCCATTATTAGTCTTCCATGCTATAGTTCTCCTAGTGTACGCTTCCCTTATCACAGTTCCTCCATTGATTATGATCTCTCCATGAAACAGGCCATTCAAGGAGTTCCAGATCAACTTCGGCCTATTTTAATTCCCCATATTTTTGTTCAGAAGTACCAACATGTCAATTGCAATAGTAGATTTTTCACTGATGGGTCGCGCATTGATGGATCCACTGGTTTCGGTGTTCACAATGAATACTCCTCTGCCTTCCGGAAACTTCAGGAACCTTGTTCCGTATATGTTGCTGAGCTGGCAGCAATCAATTTCGCATTGGGGATAATTTCCGATATGCCCATAGACCATTATTTCATCTTCTCAGATAGTCTCAGTTCTATTGAGGCCCTGCAGTCGATGAAAACAGTGAGGCACTCATCTTACTTCCTTGCACAAATAAGGGAGCAGATGTGTGTGTTGGTCGAAAGATCATTTAAGATTACCTTTGTATGGGTCCCCTCACATTGCTCTATTCCAGGCAATGAGATGGCGGACTCTCTAGCAAAGGTGGGCGCACAAGAAGGCGAGATTTTTGAAAGAAGAATTTCACATGATGAATTTTTCCCATTAGTACGTCAGAGTTCTCTTCAAAGTTGGCAAAACGATTGGACAAGTAATTCTCTTGGGCGGTGGTTACATTCCATTATTCCAAATGTTTCGTCGAGATCGTGGTTCAAAGGTCTGGATGTAAGTCGCGGTTTCATTCGTGTGATGTCAAGACTTATGTCCAACCACTACTCGCTAGACGCACATCTCTACAGAATTAACCTCGTCGATAGCAATTTATGTAGGTGCGGAACCGGTTATGATGACATCGCTCACGCAGTTTGGCATTGCCCGGATAATGATGCCTCCAGAGCACGACTATTGGATACCCTAGTGGCCCGAGGTAGACAACCCTTCCGCGAGATAAGAGATGTTTTGGGAATGCGTGATCTTCCTACATGCAAGCGATTTACGAATTCCTTTGTTTGTCTGATCTAAGAGTGTAACGTCATCACCCTCCGTCCTTCCACTCTAGTAAAATCCCTACCATTGTGTCCCAGTTATACTATCCTTTTGTTTCCGTGCTACTTGTACCTGCCCAGCATACTGTGGTCACCCATCTGCGGCTTAATTCCTGAAAGGGACTACAGGGATCGAGGATTTGGTAGATGTCGCAACCAAAAGCAGCAAATAATGGCTTAAATAAGTTACCTACCTAGCCCTTTCCAAACGATTATGTGACCCATTAACCTCGAGCTAGCCACGAGTAATTGGCATCCCTCTTTTACTAATAACAAAAAGTAAAATGTTTTGTACAAAAATATTGAAAATCGGCTCCGTAAAGTGTTACACACGCCTGAGCCTAACAAATAAACGAACTGATAAAAAAAAAAAAAAAAAACATCATGTTACCTTGCCTTAATACAGCGAAATCAATCTGATCTCTAATGTTCAACGTAAGATGTACATTTGACTTTCATGTTGATGTAGACATTGAAATCAGACATCAGCCTGATGTAAATTTTTATTCGGGTGGTAGGACATTTAAAGATCCTTTTAAGATTTTCAAGTTAAAACCAGATATTAAAACAATAGAACACTGGATGATAACGCAGACAAACTACGGCATTCCCTTCAAAGTGGTTAGATCAAGCCGCTATGAATGGGAGTTGACTCTGGTGGACCAAGTTTGCGTCCACGTCCTTTTGTGTTTTACACGGATGGGTCAAAAATGGGAGAAAATACTGGAGCCGGGGTTTATGAACCTGGGATCAGGAAAACTATACCAATGGAACATAGTCCAACAGTATTTAAGAAGAAATTCATGCCATTATTGAATGTATGAATATTTGTTTAACGAAGAAATACAGGTTTGCAAAGATCTGTATTTTTTTTTCGATAGTCAAGCAGCTCTCAATGCGCTTAAAGCTTTCACATGTGAATCTAAGCTTGGTTGGGAATGCATTTTTTTTTTAAAGACAATTGACCAGTACGAACAAAGTTACTTTATACTGGGTGCTCGGCAACTGTGGTATTGAAGGAAATAAAAAAGCTGACAGCCTACCAAGTCCGGAACCATTTTGTGGAGTCCCAGAGTGTGCTTTGATGACTGAAATAAAAAATTGGGAAATGTCCATGGTAGAATCAAACTAGAACGCTACGGACACATGCAGACAAGCCAAGAGATAGATTTATTAGATTAAGTGCTGTAAGAGCCCGTATCTTACTAAATCTAGGTAAAAACGTCCTCCGGGTAATTACTGGTCTGTTAACTGGTCACTGCCCGAGAAGTATCACCTTAAAAAAATTTGAAGAATCCAATCTACCGATTGTCGCTTTTGCCAATTTGAAACTGAAACTGCAGAACATATGTGGGAATTACAAAATACTCATTTTTATAAATTATTCAAAACTAAATAAATTTCGCGATTACTCAAAATTTAGTTGTGGCAATAAAACTCAATTTAAAGTCGGTATCGTGTTCGGAAGAAATTTCTTTTTCTATCCCAAACCAAACCCATGTTATATTCCGTTTACTGAAAAGGACGAAACATAAAATTGGAATTAGTAAGGTTTCCACGCAAACTAATGGGAGCTGTCACATTTACTTTCGGAAAAACATTCCGCTCGATTATTCCGTAAGTGAACCCGACATTTCGTTCCATGCAAATCAATAATAATTAATAATAATAATTCATAATTATTTTCAAAATGCCGCTTGCTAATATTGAACCAAATTCCGTAACCTCTCTACTTTTTTAATCGATACTTGCGTTTAGGGCACGTCAGGTTTTTACGTTTTTGAGTTAAAGTTGATGAGCGTGTAGATTGCAAATTTTTTTTATAGCGGAAATAATAATATCCATAAAAAGTACCCATGAATAGGTTCATGATTCACCGTGTAGACTCATAACAAATCAATAAGAGCAAATGAAAAGAGCCTATCTTGAAACTGTAAACAATGACCTTGAAAGATTATTCCTCATCTCCCGAATATTACACTTACGCAAACATCAAGCGAGTTCTAGTAGAGCGAACTTACAGGTAATCTTTGCAATAGCATGGGTAAGCAGTCATTTGCATATAATTAACGCTCAAAGTCATTGTTTTCTCTTTGTAGTATAGGCCTTTTTGTCTCATCGATCTTAAATCGAAGAAAAATGTGCACGGTAAAACAAATCAACATAATCATCAATGATTTATTTTATGTTTGCAAAGTAGCTTCCAAACCAATTATATGACTATCAATAATTATAAACCCGTATGTTAGCAAGTTCAACGATATCAAATTTCTAGTAAAAGTTATTTTTCTCAAAGAAAGATTTTTAATGATAAAAATATCCTATAATTTTGGTTAACAATCAATGTGAATTTTCGTAGTCTTTGCTTATCGTGTACCAAATAACAAAAGCTGCTCTTCTGCTCAAGTTGATACGTCGAAACGTATTAAAAATAGTGAAAAAAGTCAATTTCACGAATCAGATTTAAGTTATCAAAACTTTTCAAAATGGGAAAAGGATTTAATAATTACATGTGCAAAAAATTCTTCCATCCTGCCTCCAGGGATAACCTGAAACGGGTAAGTTTAAAAATGGGACATAGACTTTGTTGCGTAGGATTATTTCTCATACGCTGGACTTTTAAATATACATTCCAGGTATGGATGGCAGAACAACAAGCGGAAGCCTACAAAAAGAAGCAAGAGGAGCTCCGGAATCAATACGAAAAGGAGCAAGAGCTTCATGACAACAAGGCTATGCTGAGCAAGGAAAGCAAGGACAAACTAAGTGTCAACTTCATGTATGAGCTTCCCCCGGGAATGAAGAAGGAACGGGAAAAGGAAACAACCGAGGAAGCTGAGTACAAGTTTGAATGGCAAAGGAAGTATAATGCCCCAAGAGAGAGTTATTGCAAGGGCGACACGGAAATCCGCGATCAACCGTAAGTACAAACGATATGCCATAGTAAGTACGTTTAATCATGAAATATTTTCTAGTTTTGGCATTCAAGTTCGAAACGTTCGCTGTATCAAATGTCACAAATGGGGACATATCAACACAGACAAAGAATGCACTATGTACAGTCTTTCTATGAGCGAAGCCAAAAAGATCCACTCGGAGGCAGAAGCCAACCAAGTACTATCAAAGAACGATTTGGAGCAAGGTCTCCGTGAAGATGGACTTGCTATGAAGAGAAGTGCTAAAGAACTTGCTACATCCCATAAATTGGTAGAGGAGCCTGGCATGGACAAAGTTCAAACTGAGACGGATTTCATTAAATCGCTATCCACTAAGCAGAAGAAAAAGCTATTGAAAAAGTTGGAGAAAATCGAAAAGCGCCATAAGCAAGAAACCAAACACAAGAAAAAGAAAAGATCCAGCTCCAACTCTTCAAGCGATTCGTTAGATGATTCTGATGACGAGAAAGAGAGGCGAAAAAAGAAGGTCAGAAAATCTCACCGTAAACATGAATCAGATTCGGAGGATGACAACCGAAAACGACACAATAAGGAACGATTTCGCAATCGATCTCGCTCGCCACATTACAGAGAAGGCACCAACGGAAAAAGAGACCGCGGTCGTTCGCGTTCTAGATCTCCGCGACGTGACCGCCAGCGACGTTAAATTCTTAAATTGTATTATTATTAACTAATCGCTAATCGCTGAAGTATGTTTATTTGAAAAATTTAATAATAGGTAAAACATATCAATTACATCATGAGTAGCGTATGATTTCTTCAAGTACCGAATTCGAAAGCCTTTTCAATGTTTTCGCCATCCTTGCTGCATTTACTATTACTATTATTGTTCAACTATCCGACAGGGAAGGATTTTAAGATCTACTATTGGAACTTAGAGTGACACCATCGACCGCCTTTTTAGGTTTTCTTTTGAAGCGAAACAAAAACTCCTCATCATTCAGATTTAATCAGTTGCGGACCAATGTCGAAGAGGATGATCCCGTTGCAGGCAGAATTTCCGTTGCATGATTGCTCTCGCGAGGTTGATTCTATGATGAAAGAAGGGGAAATATTGTTATTTTGTCGCACCATCGAAACTATCTTATTTACCTTAACGTGGATATGATGCTTAACCATGGCTGCTCTTAAAACTAACATTCTTGAGCGCCGCTGGAACTCGTTGCCTACATTAATGGCTTTTTCGAAGGTTGCACTTCTATGGTCGGCATCTTTTGCATATAATATCTTGTTATGAGAGTCAATGCGAGCTTGAATCTGCCCGTCAAGGATTAACTGCATTAATTCATTTTCAAGTGCAGCCACAGAACGATTGAAAGCAGTTGCCATTTTGCGCATATCGGCTGACATGTAAGGACTGAAGTACTGTACCAGAGCACGATTGCGAATCTGAGTGTAGAGCGCATTCACATGGGGTGCTATGTACATGTCCAACAGCAGATTGTCCTTGATTTCATCGAGCAATTTCAGGCATGATGCATATTTAGATTCATAAAATTTGAAAATGATGTCTCTCAGCTGAGGCTCCAGTTCAAGAAACAGCTTAAATGAGCTGCTGGAGATAACATTTTTAAGCTCCTGTCTATCAAAAGTTGCCAGTGCGCAAAGTCCGCCGTACATTGCTACGTTGTTTGTGGAAATCATCTCCGGGAAATCACAGAGGTCAAAATTCGCTTGCAAGAAATGCTTTGCAGCCGACTTGTACTTCCGGGTAGCCAACTCTGCTAACCCTGCTGCGCATTTTAAGCGAGTTATAACCGCTTGATTGGGATCCTTGTCTTTGGTATTTTCTGCAACTTCCGTAGTATTCTCTGCCTTGGCGACGTAACTTAGAACGTGTGACCAATTTTGTAGATAGATCGAAACCTTGATGACGTTCAGACACATGTTGACCACATGCTTGCCACTGGTGCAATAGTCACGAGCCCTCGAGTAACATTTCAGAGCATTGGACAAGTCTCCGCAGTTCAAATAGTGATCACCGAGATCATCATGACCACGACGAATGCTTTCTTTAATTGAATTCGCTCTGTAATTCTTAAGGTCGCAATCCAGCTTCTCTAACTTTAAGGCTGATTTTTTGCTCTTTGTTTCTACCCATGCTTGATCGAAGCTTGGTATGTCCTGAAAATAAAATAACGCTATCAGTCTAGGTTTCTACAAAATATAAAAATAAACTCTGCACCTGCGAACTCGATTGAGCAGCAACGTCTGGAAGAGTACTACCACCGGACATGTCTGCCAGCTTCTTGTGGAGATGTTGATATAACGTTACATTGTACGTAGTGGTCACATAGTTGATGGACATCTTCAGAGCTTCAAGTCGCAGGGCAGCGCAATGGTCAGCAATATAGATCAACCGGTGGAGCTTGGCTAACCCGGTGTATTGATTGGCATATACTTCCAGGTCAATAGATGGGTTTTCCACTATGTACATATCCTCCTCGTTGTTTTCATTATCCTCAGGTTGAGCATCAACCTGCATCGGTTCGACAGCATTCTGAAAAGGCAAAGACGAAAAACACTCAAAATAGAAACACTTCCCCACGTATTACCACACAAAGGATCATAACCAAACGAGTGTCACTTGAGCTAGGAATCAACACTTCCAATTCCCTATTAATCGAGGTAAAAAGCATTCAACTAGGTTACACAGAACTTACCGGGGCGATTAAAGGTAGTACCATCCTGTTATTATCTTAAAAAATAATATTTTCCGCAGATGAAACTGTTTATGTGACAATAAAGTTTTCTCGAGGCTATCGGCATTAGCTGTCAAAATTTTGGATTTCGACTTCGTTTCGGGTTACGCCTAGGGATGTCTTGAAGCGTTCGTAGAAATATTTAATCGATGAGAAAAAGTCGCTGTTTACGCACGCTAAGAACGAATCACTTTACATTAGGTTTGGAGAGAAAAAAAAGACAAAATGATCGAAAGATTTATTTTAACAGAAAAATCGGTATTATTAAAAAAAATATCCGTACTCTTTATTTTGAATCACCTTTTACAGGAATTGAAAACGCAGATTTTTATTAGGACCTAACTGATAAAAATAAACAATGGCTTCTTTTGTAAATATCTCGTGGCACAGAGGCTACCCATGTTAGCTTTCAATTCTATCGGATAGGTCATATTAACCGTATACTTCCTAATACATAACGTGCGAGAACGATGGAAAAATTCGACGCTTGAAATATGGGCCAATGTTCACATATATCGCTAAGGCGATTCGGTCGATTCCTATGGAAAATCCCTGAGCGAAACCCTTGGTATACAACCTGTTAGCATTCAAACGAATTTCTTCGTTAATTCTAAACATAAAAATGCTTATAGCCGGCGTCGATGGTGCAGTGGTAAGCGTCACTGCTACTTGGCACCCCAGTGGGTCTTGGTTCAATCCCAGTTCACGTCGGTGGTATTTCTGAGGCAAAAAAATCTGGTCACGGGAAGTAAAGCCGTTGGTCCTGGTTCATAGTCATGAGTCGATAGGTAGGGTCCAGGGGGTGGAGTCAACAATCAATATGTAACTAGCGATTTGAAATTGGTTCACTGTTGTAGAACCCCTTGGTCCGAATTACACCTTGAAGCCAGCACCTTGTTATACATATTTGCGCCTTTGTTTTGATTTGCTGTGTTATTTTGACAGAGTATTTGAGAGTGTGTTCATGTGAGTTCATTATAAGGGGTGCATTGTTGAGCTTGGGACCGAGCTTGGGACGATGTTCTAGTACTGACTGGGCCAAGAAAAAAATCGTTTTTGTATGGGACCTACTGGTCTTAGAGTTAGTCTATGGTGGAGTCGTCTCCCTGGCGTCGGTGATTGTCACCATGTGAGGAAATAGGCCGACGGAAAATAAATTAATAAAAAAAAATATGCTTAAAAAAACATTTTTGTTTTAATTTTTATTTCGAAGATCCATGCCACATGGTTTAAAACGTGGAAAATGTTTGAAATAATGCATGTTTATTTGTGCGGCCAAAATAAACTAAGTATATATTTAAATTTAACTGAAGTATATATGTATTGATGGTACTTTTTTCTGCGTGTTTCTGGGTTCCAACGGAATTCCTCAAATATTCTGCCAAAGCAACACAGTGAATCAAAAATACAAAGATTCTACAACTTGTTTATTTATTTGTTTATTTAGTTTAGTCGTCACCAACAGGCTTAATAAAGCCCCAATGGTGGTAATAAAAATATGACTAGTACAATAAACTTAAACTTAAATATTAAACCTCAACACACTTGTTCATAACGGTCTACATTTCAGAAAAATGTGACGTGAAGCGTCTGCCGAGGGACATGGTAGTCGAAAATGGTCGAGACCCTATTAAAAACACGCTGCAGTCCTCCGATCGCGCCGTTCATGCTATAGTTGTTTCGGCGCATTGGCATCCTAAGCATTACACTATTGCGCAATGCCCTTGGTTGAACGTTGATATTAATCTGATCCAGTATAGCGCTGCAATCGATTCGGCTTTGTAAAATGTCTGCAACAAAGAGAGCCCTGGATGTGTCACGACGAAAACGAAGCGGTGCAAGATTGATCAAGATCAAGATCGATCCAAGGCAACCTTCTCAAAGCGAAACGTAAAAACCTGTGTTGAACAGATTCGACTCTATTTGCGCCACTAATATAGCTCGAATTCTAGACGGCAGAGCAATACTCCAGAGTCGATCGCACCAGTGAGCAATAAAGGGATTTCAAGCAGTAAATATCGGAGAAGTCTTTAGCCATCCGAAAAATGAAGCCTAGAGCTCTTGACGCCTTGTCCACGATGTACGAAATGTGAAACTTGTACGTCAACTGAGAATCCAGAATAACTCCTAGATCTTTTACGTAAGTCGTACGTTTGATTCGAAGAGAATCGGCTCCTTTTTTCTAGAGAAAGTGATCACCGAACACTTCTACGGATTAACCACCATACGGTTGAGGCTGCACCAGTGAGCAAAGATTTGTATCCACATACATTAATTTTTATGTTATATATTCTCCGTGCGAGGAGTAACGATTATGATGTAGAAGGAGATGTTCGCTCATCACCATGAGGCACCAAGAGTGAACAACAATGTTTTTGGCTAGAATGAAAGATATGAAGAGAAAGTTTTGATAGTTCCGCTAGTGTGCGGCAGGCTTGGAAACATAGCAGATGTTTTAGGAAAATTGAGCGAAAAGGGCATGTGTACAGTGGTACTCGAACCAACGACATTTTCGCCTAACAGTTCGAGTACCACTGTACACATGCCCTTTTCGCTCAATTTTCCTAAAACATCTGCTATGTTTCCAAGCCTGCCGCACACTAGCGGAACTATCAAAACTTTCTCTTCATATCTTTCATTCTAGCCAAAAACATTGTTGTTCACGCTTGGTGCCTCAAAGATTTGTAGCTGCTGCTGTTGTAGGAGGTGACAATCGTTGATAGACTGGATTCGCAAAAACATCTTCAGGTCATCAGCATACGAAAGACGGGGTCCTACGAGGGCAAGATTCACATCATTGAAGTACAGCAAGAAGATCAGTGGCCCTAAATGATTCCCTTGACGTATTCCTGAAGTTGCTGGGAAAACGTCGGACATGCAATCACCAACAGCAACTGTCAGCAGACGATCAGAGAGGTAGGAGCGAAACCATTGTAAGAGACTTCCATTTACTCCAAGCTTATGTAGTTTTGCGATAGCTGTGTCGTGGTTGAGCTTGTCAAAAGCTGCTGAAAGGTCTGTATAGATGACGTCCGTTTGCGCCCTTTCGGCCATATTTTCCGTAATAAACGAAGTGAGACACAACAGATTAGTGCTAGTGGAACGGCCAACCATAAACTCGTGTTGATCTTCACTTAAGTATTACTTGCAATGGGAGAGTAGAGGGTCTATTATAACGAGCTCAAATAGTTTCGATACCGCGCTCAAAGACGAAATGCCTCGGTAATTATCCACATCTCGTTGGGTTCCCTTCTTGCGAACTGGAAACAAGTGAGCAACCTTCCAACACGAGGGAAATATGCCACTTGATGTGGAAATCTGGAACAGACGATGCAAGGGGGCCAGCAGAATGGAAATGTGTTTCTTTAGAAATACTGACGGAACTCCATCGGGGCCAGGATTGAAGGATGACTAGAGCTGCGATGCGGCGTTGGAGATCATCTCAATACTGATATCGATTGCTCCAAATGAGTGACCATGCAGAGGAACGTTGTTCGTAGCCGCAGTTATCTGATCGTCAGTAACATTTTCGTCAGTGAATATGCTGGCAAACTTGATCGAAAACAAGCGGCAAATATTTTGAGGAATGGAAGCGGTTTCGCCGTTCAAGACCATGGACGATGGTAGTCCAGACTCCCTGCGCTGTTGATTAACATATCTCCAAAAATATTTCGGACGTGATTTCAGCTTTCTTTGGACATTTTATTGGTATCGAGAGTAGCATAGCCGACTAACCCGCTTGAACTCGTAATTGAGCGTAGAAATGTTTCAAGGGAAGCGTACGATATTTAGTGTATCTTCGTAGTGCTGCTCTCTTGGTTGATTTTAGCTTTTTTAGTTCCTTCGTCTGCCACGGATGAAGAGTCTTTCTGTCGTAGAGTTTTCGGCACATGCCTGTCAATGACGTATGCCAAGACACTTGAGAAAATATGAGAGCGGCATTGTTAACGTCGTCAGCGTCCAGAATTGTATCCCAGTCTATGTTGGCCAGCACCTCGGTTATCCTACGATGGTCGGCTTTCCGGAAATCATACGAAACAGGCGCTGGAAAGTCAGCATAGTCGTTGTCCAGACTTTCAGGAATGGAAACGACTAGAGGTGGTTGATGTGGAACATGCTCAACCAAAGAGGCGGGGGCCGTAGAGATAAACGGAGCGGTGTCTCGAGCACTTACAAAACATAGGTCCAAGCTGCGGTGATTTTCGTTCACTACGTGGTTAATTTGGGAGAGTGTTGCCACGCTTTAGCAATCGAGCAGATGTGAAGCTTTTGAATGAAGCACGGATCTTTCGCAGTCATGATGGAGAAAGCCACCGTGAGACGATTTCCACGAAATACCAGCCAAATTGAAATCACCTAGCACCATATACTCATCCGTTGAAGCCAAGTTTTCAACTATAGAGAGAACGGAGCGGCAATGCGCCTTAATGAATTC
Organism: Aedes japonicus; assembly: GCA_034211315.2. Taxonomy (NCBI): domain Eukaryota; kingdom Metazoa; phylum Arthropoda; class Insecta; order Diptera; family Culicidae; genus Aedes; species Aedes japonicus. Next base: position 174,577 of record JASCZW010000821.1, on the reverse strand, counting down.
GGTATCACGTCTCTGATTAGGTAGAATATACACAGCACACAGAAACAGTGCTCTATCCAATAGTTTAACAGTGAGCCAGATCTGCTCCAAACACTCCCATTCGATATTTTCGATAGGTTTCGCTTTCAGTCCGCAACGAACCGCTATTAGAACACCACCTCCAGTAGATTTCCTGCTGTTGTTGGGGTTTCTATCGCATCGGAAAACCTCATAATCGGGTCCAAATACTTGATTTGAAAGTGTGCGACCATCGAGCCAAGTCTCGATCAGGACGATACACAGAGAAACTTGTAAATTGCTTTCTTGCGCTTTTCGGTACTAAATTCTACACTAATAAAATTGTAAACTTTAAATTTATTTGGTTAGAGCACATATACTTTATAAGATATCTCAAACATTATTCTTATTTGTATAAATATAAAAATTATAATATAACCCTTACCTTTTATAAGGTAACTTTTAACACTTATAGGCGTTACAAATATTATTTATGTGTGTGCTGCCATAAAATTCAAGTTCGCATCTTATAGTTAAGATTTATGTGATTTCCACACATACTTTTAATGTTTGAGTGCACAAAATCAAGATGGCGAGAGAAGACATTTTTTTTAATTGAGTCGGTTTTTCAACAGAACTTCTGGAAGTTTTTGCAGGTAATTTTCCATTTTAGGTATATGAATCAAACAATAATTCTCCATTTTTTTCAGTGAAAAACAAATCATTACATTAATAGGACGTACGGGAAGAGGACGCACGGGAAGAGGACGTACGTGAAGATATGAAAAAAGAAGAATGCAAAAAGGAATAATAAAATATACGATTCGGGCACATCAACATTATTGTTATTCATTTTATTATTATTAACCATGAATTTCATTTCATCCATCAACATAAACCTTATAGCACATTGAAATGAAAGTTATAAACCTCACACATAAATTTTATTAGAATCAGACACATAACATTTATAGCACATTAGGGTTTCGCCGAGCGATCTCACAAACACTAGCGTGCTGCTTTACACGTATAAGATCGATTTGTTTATTGTTTTCAACCACGAGATCAACTGTCAAAATGTTCAGGTTGACAACGGTTTGTTTTTTATTTTCAACCAGCAAAACGATTGTATTAGTGAAACTGCTTACTAATACTAACGACGGCAGAGAAGTCTATTGAAATTATAAAAATTATAAACCTCACACATACATTTTATTTGTCAAAGCAAATGAATTTTATTTCGTTTCCAACATAGCTTTTATTTGTGGGAAAGTGCATAAGTTGTATGTTGTTCACACATATTTTTTATTTGTCGAGTCAAATTGCAAAAAATATGTGGTTTCACACATAAAGTTTATAGGGAAATTTGCCTCGGTGTATGATTTTGTTCTGATTTGTTCGTATTAAGGCTGGGCTACAATGGGGAGCGCAACGGCGCGGTGCGGCAGTTTTTGACATAAAATATATGGATTAACTGTCAAAAGCTGCCTCAACGCGCCGTTGTGCTCCTCATTGTAGCTAGGCCTTTAATTTGTCAGAATATTCGAGGGGTTGTTCCTTGTGATCTATGATTCATTAAGTTTGGGCCGAGCACATCGCTGGAACTTCCTGAGTCAAAAACTATATTCATAACAATCCAGTCGCTGGTATAAAAGTCAATTGAACCATTCTTGGGGGTTAGGATACCATCACTTACTATGGCTGTATAATGATTTTGAACTTTAAGATCATTGTAAATATGACTATTAAAAATAGTTGATTCTTTTACTATAATGAGCGGCTGGATAGACCTTGTAACCATCACCATAGAGAAGAATATCATGAAGGTGAGGAATTCGACCATTTTCATGGTTATTATGACCAAATCATTGCAATTTACATATCTAACTGATAAATCGGCAAAAAATCGAACGATGCCGAGTCTCAGCATCACTTGAAACTGAAACATCGGGTAACTCAATTATTAAACCGATTCTCGGCAACACTAGGAGCCGAGCATAAACGTTAACCAAACTTCAACTGACCTCAGCTGCCTATCATGCCGAAATATCGGTTTAGCAGTGTGTAAGCCGAGGACGGCTATTTATTTGTCAACCACGATGCGCCACATTGTTTTCATTCACAAGTGGAATAAGACGTACAGGGGATGATCAAAAAGGAGAAGACTAGCAAAATTTTGTCCAGATTCAAAGTGATACAGTTCGGTGAATAATTAACCGATTTTGATGAAACTAGATCGACGGGAAATTTATTCTAGTTTTAGCATAATTAATCAAAATTTGATTTGACTTCCGGGTACCGGAGATATCACGGATACTTTGAGGTTATGTTAAATGTGCTAATTTTCTGCATCTCGTTATTTTTTATGTTACTTGAAAATCGGGAATATTATATTTTTCTCAAAAACTAGAATTTATAGCAAGTCTGTCAGTGGTTAAAGATCGTGAATCGGCCCATAAACAACCGAGATATGGCTATTTCCGTAAAATGTAGTTTTTTACCCTTTTGCCTGACACTTCTTATGTTGAAAAATTCCTTTTTAATTTATCTGTAACTCTGCGTACCCTTAACCAAATTAGATGCAACTTTTTCCATACGATCACAAATTTATCCTAGTTTTTGGAAGAGTAGCGGACATTTCGTTATTTTCCGTAGTTCCGGATTCATTATCGGGAATCGTGAAGGAAGTACCCTACCAGTGTAATGGCCAGAGTTAGAACTGTATCAAACCTGGCTTGCGACACATAAAACTTCATGATTTTACAAACCAATGCCACTGGTAGTCAACCTGAGAGTATTCTTTCACATTGGCCACACCTGGTGACGTTCCGGATTCCGGGCTCCCCCAGGGAAGTGGCCAGATTTCGAATGATGTCAAACCCTGGCTTGCGACACATCAAACTTCATGATTTTACAAAACAATACCGCTGGTGGTCAACCTGAGAGTATTCTTTCACATTGGCCATACCTGGTGACGTTCCGGATTCCGGGTTCCCCCAGGGAAGTGGCCAGATTTCGAATGATGTCAAACCCTGGCTTGCGACACATCAAACTTCATGATTTTACAAAACAATACCGCTGGTGGTCAACCTGAGAGTATTCGGTCACATTGGCCACACCTGGTGACGTTGCGGATTCCGGGTTCCCCCGGGGAATTGGCGAGATATAGAACGATTCCAAACTATGGATTGCGACACATCAAACTTCATGATATTACAAAACAATACCTAAACTAAAAATAACTCAAAATTAAGAACTCAAAATTAATTGAAAAATAACTCAAAATTAATTTGGCGTACGAAACCATCGACCTGGCGGAATAGAACTCAAATTGGGTTTTATTTTTTATCCGTGTACATGTTTGCATAGAAGAAGACAAAAGGTGACAGGATTGAGTGCTTGCGCATGGGACAAGTCAAGGTTAAGTGCTAAAGTGTGCAGTTCGAAATGCTATTAGAGCTTACGGAATTTCAACGGGGCCGTATAGTCGGTGCTCGAGAAGCCGGTGCTTCGATCGCTGAAACATGCAAACTGGTTGGTGTTGCCAGGGCCACAGTTTGCCGGATAATGCCGGAATATAAAAAAACATGGAAAAACATCGCCTGATAAAAGTAGCTGTGGACGAAGCAGAAGATGGATGACCGGCAGCAACGTTCGTTGAAGCGCATAGTCAAAGCAGACAGACGCATTAGTGCTGTTAAAGCAACTGCTGCTTTGAACAATGCGCTTCAAGAACCAGTTTCTACATCAACTGTCCGAAGGGAGCTGCACGACATGAATCTTTACGCTCGTGCGGCCATTTCTAAACCGCTAATAAAACCGCAAAACGCGGTAAACAGGAAGCGCTGGTGCAAAGATAATAAGGAATGGACGCCAGATCAATGGAACCAAGTTGTGTGGTCGGACGAATCATCTTTTACCTTATTTCCAAGTACAAATCGAGTGTACATGGCGTACTCCTGGAGAAGCCTACAACCCTGGCTGCCTTCTGCCAACCGTTAAACATGGCGGGGGGTCAGTATTCTCTTGGACCTTTAGTTGCTATGAAGGGAACAATAAAGGCCAAAGATTATCAAGAAATATTGGATGACCAGGTATTTTTTAGAAAACCTTCACAATATACTTAAAATAACACAATTGCCCAACAGGTGCTGCCAATGATAAGGACCATCTTTCCTGATGGCAGAGGAATCTTCCAAGATGACAACGCTCCAATCCACACTGCTCAAATCATAAAGGCGTGGTACGAAGAGCATGACACAGACTTTCATCACCTTGATTGGCCAGCACAGTCACCAGACCTCAACATTATCGAGCCACTTTGGTCTACATTAGGGAACGTCCATTAATTACGTCACGTAAAAAATGACTTTTTTTAACCCTCTCTCCCCCCCTTGTCACGTTTTTTGTATGAACCTTCAATTTTTTTTTGTATGGATCGTCACGTTTTCTCAAACCCCCCCCCCCCTCCCCCCTTATTGCTTGACATAATTAATGGACCTTCCCTTAGAAGCACGCGTGAGAAGTGTATTTCCACCACCATCGTCTCTAAAAGCGTTAGAGAAGGTTTTGATCGATGAGTGGTATAAAATACCTATCGAAACAATCCGAAAATTGTACGATTCCATCCCTAGGCGTATCCTAGCCGTTTTGAATGCGAATGGTGGACCCACGCCTTATTAAACGCGATTTTTCTTTGAAACGATCTATCTAATCAAAATAACTGAATTACTGTTAGCATATCCGAACTTTTATATATTTTCGAAACTATGTCTGAATAATTTGGCATTGAATCCTGATGCCCACAATAGAAACCTCAGATTCACCACCAGTGGTATTGGTTTGTAAAATCATGAAGTTTGATGTGTTGCTAGCCAGGTTGGACATCGTTCTAAATCCAGCCACTTCCCTGGGGGAACCCGGATCCCGGAGCGTCACCAGGTCTGACCAATGTGACCGAAAACTCTCAGGTTGAGCACCAGTAATCTTGATTTGTAAAATCATGAAGTTTGATGTGTCGCAATCCATAGTTTGGAATCGTTCTATATCTCGCCAATTCCCCGGGGGAACCCGGAATCCACAACGTCACCAGGTGTGGCCAATGTGACCGAATACTCTCAGGTTGACCACCAGCGGTATTGTTTTGTAAAATCATGAAGTTTGATGTGTCGCAAGCCAGGGTTTGACATCATTCGAAATCTGGCTACTTCCCTGGGGGAACCCGGAATCCGGAACGTCACCAGGTGTGGCCAATGTGAAAGAATACTCTCAGGTTGACCACCAGCGGTATTGTTTTGTAAAATCATGAAGTTTGATGTGTCGCAAGCCAGGGTTTGACATCATTCGAAATCTGACCACTTCCCTGGGGGAACCCGGAATCCGGAACGTCACCAGGTGTGGCCAATGTGAAAGAATACTCTCAGGTTGACTACCAGTGGTATTGGTTTGTAAAATCATGAAGTTTGATATGTCGCGAGCCAGGTTTGATACAGTTCTAACTCTGGCCATTACACTGGTAGGGTACTTCCTTCACAATTCCCGATAATGAATCCGGAACTACGGAAAATAACGAAATGTCCGCTACTCTTCCAAAAACTAGGATAAATTTGTGATCGTATGGAAAAAGTTGCATCTAATTTGGTTGAGGGTACGCAGAGTTACAGATAAATTAGAAATGAGTTTTTCAACATAAGAAGTGTCAGGCAAAAGGGTAAAAAACTACATTTTACGGAAATAGCCATATCTCGGTTGTTTATGGGCCGATTCACGATTTTCAACCACTGACAGACTTGTTATAAATTCTAGTTTTTGAAAAAAAATATAATATTCCCGATTTTCAAGTAACATAAAAAATAACGAGCTGCAGAAAATTAGCACATTTGACATAACCTCAAAGTATCCGTGATATCTCCGGTGCCCGGAAGTCAAATCATATTTTGATTAAACATGCTAAAACTAGAATAAATTCGATCGCTTCTTTGATTCCGTCGATCGCTTCTAGTTTCATCAAAATCGGTTAATTATTCACCGAACTGTATCACTTTGAATCTGGACAAAATTTTGCTAGTCTTCTCCTTTTTGATCATCCCCTGTATGTGGACTGGTGAAAAACCATACAGTTATTGCAGTACATCAATTACACAGATCAATTACATTGATAAAACCAACATTCATGTCGAGATTCCCAGATAACTATATGAGTTTTAAGTTTGACCTAATACGAGATTATAGAGGTCGGCTGTGCGAATCTCGGTTTCAGAAAGCCGAGACTCGGCATATAATTCTAAGAGTGTTCGAACAATCGAAGTGGCGTTGCAAATCAGCAATAATGATAGTCGTTTTTTTGTATTCCAGTTAACTTCACCTTAAGTCAACTGAAGATAACGAAGACAATCATTTTTAACCTGTCCATGTGGTATACGGATGCCCCTTATGAATTCAATTCTATTTTCTTGTTAATGACACTATTGTATAGTTTTAAAATTTCCCAACATCATGCTTCAAGTCGTTTTTCATTATATTTTTTTTATGAGGATATTAGAAAAGTCTCATACCAACCTGCTGTGCGATATCGAAAACAACATCACTCTGGCTTCTTCTTTTTCTAGATGGGTGTTTCTATTCTGTGTGGCGTTTGAGAAGCAACGAATAGGCTTAAGTGATCGTCACAGTATCGAATAATTCATAGGAATTAATTTGAGGAATATAAGTGATTTTAATACATAACCATGTAATATTCTTGAACCTGCTTCATTAAGCCATTGGCTGATCTCAATTGATCATAAACACACCGACAAGTCATAGAATTTAACGAGTATGAATCAATGAACTTAACTAATTAAAAAACATATCAACCAAACACGATGAAAAAATACATGTATAGTACGTTTATTTTTTTACCATTTCATATAATCATTCGAAATTTTTTTGTGAATATCAAACAGACTAGAGAAAACATGGTTGTCATCAACCGTTTGCCCATATTTTCGAGACAGTTCATCAGCGGATTTTTCATGCACCAATAATCCATACCATCCAGCATGTCGCGCACCAAAATAGTCGGTTGCCGGCGTGGCTCCAATATGCAAGCACTCTTGGGGTTTGAGATCCTTCAGCTCTGAAGCTTTCATGGCGGCGGAGAAGATCTCTTTCGATGGTTTCATGTATCCAACGTCATAGGAGTTGAGAACAAAATCAAAATAGTGATTCAGTTTCATATTTCGAAGCAAAACATCTAGTCGCGGATCGAAGTTGGATACCACACCCAGCTTAAACGGAGGTTCCTTGCTACCATGTGATTCTAGGTGCCGTTGGAGCTTCAAGAAATTCAAAAAATCAACCGAACCGTAACAGTGCTGCCAGAATCCACTGGTTTTGAAGAATTCCATAAAGTGTTCTGTCATCTGTTCAATCTTATCGTCCGGGATATTGTGTGTTCCGTTTTCGTTGAAAATGCCTGAAAAATAGATAAATGGTATGTTTAGTTTTGTTGTTGTCTTACAAATAATTTAGTCGAGCATTTGCCAAAATTCTCAAATCGGTTGGAAGCAGTTTCCGTTCTCATGGGGCGGGTAATAAAACATTTGAAAATGTAGTTTAGAGTTCCAGCATTATTGAATGTTTTCGTAACATACAAACATACGATTCTGACACTTGAATGAAAGGTTCCTGGAGTTAATGAGCATATCAGCGTCGAGTTCTTGACAAGGGATGTTCTCTAGGCGTAAACATTGGGATGATACAGTTCAAGGATTTTTGCTCATATATCTATCAAGAGGATTCAAAGGATAGCTGTTGTCATACATGGCATTTCACCCAAGTGCGCCTCTCACATGCATATTCCTTGCCTCCTCTGGGGATGAACCAGTTGCCACACTGGGGAGCAAATCACCACGCTTACGATGAGTGCAGAACAAGCCAAGGGTGAGAGGAAGTCTCTTGAGAGCATTTGTGGTGAAAATTTGAGAGCACGCTCTCGAGTGAAATGAACGAATTGTGCTCTCGAGCGCACCAAACTAATTCTCGCTGGTGTCCTCTTGAGAGACCAGTCTGCAGAGCCAAATCTTTAGAAAATCTTCAGTGCCCTTTTTTATGCATGTTTCCAAACTTATGAGTCCAAAGTTGTGAGGATTTTTTCAATTCCTTTGCGAATGACTTAGATGTATAACTACTCCACCTATGTTGTTAACCGATATACAAGGAAAAAACGTGATAATAAGATAATAATGGAGAAACAAAAGGCTTATTTCTTTAGTAGTTATTCGTTTCGGGTGTTGATGCCCCATCACCGGGTGTTGATGCCCCACATTCGAAACTGTTCAATGCCTTACCACATGTTTCGTCTTGAGGTTTTTTGGGAACTGGAGAATGTTCTTATGATAGGTAAAAGACCCCTCCCTTCTCAGAAAGGGGAGACTCCCATACAAATGAAACACAAATTTCTGCATAATTCAAGAACGAATCAAGTTATTGAAACCAAATTGGGCATGTGGGGTTTTCTGGGCATGTGGGGGTTTTTGAAGGCAAGATTTTTTTTCTATGGTGGTTCGAGACCCCTTCTTTGGTTGGGGGGAGGTGCTCTCATACAAATGAAACAAAAATTTCAACCAAACATGAGAACTATCCAGGCAACCGAAACACAAATTTGTATTATTCCGATAGGCAGCAGGTTCTGATAGAAGATAGAACCCCTTCTTATTCCAGAATGGGGGCTGTTTCAGTTATTGTTAGTGCTACATTATGCACAAGAAGTTAATATCAGATTATGAACGAAAAAACTACGTTCAAACTGACAGGACACGGTGTAGTTTGAAGATAAATGGCTTCAACACAGAAAAAAGCCATGGTAGACACTGATGATCCGAGGATTAAATTTGAAACACACACCTTCGTTTTATTTTGCAGAAATAACACACATTAGTAAACAAAAATATAACAAAAATTATAAAAAAAAGCGCCAGTTCTATTAAATTTTCATTCATTTGGTTCAGCTTGCATGAAAGAGAATGATAAACTCTAGATTTAAATTTTAAATGGGCGTTATTGTAAAATCATCATATCTAGAAACCGTTGAAGAAAGTATCAATAACTACATCTCATTCAGCGGAAGAAAATGTTTACATGTTTAAACTCAATCTGTTATAATAATAGATTTATTAAGATATAAATGAAGAATGGCACTGGCGTTCCCTTTGTTTTGATTTGAAATTCTGTCGAGTGCAGATCTGTCAAATTCCATAGCTTTTGCTCGCTTTGACAGTTGCATCCCAACAAGACGCCAGAAAAAGATGTCCAGACTCGGTTTCGTTCTTATTGCCCCATTTATTCGTATTCTCGCTCAGTTATCTTTGTTCTATGTGGCTTACTATTTATAAATAATACGGAAAGATCTATCCTTGTGCTTCTTGGTGTTCTGCAGCCATGTAGTACATCTCGATGCTGATGATGCTGTCAGTGGCCGAATTTGGGATGGATCCGGTAATTGGTGACCGGTATGCACACCTCGGAAGAGTGGCGACTTCCGATGGCCCGTGATGCGCTGGGGAATATCACTTGCCCGCAGACGAGACAAAGCTACAAGCTGGCGAGTCTTTGGCGGCGTACGCGATCTCCTACATCTACCTGGACGTAACACCTTCGCTTAAAGGATATTAGGTCATTCAAGTAAAAAAGAACGCACCATATTACAATCTCGTTTTTTCACTTTGGTCTTTCATGTGACAAATAGTTACCAGAACCTCAAACAGAGTTATTGTGTGTTTTTATTGTGTTATTGGTTTTTGTTAGCAAACATTTAAGCCTATTCAGCTAAGAACTATTTTTTTTTTGTGGTTAGGCTTCATTCCATACAATTTACAGAAAAATCTCACTGGGCTCAACCACCATGGATTTTTTTAGACAATTTCACGATACTGAAATACAAATTTAGTCGGTTGGATTAGGCTTACTTATAACAACGGTTTTCTTGATAAAAGACTCACTAAAACTTTTCAATTGGCTAGCAACTGCAAACTAATAAGTTCCACTAGATTTCGGAACTACGTCCAACCAATGCGTCAATCAAATCTAGAAAGAACTGTAATTAAAGATGGCCTGCATCTTAACATATTACGCAACGGGGGAATCCCTACTTATATTAGGGTAACGGGATGTAATGTTAGCTTAGCTCCTTCATTTGTACAAAATGTGTCATTAATTTAGCAATAATCAACAAAATCATGTTGCTTTTAGGTTGACCGATGTAATCCAAAGCAATTGAGACAATATTAATCATCTTATAGTTGTTCACTTCCGTGTAATTTTCGAAGTTGCATCCAAGAATAGACCCAATTAGGTGCCTTTAGACCGACATTAAATCCATATCCCTTGAAAGTTTCTGACTTTATAAAAAGAGTTTTCGTGATACATACTACCAAATGTCTTATCAAACTTATCTTAGCAAGTGTAGAGCTAGTTGAATCTCAGCTTGAAACTTTAAGAGTTATAATCAAAAATGTAATCGATGGTTGCATAATAGGCTGAGTCAAGGGACACATACCCTATTACTTCAAAATTTTGCAGATAATTTTTTTGGTCTTGCTATACAATCTGCAGTCATATCAGAGAAATGTGTCTTGCTTCGCGATCAGATTCAAATGGGTATTTATAATTCTTGCCATCCGTGGCACTGCGATATTAAAAGAGAGTAGATTCAACATTTCTCACCCAAACAGTTTCAAAAACAAACTATTTGAGGAGTAAATAGTTCTTCTTTTATGCATTTTTTCCAAACCTCTGATTACGACGTTTCAAATGACGCCAAAATGGCTAACCGGTTTATATATGAAGATTAATAATTTTCTAACCGGCAAGCAAATTCATTTGAATCGGGTATTTTTTGGTTATCGTTCCGCTTCGGGTCCCTTGCGTTCGGAGCTTAACACTAGTGTTCGCCGTAGAAATACGCCAACTGACTAAGTCTCTGAATACTCTGGCTCTCCTGTCATTAAATTTGTGAGAGTTAGCGACTTATTTTTGTTTGTTGTTTACACGCTAAATGAACAGTGAATACATGTCCAATAAAACGGGCTTGACTAAATAATATCAAATTATTAATTAAAGCTCTAGGGGCGATTCACTCCGGGCACACCATGCAAAAACATTTCTGACACCATTGGTTCTATCTGGGTACATTCGTTAACTCGTAATGCAGGCAGTCGGTATACCGTATAGCGCCAAAAAGCAAAGATTTTACATTACAGCCCACCTGGGTCGCACTCGGGCACATTCAGATGCTTATATTTGTACAAAGTCGATACAGTCGGTACAGTTGATGACTGGTAATCACACAACTGATGAATATATTGGCACAAAACATAGTGATTTCCTCCTTGCTTAAGCTTATGAAAATATTAAAATTCACTGTGTTGGCCAGACGTAAATACCCAATGCATCATATAGATGAACTGAGGAATTCCATTTTTTATCAATTTTATAAAAAGAAACAATGTTACTTTTCGAGTTTAGAGTAGCTTGCCTGTAGCTCCAAGATAATATGATTTCTTCACATTTTCGCTTTCCTCTCTTTTCAGATGTTAGTCTAGAGTTATAAGTTTTGTCATTGGACCTCAGCCTAGGTCTGTAGGTTAGAAATAGGTAGAAAACTAAAAATTTCATGAATCTGTGTAAGTTATTTTCGTTTTACGAATGTTCCCCATGACTGTCCGAAACTACCCCACGTACGGGGCACATCCGGACAAATATGTATTTTTCCGAAATGCAAATAAACAACTCAAAATTGCATAAACGCACACCTTTAACACACTCTTATGATGCTTCGATGTCCAAATGACAACTAGAATGAATTCAGGATCTCTTCACGGATCTCTTCAGGACGTTCACAAAATTTATGAAAAATTGAAAGAAAAAGTGTCCAAAACTACTCCCCTCTCCCCTAGAATATATGAATTTTTAATCAATGTATTAATTTTAAATTCAAATATTGTATGTAGTTACGGCCACTGCTTTATATGGAGCCGTCCTATTGTGCACTTGCTTAGCAACGCGCAGAGCGTTTTATCCGTCCTCGCCAGGAAATACATTATGGTTCGGGTTGTGGCGCGTTTAACCACGCATAAGACACCCACACTCCTATTCCTTAAACATTAATCTATTTATCCTGTATAGGGTGAATGTTAGGTTCCTATAGTTGCTTATGGAGTCTCCATTCACAACTACAGAAATCTAATGCTTCAAAGGTACCGCAACAATTGCAGCCTTACCCTATGAAAGATAATGTATTTTCAAAGGTAATAATATTGCCTATGGTTTCGTACACGCTCCATTACAAGAATCTGCAATCCTTTATTCCCAAGGTCAAATTTATACGTTATAACGAACATATCAAAACCGAAATGAATAAAAATGGAAACCGGAACCTGAACGGCAAACCATTCACAAACGCGCTTGCTAATCTACTTATTTAGAGAATCAACATCAGTGTATCTGACCAGTTAACGCACTCCAGAGTTCTCTGGGGTGCGGTTCTCTGTATTCACTGCAGTGCGTTTCAGAGCGCTGAGTTTACTCGCCAGTGGCTTTCAGAGGCAAGTGATTTAATTTCACCGCGCAGCTCTTTTCAAAAACTACAGATAAAGGAAGAGTGTGGTGAGTATGCTGCTGCGTGCAGCGCTCCTGCACGAACAAAAAGAGAAGAGGAAGTGGTATATTCTCTCTTGTCTCCCACTGAGGAGAGGCTGGTTGTTGTGTTACAATAGGTCCATATTTAAGTCCTGTAATTTTGACACGGGTTCGATTTCGCTGAAAAAAACATACTTTGATCCATGTCCATAATTGTTTCAACCAGAGCTTAAAAATATCATATTCAATTCTCAAATTGCACCCTGACTGAGTTAAAACATTAGTCATCACGCACTGTTCTTAGCGAACATGAAGTAAACACAAATTTGCCTTCATGAATCTCTAGTGCAAGATGAGTCAACTTGTTTTGTGTTGCTTTACTTTGATCATTCATTCGTTCCGGAAAGCAGTGAATGTACGTAAGTGCAAACAACTCATTCAATTTAAGCGTTCTACCGTGAAGACGAAAAAACAGTCATTCATTTGGAGAATCATTGAAGTGAAAAAAACCAAAACTTCTCGAATCGATCCTGCAAATGCCTTTTCTCGAACAAATGCCCCACAAACTCTGTAGCGATTTCAGCCATTTAGCCTTTTGGCTTCCTTTGCCTTCAGCCATGTTCGGGAATACTTGAAATCCTGTGGCAGAAAAAATCACTCACGAACGCGAAAATGAATGACTGGTTACCAGAACATTCAGTCAAGCAACCAAAATCTCTTGAGGCTTGAATAGCCGTGTCCTTTGCTGTGGTGTGAATGAGTTGTGTGGAACACAAGGACAACGGAATGACTGAGCATAGCAAAATAGTGAACACGAATATATTGTGTGACTGATAGAACGAAATGAGGGGAGCGAAAATTGTACCTACTGAATATTTTTTTTACTCATCGTTTACGACGGCTGTCATTTTTTTCGAGCTGCAGCCCATGGCTGCAAGTTAGCCTTTCAAAAGTCGAAAGTTTTCCCAACGTTTGTTTGTTAATAAACTTGAACTTTATGTTCAACCACCGCTCAATTGAGTCTTGAAACGGTTTGTTTTTCAATTGACCGTTGACACCTGCTCTGGTTATGCCACAGAGAACAGACATTCAAGCTGGAGTGCCCTCTGTATGTAAATTTCTGTAACTGCCATATTTTAACAGTTAACAGCTCGTTAGTTTTGGCGAATCTTATGTTGATGGCGCCACGCGCGCATCTATGCTCGGTAGTCGTTGACTGTCTGTCAGTTTTAGTTTGGTGAAAACTAGACTACGCGGCGCTGACGTTCCAACGGTTTGCTTTCCAAAATTTACACAGAACAAACTTAAAAAAAATTACAGTATACGGTAATTTTTTACCGAACTTTCAACAGCTGAACGTTCGGTAATCCGATTTACTGGATTTCGGTGGAATTTTATAGTATTCCGGTAAAAAAACTACCGGAACTTTCAAATATATTTCTTGATATCTTTTTTTATATTCGAGTGACATTTCACGGGAATATTGAGAAAAAAGAAGAGTTAACTAAAAATGAAGGAATAAAAAAGCAATGACAAAAAAGTGCCCACGTCAAAAATCGACAAGTTTCCATCGGAAGATCCCTCGAAAGTTAATTTTTTAATAATTTTACATGTTATGAAAAAAAGCGACTCGACCTTGTGTCCACATGACGGCATTTAATTCATTTGAAATAAACTGAGATTGTTCAGAAGTCTAGACGAATTCGAGAGAAGCTGTTCGCGAGATACAGGAAACCTTCCGCTTTCAGTTTACAGTCGCACAAACGGCTGGATAGTTATGAAGAAAATAAATATATAATTTTGCTCAAGAAGTATTGGCACACCGGTTCCAAACTCGGTCCCGCGCTTTATGATTCGTTCCCCGAATCATAACAAAAACAAAGCTACTAATGCCGAAAGGTACCGAAAAGCGCAAGAGTGTATTGCAAGGTGCCGACTACAAGGTGTAATTCGGACCTAGGAGTTCTGCAACACTGAACAAAGTTCAAATCGCTAGTTGCACATTGATTGTTGGTGGCACTGTTCGTATCCGTCTCGTGGAACACGGGTTGAATTGCAAAGTTGTCCGGAAGCGCCTATTTATCAAGACAAATCAAAGAAAGTCAAACGGGTTATGTTTGCGTAGTATCATGCTGGGTGTGTTTTTCGTGGGATGGAATGGGAAGCTGACAATCTAAGGAATAATGACAGTAGGTTTCATCCTGCGGAAATCGAACTTCAACAACGGCCAGAAGCATACCACCAGGAAGACCTTCCAGTCTTGTCGGATCAGTCTGGACCTCAACGCCATCGAGAATTTGTGGGCGATTCAATAAAACTGGTGTCACCAATGAAAATAACTATTTTGAAACCCTGAAGCACGCCTGGGAAGAGCTAGATCCACAGCACCTAAAGAACTTGATGAAGAGCATGCCAATGCGCCTGCCGCAGCCTTTGAAAACTATAGGAGAACACATTTTCTTTTACCTTAATTTAACTTTTCTGGAGCTTCACATTTTTTCAGTTCAAATTGATTTCTTTTCTCTAAGTAGAACTTTTTTTTTTTAGTACTCCATAAGTGAAATTTTTAAAAGAATACTTAGAATACTATACTCTAATTTGAACCAGATAAAGAGAGAATTTAAAAAAATGATGAGGGTGTCGTGCTTTTCAGACTCAATCTTATTTTGATCTTCCAAAATCGTGCTGTTCGCGAAAATAGATGCTTACCCAACAAACATCGAACACTAAATAGTCTTCAAATTCGTAATCTCATCATCCACTAGCTGAGAACCCCTCTCCCAACACTGAGTATAATTGCATGGTTGTACCGACAAATAATTCACGATCAAGATGACTATGCTGGTGGACATTTATGCCTTCTTGAATGAAGGGTCATCGCTGACTCTGATGGAGATCGACGTTGCAGAGCAGTTTCCAGGAAGTCGTGGAACCATATCCAGCGGCTCAGCCGATTCTGGCAATGATGGCCTTCGGGATCGATGTTACGTAAGGGTTATGCTCCATCCCTCAAGATAAACGTGAACGTTATATCGAAGAGCATTCGTTTACGTTTCTTGCTGTACTTAGAACCGGACAACTTGGATTAATAATTAATCACTGATTCAACGGAACTGTGCAGCACTTTCGAAACTGGTGATAAAAATCAATGTGCAAGATTTTTTTTAATTCGTATTCACCGATTATACTGTTTAGAAAATGGGTATAATACAGAGCTAAAACTGACAATCTTGGATGAACAGCAAGAACTAACGCGTACTGAATAAAAACAAGAACAACAAAACAAATCATGCATACACAGAAATAAATCTTGTAGTAAAAACTACCATTTTACCCGACTACGCCTATCTTTAAAACTACCATGAAATTAAAGTCAAATTTACTACGTTTACGGTAAATTCTTCAATGTTTGTGGTATATTTGACAAACCACATATTGATATCAACCGCACCATGGTTGATCTAATCGCAGGCATGGTAAAATCAAACGCATTTATAGTCAGCTGAAAATTGTTGGTGATTGCGCTTAATTTAACCCTCGAAATGGTAGTTTCTACTGCGACTTTTTTTGCATGTAGGAATTTAGAAGATACGTCTACTCGCAATGATGCACATCAGTAAACAAGGAATGATTTTTTTTATTCAAATAACAGTGAACATTTGGCACTGAAATGTATTTCGAAGTTCTTAAAAAAGAAATTCAACAATTTTCAACTCAGGTTACAAGGATTCGATTCAAAACACTATACTGCCATAGTTATCCTAACCCCCATAATGGTTAAATTGACCTTTAAACTTCCCTCTGTGAAATAGAACATAGTATCTGTTCTCGCTCTCTACAATTGCTTTCTAGTTTTTTTTTCTGCTGGGAGTCAATTTCGCCTTGGCACCAGCGTATTTTAGTACTAAAATTGCGGTTATTGTGGAAACATAGAATTTTCTTTGTTTTTTTTATCCCCATAGGATTGCAATGATCGAGGTTGGTTTTTGTTGCCGGAAGGATTAGTCTATGGTGACCAAATAAACACCGGGCTTTCGAAATCAGCTCACATAATCTTCTTGAAAATTTTTGGGATTCAGTATCAGTCAGTATGTACGCGTTTTGTTGTCCAGGTATTTGTTTTGAAGTCCGTGTTTTTGTACTTTGTCTGTGGCATTACGTTGTTAGTGATATTCGTGTCAGTGCAGTTTTTGGCAGATACCAAGCAATTTCATATATTACAGGTGTGAGAATGTAATAGCTATCTCCCATATTCTACGCTCCCAAATAGAACAAAGTATTTGACGTTACACTCATCGGGAAAATAAGCTGCTCTGTTGGACATGGGTATTTGTGGGCGGTCTTTTAATATATAGTTATGTTTGTATGTATGATGTGTATGTAGTTTTGGAAATATTAACTGATTTACTTACCCACACTGTTGTTATTACTTTTGATTTGTTGGGAATATACCGCCTTAGATGATACTCGCATGCATGTGCTTCGTCAACGTAGGTCTTTCTTGGTCGGCTACTTGGTCTTGTTCCAACCATAGGCCAAGATGCCTGCCTGTCCATTTTGCGTCGCCATGAGATTCGGATTTGCATCAGGCTCCAAGCCTCGGCATGCTGATCCTTCTTGCATAATTTCTTTTTTCGTTCTAGAAGTATACAAAAATATTCGCTCCTCTGCCAACAACAGCCAGACCAAATGTAGAATTTGTGTGGTGATGCTTTCCAGAAAATTGCAGACCCATATCAAAAATCAGTTATAATAAAAGTAGACAATTCTTTGAGTGGTAGTAATATTATTGAAATTATACAAATTCTATATTGTATGAAAATAAGGAAAGTTGTCAAATTAAAAGTGAAAATGCTACTACTAGTGGGTTCAAATGCACTTCTGGTCCACATCACCCCTGGAAACACTGGTTTGCATCTTTCCCGTTTGGGTAAAGATCCAGTCCAAGCCCTGGGACCTGGTAGTTATCAATCTACCACAAGGTTTTTCCAATGCCCAGGGACATAGAATTTTCTTTATTGTTGGTATTAAATTCGACTTACCAAACATACATATTTTGACTACCTCCTAAATCCCATCTTAAAATAGCTGGTTCTTAAATGAAAGAATGACATTTTTGTGCATTCCGGTTGCCTCATGCAATTAACCATTATGTTTACATCGGCCACCAACAGATATCACTAGTAAATTATGATTTCTAAAATGAGGAAAATCGGAATATAGTTAAATTCCTTACAACAAACGTTTTTTCGAGTAAAAGAACTCTACAAGAATATGTGTGCTAATTAATTTTAGGATTCTTGTTATTCAGAAATATTCAATTCAATTCTAAAAATCCCCTTCATTTTCTAATAGTGTACTTCTAAACGCAGCTTTAGAAGAAAAATGCACGCCACCTGATAGTGCGTGTTGGCAGAAGCTCGACGAAATAGTTAATTAAAATGTGTTATTTGCCCATTTCTGCTATCTATATAAATAAAAATGAGTTGGGGTTTCCTTTGTCACGATTTAACTCTTGAGCGGAAGGACCGATCGGCGTGAAATTTTGTATTCAGAGATTTTTGGGGCCGGAGAATTTTCTTATGATGGTTAAAGACCCCTCCCTTCACTGAAAAGGGGGGCTCCCATACAAATGAAACACAAATTTCTACACAACTCGAGAACTAATCAAGCAAAAAAAAAACCAAATTTAGCATGTGTGCGTTTTTGAAGGCAAAAAAGGTTTTTATGGTAGCTTGAGACCCGACATAAAAGAGGGGGCTCCCATACAAATAAAACACAATATTCTGCATAACTCGGGAACTTATCAAACAAACGGAACGAAATTTAGCATGTGGTGTTTTTTTAAGACGAAAAATGTTTCTATGTTAATTCGAGACCCCTTCCCATCCTATGGGGGGGGGGGGGGGAGGCTCGATACAAATGAAATACACTATTCTGCATGATTCGAGAACTAATCAAGCAAATGGAACCAAATTTGGAATGGACGCGTTTTTTAAGGCATGAAATGTTTTTATGGCGGTTCAAAGCCCCTCCTCCCTCTAAAAATGGGGGCTCTCAAACAAATGAAACACAACTTTCAATCAAACATGAGAGCTATACCTACTGCTTTGCAAATTTGTATTCAGTGGTTTTTGGGTCCGGGAAAGCATCTTATGATAGTTCGAGAGCCCTCCCCCCTCTAGAAAGGGTGGGATCCCATTCAAATGAAAAACAAGTTCCTGCATAACTCGAGAGTTAATCAAGCAAATGGAACCAAAATTGGTATGCGTGAGTTTTTGAAGGCACGAAATGTTTTTATGGTAATTTGAGACCCCTCCTCACTCTGAAAAGGGGGGCTACCATACATACGAAACACAAATTTAAACCAAACATGAGGACTATCCCTACTGCTATGCTAATTTTTACGCAGGGGTTTTTGGGTCCGGGAAAGGATCTTATTATAGTTCGACACCCCTCCCTTTAGAAAGCGGAGCTCCCATGCAAATGAAAAACTATTTTCTGCATAACTCAAGAACTAATCAAACAAATGGAACCAAATATGGCATGTGGAGGTTTTGTAGGAAAGAAATGTTTCTACGGAGGTTTGAGACCCCCCTCCTCTTTGATAGAAGGGGCTCTCATACAAATGAACCACGAATTTGAGCCAAACATGAGAATTATCCCAACAGGTATGACTATTTTTATTCAGGGATTTTTGGAGTCGAGAAAGGTTCTTATGATGGTTTCCGGTTCAGTTCCATACCGATTCCGTTTTGATTCCGTTTCGGCTTCATTTCGGAGCTATTTCGGTTCCGCTTTGGTTTCGTTTCGATTTCATTTCAATTCCATTGCAATTCCATGTTGGTTCCGTTTCGAATCCGTTTTGCATTAATTTCAATTCCATTTCCATTCCGTTTCGGTTCCATTTTGATGGTGTAATTTTGATTCCATTTCAATTTAATTCAAGTTTAATTCAATGTCAATCAACTAATCACGGTTTCATTTTTTTGCCTCTGCTGTCAAGGTAAATAAAACTAAATAGCTCGGGGCTGCAAAATGAACGCCATTGGTACTAGACAACCTGACTGACTGACAATTTATATAACACACTTTCAAATGGAAGATTATATGAGCAAGATTATATGTGATGTAATGTAATTACATGTAATTATGTAATATTACATACTAATTCAAACTTTTAGAAGTATTATTAGAAGGTACCGCAGTGCTGTACTGCCGGTGGACGCATTATTGTCCCATCTTACAAATAATCAATTTCGGAAAGATCGCAGCAAGCCGTGCTTTGAAACTGACGTGTTTTGTTTTTGCTGCGTCGTTTTCGCGAAAAAAAAATCAAACAATAATTCGTAATTTAACTTTAACCACAGAGAACAGACATCCAGGCTCGAACATTTTTCTCTCAATTTACTGTGT
This sequence comes from Aedes japonicus, assembly GCA_034211315.2. Classification (NCBI taxonomy): domain Eukaryota; kingdom Metazoa; phylum Arthropoda; class Insecta; order Diptera; family Culicidae; genus Aedes; species Aedes japonicus. Next base: position 154,546 of record JASCZW010000821.1, on the reverse strand, counting down.
AAATTTTCAAAAGCAAACCGTTGGAAAATCAGCGCTGCCTAGTCTCGGTTTCACCAAACTAAAACTGACAGCCTATCAAATCTCAAGGCGCGTAGGTGGCGCCATCAACATACGAATCACCAAAGCTAACGGAAACTAGCTGTTATTTTAAAATGGCAGTTACAAAAATTTACACACGGAGGGCACTCTAGCTTGGATGTCTGTTCTCTGTGCTTTAACTAACAGTGAAATCATAAAATATCCGCGTGCTTTGGGAAACCTGTAGTGAATACAATCGATTCCCACCCGAAATGTGTGAGCGTCGGTAGTATTTCCACATTTTGTGGTTTTTTGTGCTGCGCCCCCGCACCCGGAAGAGGAGTTACTTCAGCTTAGTTTTGCTTATTAGTGGTATTGAGACATCCGGACATACATTATTAGGTTTGAGCGTTTGTCCGCATTGTCGCGAGTGAATCGATGATTATTGAAGTTCGATATAGAGTGGCCTCGTATCGGGCATTTGATTATTGGCAGAGTGTGGAGTGCAAAAAAAGAAGACCAGTGCGTGTAGAAAACGGCCATTTGTTTATCAGAAGCAGCAAACGAAGACAATGCGCATGCGTGCGGGAAAGGCTGCCACATAATTTCAGATGCGTTCACCATGTGGTGTACAGAATTTTCTTATGCAGGTTACATATATAACGGGCGGTTTGGCCACGTTAATTTTTGCGCTTATTTTGTCGGGAGTGCATGAAATTAATTACGAGGCAACGTCGAGAACTTTTATGTTTACAAATGAACAAGAGAGTGTAACGAAGGAAGCGGCAATTGGTGAGATGTATCTGACTAGAACTATATAACGTCAACCTTATTTTTAAATAATACCAAATACGTGCCTGGTAAAAAAAAATATATTGTGAATCACTAAATACGCGTCAATCAAGCATTGCACATACGCTTGATTGAAAGTTTCAGTATGTCACTACTGGAGCGGGGCTTATTGTGTACGAAGATAGCTTCGGAATGCTTGCGATCTTGAAATGGGCTATTGGAGTCGCGGTAGAGCTGTCACCTTCTAATCCCCGGATTTAAACTTTTTGCAACTGTAAACAGCAAATATGAAACAGTTGCAGGAAGATTCTATCCATAATACCGCTGCCAGACAGTGGGAATTAGATTGTAAACACACACACACACACACACACACACACACACACACACACGAGATAGGTTCTTATGATGGTTCGAGACCCCTCCCGCATCTGTAAGGGGTGCTCCCACACCAATGAAACACGAATTCCTGCATAACTCGGGACGTAATCAAACAAGTGGAACCAAATTTTGTATGTGGGGGTTTTCGGAACCAAGAAATGTTTCTATGGAGGTTTGAGACTTCTCCCCTCTCTGGAAGGGGTGGGCTCTCATGAAAATTAGCCACAAATGTCAACCAAACATGAGAATCATACCTACTATTATGAAAACTTATATGTAGGGGTTGTTGAGGCCAGAGAAGGTTCTTATGATGGTTCGAAGCTCCTTCCCCGCCTGGAAGGGGAGGACTTCCATACAAATGAAACACAAATTTCTGCAAAGCTCGAGTTCTTGGAATTGGAGTTCTTCAAATGGAACCAACTTTGGCATGTGGGGGTTTTTGGGCAGGATTTTTTTTCTTAGGTGGTTCAAGACGCCGTCCCTCTGTAGAGGGTGCATGAGGGCTCTAAAACCAATGAAACAGACATTTGAACCAAACATGAGTATTATCCATGCAACTAAAAAACAAAATGTGTATTTCTCGGATAAGAAGTATATTCTGATAGAAGTTTGAACCCCTTTTTAGTCAAGAATTGCAAGAGAAAATTACGTACAAACTGATAGGATACGGCTTCGTTTGTCTTTGAAATGCTTCTACGCAAAAAGCAAAACCGGTAGAAACCACCAGTCCAAGGGTTAAATTAATAACACAAACCTTTTTTTTTTTGCTTAAATAACACACACAAACAAACAAAAATATTTTAACCAGATTCATTCAAAACAAAAACCATAAACGCGCCAGTTCTATTAATTTTTCATTCATTTAGTCGCATGCGTTGCAAGGCTCGCACCGGCTTCAGCTAGTATGAAATAAAGTTGCATTTTTCTACTGTCAGTTATTGGGCACGTAGTATTACACAGTGTATAGAACATGTGTACTTCCCAATAAGAGATTTTCAACCGAATGTATAATGTATATAACAAGATTAACGGAACACGACGGTTATTGATATCTCTTATACTCTCATGGTCAGCTTTTTCCGTGCCGGATGCTAGAAATTTGTGTTGGTAGTATCGAAATAAATGAGCATTTTTCATTGATGGAGGCTCCGTCTTCTCTTGTGAAGCAATCAATTCATCATCCACCTCTATTAATTAAAATAAGCTCTGCTTCACCCTGCGTATTTATGGTTCCAGTGGAAAACCCTTATCACGACTTTAAGAATGGTGATTACACTAGTATGAATAATTATATGAAGTAGTATGAATATACTACTGTATGCCATTGACCAGTTCATTCCAAGACGAACTCGAACATCGCCCCGCAACCCGCCATGGAGTAACAATTATTTGAAGCGATTGAGAAACATGACACGGTCTACCTTGCGCGAATACTCAAAGTGTAAAACCCGCCGATACAAACATGTTTACCACTCTGCCAATTTTCGATACAAACGCTTGAATCAGAAACTTTTTTTGCGCATCAAAGGAAAGTTCAGCAACAACTACGTCACAATCTTAAAGGGTTCTGGAATTATGTGAACGAACAGAGAAAATAATCCGGCCTCCCCTCTGCTATGTCCAAAGGAAGCATTGAATGCTCGTCTATACATAGATGGTATCTATTTTCCTGAGTCAATTTTCTGGCGTGTTCATGCAAGAGTCTTTGGATGATGAACAAGTTCACAAAGCTGCAAACAATGTTCCAGTCCATCCTCCAGTTGGTGATCGCCCAATCGTCGATCCTGAAACAGTGGTAAAAGCCAGTTCATCCTTCAAAGCGTCAACTAGTCCAGCGCCTGACGTAATTCCTGCAATTGTTTTGAAGAAATGCAGCACTAGTCTATCTACACCTCTATCCCGTGTCTTCAAATTATCGTTACAAGTCGGATTATTCCTATATCAATGGAAAAAATCATATGTCTTTCCTGTATTCAAAAAAGGAAACAAACGTGAGGTCAGCAATTATCGTGGAATAGCTGCTCTGTGTGCCATTTGGAAGTTGTTTGAAAAAGTGGTTTACAGCTATTTATCGCACCACCACCACCACTACATCTCTGAGCATCAACATGGTTTCATGCCAAAACGGTCAACAAGTACCAATTTGGTTGTTTACACATCTTCCATCGCTAAAACTCTACAGAAAGGGCAACAAATCGATTCGATCTACACGGATTTCTCGGCGACATTTGATAAAATCAACCATTGGATTATCATTGTAAAGTTCGACCGTCTTGGTTGCTCTGGATCCTTTCTCGATTGGCTTCAATCCTACCTGAGTGGCCGTGAAATGGCTATTAAATTAGCGGACTCAATTTCACCTTATTTTCTTGTTCCATCAGAAGAACCACAAGGTAGCCACCTAGGGCCGTTGAAATTTCTAGTGTATCTCAATGATGTTAATCTGTTACTTGGATCCTTCAAACTTTCTTTAGCCTGTATTGATTTTAAACTGTATTGGACAGTCAATAATATTCAAGTTACTTCATTTTTTACAATCTCAGCTCGATATATTCGCCGAATGGTGTGAAACAAATCGTATGGATCTCAACGCTGGTGAATGCTCCGTTATCTCATTTTCCCGCAAACGCAGTTCAGTTGTCTTTGGCTATTAAGGATCTACAATTCTCAAAAGGGAATCTGCTGTTAAGGGTCTAGGTATGTTATTAGACACCAAATTGACTTTTATTGAACATGTCGCTTTTATAACCTCCAAAGCCTCTAAGACACTTGGTTTCATATTTCGCACTGCAAAAATAACTTCAAAAACATTCAATGTTTAAAATCACTGTACTGTTCGTTAGTGAGGTCAATATTAGAAAACTCGTCTGTTGTTTGCGCACTGAACTATCAGAATAGCATCTTACTTATCGAGGCAATTCAGCCCAAATTTCTGCGTTTTGCTTTAAGACACCTTCCATGGAATGATCCAATCAATTTGCCCAGCTATGATGTGCGATGTGAACTTATAGGCCTAGAGTTACTGAGTATATGTCGTGATGTTTCAAAAACGCGCTTCGTTTCTGACCTTCTTCGATAGAAAATTGATTGTCCTGAACTGTTGTCGCGTTTAAATATAAATATTCCCTATCGTCAACTTCGCTCGTTATAGTTCCTTTTTCTACATGGTGCTCGAACAAATTACGGCCATAACGAACCATTTTAAAGTAGGTATGCGTCGATCCTTCAACCGCTGTTCCACCGAATTTGACTTCGATGTTCCTCGTTCCACTCTTCTAAAAAGATGTTATAAAGTACTCGCAGCTCCACAGAACAACACACGTTAGATTTTTTTAGTTCAAGTTAGTTTATTATTATGTATAGCTCGTTAAGTAGTTTTAAGCCATCATTGTATCATTTGGAAGCTATGTAACATTTTGTTCATACGAAAAAAGAGGAACCACATCTTTACTCAAACGGGCTTATGTAATCGTTTTGTACATGTATTGTCAAGCTTTAAAAAAAAACTTTGTTCCGAACTTGTACACAAACTACTATCGCATTCGTTTTTGAAGAACCTGTGATACCTTAAATTTATTGTCAGTGCAAACCTCAATCCGATACGAGTTACAAATAAAACCATACACACTGACATTCAACACACAACAAGCCGACTCTATATCGATACCCGATCCAGGATGGAACTGGCTCCAAAATGAATTCGCTATGGAAGAATCCATGTTGAAAAAAGAAGAAGACACCGAGTGGTGATAAATCTGACAGTATAGGACGAACATTTTAAAATGCTTCTAAATAATTAAAATGAAATTCTAATTAAAGGCGGTTTATTGTATGATGGAAGAAAAATACAAAACTACTTAATTAAGACATTTTCAGCTAAATAAAAATAAAATTAAAATAATGCCCCTATATTGCAGATTCGGATTTTTCTTCCATCATACAACAAACCGCTCTTAGTTCAAATTTCATTTGAATTTATTAGAAGCTTTTCAAAATTTTCGTCCTATACTTTAACATGGGAGCTGTCAGATTTATCCCCACTCGGTGTCTTCTTCTTTTTTCAACCTGGATTCCTCCATATGATTTTCCTTGCAAACAGGAAAGGATGCTCATCTTATTCCACGAGCTTTGTTGCATAACGTACATGAAATAGGTACATTTGACAGTTTAAAAATAAAGAATAAGCATTGCATTTGACAGAGTGGTTTTTAAATCCATTGTTATTCTTCTCTAGATTGACGGCACCCAAAGCTCTTGACAAGTCGTGACAATTTCAACATTTACTAAAACACAACATAGGATATACAAGTTCTTGTAAATTAAATCACCAAACCAGTTTTCAATTCATTGCTGGAATGTTTTGAAATGATATGAGCCAGGATCCAGTTCAATATAATGCGGCTTAACCTTGAACCTACTCGTATGCGAAGTGAAGCATGAACACCAAAATATTCACATACACTATATGCACACAGACACTACAATACATAACAATATTATGTATTCGGTTATCACCATCTAAGAGCATTACATGAAGAAGGTATATTTCGCTACAAGTAAATTACTCTTACCTCCGATCATCATCTGCCACCATTGCTTGTATCCGATTTTAGTCTTCAGTCCAAAGTTCGGATGTAACCGGTTCATTTTGTGCCTACACGATAGATAAGGAGATTGGTATTATTTCTGTTTAATTATTTTTTTTGCTTTTAAACTTATGTCATGGCACATATCTCGATCCGTCAGCTTATCATCTGTTTCATATTTAGTTCCATCATCACACTTACCAACTCTGCACGTAATTTGCCACCAGCTGATTCTTGTTGTTACTAATCCCGAACATAGCACCAAGTTCTCCATACTTTTTACCCGGCGCAGATCGGATTTGCAATAACGTGTTATGAACATCGAAAGTGATTAAGCGAAAACGCGACAGGCAACTCATAGTAGGTAGTTATTTTAAAAAAATGCAATCGAGAACCAAAGGAAACGAAACAAAACACCTAAACCAGTCTCGAGAGACTTGCCGATCTGCACCTCTTGACTACCGACTGCGAATTAAAAGACTTAAGCTCCGGCTGATATTGGAAATTAGTGACAGCTTCAATTGAAGATTGTAGCTCAAAAAACCTTGTGTTTAATACTTCTTATCATCTCTTGTACACTCTCTCCTGATAAGAGAAGAGCATTATACGAAAAATCGTACCTAGAGCTTATAAAGGTGCATTTACTAAGAGGCAACACCAGGCCCATGCGACTTAGGCAATGTTGATGTAATAAAGTCAAAAGAGATGTTTTATTTTTCTCAACATTATATTATCATACAATGGCTACAATCCGCCTCGACCTGATGTTGCCTGTTGATGATGCGTTGATGTAAGTCCACCTTAAGGCTCCAAACGTTTTTATAATTTCATTCAAAAGAAAATGTAGCTTAAACTTTCAACTCCAGTTCTCTTGGACACTAGCATAACAATATTCGTTAACGTGACAACTTAAACCAACAACATCACTTTGCACACTGGTAGCCTATTTCAGGCAGAGGGGATATCATTGTGTTTCCGCATCAAAAAGAAAAAGAATATTTATCGCTCATGATAAGCTGGGCTAAACTTGCATGATACACAGGTCAACCAGAGACGCGCTTAGACTGAAACCGAAAATACCAAAAAACCGTCTACCGCTGCATCAAACAAACCATGTAAATAAACTTTACTGCTTGTAGTGCAAGTATTGCGTTAGGGCTGGGAGCTTATTTTTGACCCACTAAGCATGAGTTGCATTTCACTACCAACGAGTTCTAATTTTGAAATACCGCATTGAATTCTCGTTGAACTAAGGCATAGGGATGAAGTGATTATTTGAATGAAAATGCGTTAACATTCAAAAAATATCCCATATTGAATTTACGATTTAAAAAAAAATATCAATTCATTTGTTTATTGATTGATTTATCGAGTAATTCATGATAAGAGCCTAAAAGCCAATTGTAAACAATTATTTTGAACGTTAATCAAGACTTCTACGATATCTAATTATATACCAGATGCTGCTTTGAAGTCATGAGAAAGTTTTGCGGTTTGAAAGAAATCTACGTTCATGGCCAATGTTATCAATTGGTTTTAGGTTATAATCATGAGTTATTCGAGATTTATACACTGACCAATGTAAATATACAAATAAGATTTTTATTTCGTTCTATTTCCATTTGGGAAGGTCCATTAATTATGTCACGCAGTAAGGGGGGAGGGGGGGTTTGGGAAAACGTGACGATCCATACAAAAAATTTAAAGGTCCATACAAAAAACGTGACAAGGGGGGGAGGGGGGGTTATAAAAAGTCAATTTTTGCGTGACGTAATTAATGAATGTTCCCTTTAAATAAAAATATTGAAAGTAGGAAACAACAAACGAAAATTGATGTTCGCTGCTTCTTAATCTAGTCTCTCCAGTAACAATCTCAAGGGGCAGTCTCAACTTGACAAAAATGTCAAAGTCAAAGTAAAGCTCCAACAATTTCTCAGTTATCAGGTACAACAGTCTAATGCCTGGGACAGACATACAACGTACAGCGTTGTACGAACTGTCAAATACTCTAATCCAGTACATCAAAATCAACAGGTTGTTTTACATGACACGACCGTATGGTTGAAGTAGGCGACTTCAAATCGTTTATTTTCCCGTTGGCATTTTGTTACTGTGTCATTGTTATTGTTATTGATCAGCCCCCACCCTGACAGGCACCTACCCAACGATCGATCTGCATCTAAGCTGAGTGAGAACCTACATAGCCTAAGCGTTCGTGCATACTAATCCGTATAGCATGTAGCATGTCGCCACTTTCACTCAAGGGCCCCGTTGTCCCATTAGGCAAGAGACAAGCATGAGCATGAGCATGATTGACCGCCCGAGGTTGCTACTCCGTTGTTGCCAGATCAGCTGTTATTACACAGAGAACCAATAGATGATGCTTGGGACTAACATACATCTTCAATGTGTAAAAACTGGTGATCCCAAACTAAGGCAATACCGGCGCCGGCCTCGCCCGAATGCAGGTCAAGTAGGGAATGGGTAGGAATATGTTGACGTGATACTCGCTTTATTGGAAACCGCGGAATCCACTGCACTTCCACGAGAAATCACTGGGATTTTGGATAACAGGATTGGCAATTGGGTTCTTTTTGGTTAACTATAAGCTGTGAAGTGTAATAAGTACCGATTTCCGATTTGAACCGATTTAAACCAATAGTAAGGATGCTATTGGGGCCACTCACAAAATGTGATTGTGGTTATTTTCATTTGGGAAAACAAGGTGATTTTAAATAATACTGAAAAGCCGGTTGAACAGTTTAAACCAACAGTAAGGATGCTATTGGGGCCACTCACAAAGCGTGATTGTGGTTTTTCATTGGGAAAACAAAGTGATATTTAATAATGCTGAAAAGCCGATATTGACCGATTTAAACCAGCAGTAAGGATACTATTGGGGCCACTCACAGAGTGTGATTGTGGTATTTCGTTAGGAAAACAAGGTAATTCATCTCAACGCTTGAGAGCCAACTTGGACCGATCTACACCAACAGTACGGATGCCGCTGAAGTCTCTTACAAAATGGGACAGTGGTTTTTTTGTGCCAGAGTAGGGTAGCCCGACAAGCATGGCGAACGAATAATTTGGATCACAATTAAGGTGACCGTTTCAGCGGGGCGAAATCATAAGTCTTTAAATTATTTGATAGGGAAAATCTACGAAAACAAAAATTTCACGCACGACAGTTTCTAGCTATTATCAATACCTTTCATATGGTGCAAAGAAATTCTCGAAATATTTTGTAAATTTTGAGTCTTATCAAATTTGGTGACAGGACTTCAGGTTTTTCCTGCCTCTCCAGAATAAGAGCAAAGATTATCTTAGCTCACTTTGTGACTTGCTTTCAAAATCAGCGTGGTATGCATGCAAACATTGAAAGTAATAAAACAATTTCAGTTTGATCATCTTTGAGAACCATGCTGAGAACCAACTGGCTCTCCAGAAGATCCGGAACATCCGTAAAAGTGGCCAGTTCTTGGAAGTAGCCTCGAAAGGACTTTTTTTTGCAATCAACATTTAGTTTATAAAAGTAGAATGAACTTCAATTCGTGGTCTCAAGATATCCCTTCAGTGGTCATATGGTGGCCACCCGGAAGATCCGGAACATCCGTAAAAGTGACCAGTTCTTGGAATTAGTCCCAAGAGGACGATTTTTTCACCAATCAACATTTAGTTTGTGAAAGTAGAATGAACTTCAATTTGTGGTCTGAAGATGTCCGTTCAGAGGTCATGTGGTAGATCCGGAACTTCCGTGAAAGTGGCCAGGTTTCGGAAGTACAGCCATACCTCAATATAAAGCAACTTTATTTTTGGACTTTATTCTCGCCAATCGAAACCCGATCATGAAAAATTATGAGAGCACTGCATAGATGAGACAATTTAGAAATAATTTAGAAAAAAAACACGAAGATGAAAGCCGTAAAATAATGTTGCTTTTTATTGAGGAATGCTTGTAGTCTCAAATCAATTTGTTGCAATCTACATTCAGTTTATAAGAGCAGAATAAATAAATTTGTGATTTGCACATTTTCATTCGGGTGGAAACCCAAAACGCCAGGATGTTTTTATTCCTATTCAGGGCCATAGTAAGGATAATGGCATTGAAAGAACAGGAACATGTAATCACCTATCAGTTTATGAAGGTAGTAAAAATCCCAATTTTATAATTTCTATTCAGAGCTCATATGGCGGCAATCCAGAAGTCCAGAATGTTAGCGGCCGAGATGTTTGCGATCAAGACGGATTCGACCGGGGTGATAGCGGGTGGGATAGTTAAATAATTACTATCATCAAAATGCGGGTCAGTATTGTCTAATTGATCTATATTCATAAGCATTGCGTTATTGGGTATGGACGGGAATCCACAAACACTACTAGATATTACATTAGAAATATCGAGGGTCCAGCATTCCGATTGTTGGGATACTTACTAAACTACGACATACTACTGGAGGATGCTCATTTCGATTCATTCGATTAATTTTGAATTCGTTGCGTAGCCGTGAAGCAACAAAGCAGCTGATGCTTTTACCTGATTAGCTGTTTGACAAATTCGTTGTTGTGATACAATTGCTCATGTGAATTTGTGTGAACTATACTTAGTTATCATAGTTGCAGCAGTGTGGTGGTTTAGAATGGTACCTTTCAAATCTAAGCGAAGCAAAGCCGCGTCATTATGTGTAGCAAAGAATTGTAAGAAACCTGGTAAGTAAAATCAATTGTATGAGATTACAGCAGAGAAGATAATAAAAATTTGGTACTCTAAAGTCAATTGTCTTGTCAATTTTATTGTGTATGAATTGCGTTAGTTGAGGAACTATAAATGCGTTTGAAATATCTGCAAGCAATATGAATATTTTGGACATTGAATATATTTTACGTTTTACATTTTTGCAAAACTTCGGGTTGATCTGTTATTATTTTAAAGATCACTATATAATCAATCAATAAATCATCACTTAGGGAACACCACAAATGTTGAAGCATATCAGGGACAGGAATGTTTTCTTAGTTGTGGCAAACAATGAATTCAATAATTCAGTGTAAGTTTGACTCATTTGTCGATAGCTTGTTTCAAAAGCTAAATTTAAAAAATACTTTGCTAAATTTGCAGCAAAATTTGTCTAACAGTATATTGTTTGAATGCTGTGAAAGTCAAAGTGATCTATACTCAATCATTGGATCATTCAATCTTTTAGAATGGTACAATTTTTCGCAGACCTTTGAAAATACTTCTATATAACTTATTACAGTTATAATCAAGATGCTGCAATTTACAGCGATAGAACTCGAAAAGACCACTAGATAATCAGAAATTCCTCTAATTTCTCTAAAATATCACCAGAAGAAAGGGATAGTAAAAAAAATCCTCCTGCTGATGAAATGAATTTGAATTTATTTTGCATAGTGTACTTCGAATTTGAATTCATTTTATCAATTACTTTTCTCGTGTTTTTACAATTATTAATAATATAAAGATATTTTTATAAACCCTTATAGATGGAACCGTGTCTGCAGATAGTACATATTGCGCATCTTCGATGGAAGAGATAATATCATTTGACGACTATGTAATGGAAGATGATGACCAAGATTTGAGTGTCAATCAGTTAGCTGAAGCAATTCCTAAAGAAGCCAGCAACTCGATCCATGGCTACAAGCTTGCCGATATATCATATATAATGGAATGGGCCTTCCGAGTTTCCGCCGATCATCCGGATCTTCCGGGTGGCCACCATATGACCACTAAAGGGATATCTACAGACCACAAATTGAAGTTCATTTTACTTTTATAAACCAAATAATGATTGCAAAAAAATCGTCCTCTTGGGACTACTTCCAAGAACTGGCAATTTTTACGGACGTTCCGGATCATCCGGGTGGCCACCATATGACCACTGAAGGGATATATTCAGACCACAAATTGAAATTCATTTTACTTTCATAAACTAAATAATGATTGCAAAAAAATCGTCCTCTTGGGACTAATTCCAAGAACTGGCCATTTTTACGGATGTTCCGGATCTTTCGGGTGGCCACCATATGACCACTGAAGGGATATCTTGAGACCACGAATTGAAGTTCATTCTACTTTTATAAACTAAATGTTGATTGCAAAAAAAAGTCCTTTCGGGGCTACTTCCAAGAACTGGCCACTTTTACGGATGTTCCGGATCTTCCGGGTGGCAACCATATGACCACTGAAGGGATATCTTCAGACCACAAATTGAAGTTCATTCTACTTTCATAAACTAAATGTTGATTGGTGAAAAAATCGTCCTCTTGGGACTAATTCCAAGAACTGGTCACTTTTACGGATGTTCCGGATCTTCCGGGTGGCCACCATATGACCACTGAAGGGATATCTACAGACCACAAATTGTAGTTCATTCTACTTTCATAAACTAAATGTTGATTGCAAAACAAAATCGTCCTTTTGGAACTAATTCCAAGAACTGGCCATTTTTACGGATGATCCGGATCTTCCGGGTGGCCACCATATGACCACTGAAGGGATATCTTGAGACCACGAATTGAAGTTCATTCTACTTTCATAAACTAAATGTGGATTGGTAAAAAAATCGTCCTCTTGGGACTAATTCCAAGAACTGGTCACTTTTACGGATGTTCCGGATCTTCTGGAGAGCCAGTTGGTTCTCAGCATGGTCCTCAAAGATGATCAAACTGAAATTATTTTATTACTTCCAATTTTTGCATGCATACCACGCTGATTTTGAAAGCAATTCACAAAGTGAGCTAAGATAATCTTTGCTCTTATTCTGGAGAGGCAGGAAAAACCTGAAGTCCTGTCACCAAATTTGATAAGACTCAAAATTTACAAAATATTTCGAGAATTTCTTTGCACCATATGAAAGGTATTGATAATAGCTAGAAACTGTCGTGCGTGAAATTTTTGTTTTCGTAGATTTTCCCTATCAAATAATTTAAAGACTTATGATTTCGCCCCGCTGAAACGGTCACCTTAATTATGTACCTCACCACCGACCGATCTTACCCGGCGAACCACGACTTCTGATGATCACTCGATCACTCGCGCAACGTACAATAGCCAACCGAAACAATAGACAAAACGCTACGCCCGATAACAAAATATTGCGGAGCAAAGTGTCGACACAACCGATTCATCCGATTCAACCGATGGTCGACGTAAACCTATTAAAAACATTTGTTTTAATAATATAAATACAGTGGGTAACAATTACCTGTCTAGCTCCACATCCTTGAGAGCCCTTCCACATCGCGAGTCGCTGGTACCCAACTCCGGATGTGTACGTTTTGAGAAATATTAGATATTGTCTTCAAAATTTGGTAGAATTATTTTTTTTCAAGCTAAACGCATCAGGCCCCAAGCTACAGTGAGACTCTCCCCGTTGACCCTCTCTTTCGTCAATAGCTTGTCTATTGAACGATTTGCTGATGTTTTTGACATATGGGACCCTTAATTATATTTTATATTTTCGTTCTGTGCGTTGAAAATACTTGAACATGTTTTTAACATCACGGTGAATCTGGAAAACTCCTTTTATGACTATATTTTGCACATTTTCAAGATTATAGTTGATACGTCAAAAAGTGACTAGTTTTTATACACTAATGATGAGTACTACGCCTTTTCAAGTATGTCAACGGCGGCAAAAAAATGTGTAAAAAATAGGCACCGCTGAGAAAAGAAAATTAACTCTGCCCGTCACTTGATGGTGACGCCATTTTCAAAAAAGCATTTATTTTTGTAAGCACCGGGTATACGTTCGGGAATTGTTTTGCCGTATGCAAAATGGAGAAAATTTAATTTAATTATCCATTGGATACAGACGCATTCATGAAATTGACAGGTGAGTTAAATATCTGCTTTTGTAAGGTATTACAAATGTTTAACACTATATGGAACAAAACAGGTCTTCCATGCCCGGATGCTAGAATTAGGGACGAATGATTAAGCTTGGGACCGAGCTTGGAGCCAATGATCTGGTACTTCCTGAGCAAAACAATTAAATTAATTTTTTTGTTGACAATCCAGCCGCTGTTCTAAGATTAAAATAAATTGTTCCTGAGCGTCTGTCACAAATTGCGTGATATTTTTTTAACGAAAAACCTCTACATAGGCATTTGTATTTTTTTGTCAATCAATAAACATGGCTGTGTATTGTATATTGATTTTTCGAAATGCGTAAAAAGTATTTATCTTTTATGTTCTCAAAAGGAGTAAGAAGCATGCATACTTACTTTTCAAAAGGCGTAAAAAGTATGCATATTTTACTTTTCAAAAGTAGTAAAAAGTATGCATTTTACACTTTTCAAAAGGACTAAAAAGTATGCACATTATGACGTACATTCAGTTTACGCAAAAGGGAGTAAAAGTAATATACTCCTTTTTGGCGTAGTCCCAGTTTCCCTCGAAAAGGCATACTTTATAGTCTTAAGAGCGTAAATTAAGATAACCGTAAGCCTTAGGAACACAAAGAGAAAGTCGATGAAAAGAGCCTTCCAATGCCACTGAGGACCCAATGCGTTGTTCAGCTTGTTGCCATACTAATCTGATCTAGCGGAGGCTCGCAAACGATGTAATCCGCCACGAACGATGCAATTTCCTCCCATGACCCGATCATATCGACAATAAGGAAAACCGATGGCTTCAGCGACGTGCACAAAAACTTTTGAACACCGCACTCGTTCGGCAGCGCATGAACCAACGGTTTCCGGTGCGGGAAATGCCCTATTAGACAAGAGACAAGCTTAACGAAAAACACAAGAAAACAAAAACAGGATATTAGATGTTGTCTTCAAAATTTGGTAGAAATAAATTATTTGTTGCCTGAAAAAATACAAAATTAAGAACAAAGATATAAGTGAGATCCATGTAGTCCCCCGGATGTTTGAAGAGCTTAGCCATTTCTCATTTACTGACATTGTCGAAGGTATCCTCAAGTACCTCGAAATGTCTGACCCTCTTAAAAGCATTGTTCTGGCAATGCTTCCCACTGTGAAAAGTTTTTGGAAGCAATTGACAATAAAGTGGCCCCTCCTTGCAGCAATCATTTCATTCGGTGGATAATTTTCCAAAAGAGGTCGGGGATTTGATATATTTATTTTCATATTTCAAGTTTTTAGCTCACAATACTGGTTGTGATGCATTCGTTCATTGTGAAACATGGCTCTCTTTCGAAATCATTCTTCCGTTTCATGATTTAAATATTATTCGTCTTGGTCGTGAGGATTCGAGTGAAGGAGGAGTACTTTTTTGGGATCAAAATGAGGTACTTCTTCTACAGTGTATTTTTCTCCAATTCCAGGGATTGAAATTGTCGCATGTCAGGCTGTTATTAAAAATAAAAACCTTTGCATTGCTTCTGTTTATATTTCTCCTAGAGCCCCAATAAACCAAAACCAACTTTCAGATATTTGTTCGGTTCTCCCTGCTCCACGGTTGATCATGGGAGATTATAACTCTCATGGGGAGAATTGTACGATGAGCACAGGTCTTCTTTGATATATGACAGTTGGGACAACTTCAATATGACAGTTCTATACAATGGATCCCCACGGTTGTGATCATTTACCTTTTTAAAATTTCAGTTGCCACCGGGTTTGAGTCGTCTGAATCTTTCAACGTCGAGTATATACTCGAAATATCGATTGGAGAAAGTACAAGCAATAAATGAAGCCGTACCGACGGTAGAAGGCCCTTCACCGATGGAGGAGTATAATTTCCTCTCCGACCTGAACTTGGATACCGCGCTCAAACTCGACCAGTTCCAGGAACGTATTTCGCAGGAAACCTCCAAGGTGGGATCAACAATGCACCGAGGCTTATCGTAAAAAGTCCGACGCGTTTAAAGTTTTCCATAGACGTGAAACACCTGAGCAAATACACGGCACTCGAACGCGAACTTAAGAGCCTCACAAAGGCAAAAAAACGCTGTAACTGGCGAAAATTCGTAGACGTTAATGAACACTCTTTGGAATACTGCGCAAAGACTGCGTAACCGAACTACGAACAACGAGAGCAGTACTCGGACCAATGGATCCTCAAGTTCACGCGAAAAGTTTGTCCAGATTCTGTGCCGGTAAAGATGATTCCTCGCGAAATAACGAATTCGATAGATGAGATCAGCCAATCCTTTTCAATGGTAGAGTTGTCTCTCGCACTCCTTTCGTGTGTCAATACAAATCCGGGAGCTGATAATATCAAGATCAACTTGCTTAAAAGTGCTTGCAGTTGTTTAATCAGTTTCTGGAACTCAACATTGTACCGGATGATTGGAGACGGGTGAGAGTTAATGCCATTTGAAAAACCTGGTAAACCCGCGTCCGACTACAAATCCTATTCACCCATCGCGATGTTATCTTCTATTCGAAAGTTGTTGGAGAAAATTCCACATAGCCTTCCACAGATATTCAGTTAGCTTTTGTTAAAAAAAAAAAGAGCAAATGGCTTCTGTGTTCATGGTTATCAAGAAGGCTTTTGACTCAGTATCAGTTTTTTTCTGAATAAACTCCACGCTTGTGGCGTGTAATATTTGCTGTCAGAGCAAAACATAAAAGTTTTTCTCGTGGAAACTCTACAGCTGCTTCCCGATTTTCTCCCTAAGGAATCATGTTTAAGCCCACTTTTGTATAACTTTTATGTAAAAGACATTGGAGGTTGTCTAAGTAACAACTGTACGTTGAGACTTTGCAGATGATGGCGATGTAATGATCCTTACAGGATACTTTAAAAAATTTGTCTGCTTGGGCTCTAGAGCTAGGTATCGAATTCTCCACGGAGAAAGTTGAATTTTGTTTCCGTCAGCCTATTTCCTCACATGGTGACAATCACCGACGCCAGGAAAACGATTCCACCGCCTGGACCGTTCCTATCGACTCATGAATATGAGCCGGGTCCAACGGCTACATTTCCCTTCCAAAGGAAGACGTGACCAGATTTTTTCGCCTCAGAAAAAAACACCGACGTCGATAAGGATTGAACCCAGACCCACTGGGGTGCCATGTAGCAGTCACGCTTACCACTACACCACCAACGCCGACTGACAAAGAAAGTTGAGTTGGTAGTTTCTTCTAGGAAGCATAACCGATCAAAACCGAAGCTTCAAATTTGGGGTACACCGATAACTCATTCCATGTCATTTAAATATCTTGGCGTCTGGTTCGATTCTAAGTGCACCTGGAGATCCCACATTTGAGAATCTGAAGCAAAGGATCAACTTTCTCTGCACAATTACCTGGTGGGGAGCACATCCGCAATATCTTCTAATGTTGTACCGGACAACGAATTTGGCGGTATACGGTTGTTTTTGTTTTCAGTCAGCGGACGGGAGAACATCTGGGTAAAAGTGCTGGCTGGCATGTTGCCACTCTCGGATCGGTTTTCAGAATTGTCTCCCCGGCTCCTCACCAGGTGTGAAGTTATCGAAAACTTTGAGAAGCTTCTTGAGTTGAATCCACATACTCGCTCCATGACTTTGTATCACTTGTACAGGATATCAGCCCTTCGCCGAATATTCCCATTCGTGGTTGCTTCTCGGACTTTGGAAATTCTATTCAATTTCATTTATCTATGAAGCAGGAACTTCGTGGTATTTCAGCGCAATATCGCAGAGCATAAAGTTTGGCCAAGTTGATTCCGCAATATTGTTCAGATCGTTGATAGAGGAGTCAGCAAGCTTTGGTATATCTAATAATATTCATAGCGCCGCAAGAAAA
The DNA here is from genome assembly GCA_034211315.2 of Aedes japonicus. Classification (NCBI taxonomy): domain Eukaryota; kingdom Metazoa; phylum Arthropoda; class Insecta; order Diptera; family Culicidae; genus Aedes; species Aedes japonicus. Next base: position 137,045 of record JASCZW010000821.1, on the reverse strand, counting down.
CATCAAGCTCCTTGTTTTGAATATGTCGCTGAATTAGCGGCAATACACTTTAGCTAGAAATGCTTGCCTCACTTTCAACGGATCAGTATTTTATTTTCACGGATAGTCTCAGTTTTATAGAGGCTATTCGCTCCTTGAGGCCGGTATAGCACTCCTCGTATTTTATCATGAAAACACAGGATCTTCTAAGTGCTTTATCTTCGCGTTATTTTATCATCACCTTTGTATGGGTTCCATCTCATTGTTCAATTCTGGGCAATAAGAAAGCAGACTCGTTTGCAAAGGTGGGCGCTATGGAATGCGATATTTATGATCGACAAATCGCCTTTAATGCTTTTTTTTCCTATTTCTCGTGAACAGTCACTCGTCATCTGGCAGTATAAATGGAGTAAAGGAGATTTGGGGCGATGGCAACATTCTATCATCCCAAAGGTGTCGAAGAAATATTGGTTTGGGGGATGGATGTGGGTCGAAACTTCATTCGTGTGATGTCCAATGCCCAATGTCCTCATGTCCAATCATTATTTATTAAACGCTCATTTATACCATGTTCGGCTGAGCGACAGCAATCTCTGTTAATGTGGACAAGGTTACTAGGACGCAGATTGGTATTGTGCTGAGCAAATGCGAAACAAAAGTTAGATAGGGTACGTGTCCCTTAACTCAGCCTAATATGCAACGATCGATTACATTTTATATTATAACTCATATGCAAGCTGCACGCGATAATAAACTAGTTATACACTTACTGAGATACGCTTAATATGACGTTTGGTAGTATGTATCATGAAAAGCTATACAACTTTTATAAAGTCAGAAACTTTCGAGGGATGTGGATGTAATATCGGTCTATAAGTATAAAATTGTGTCTATTCATGAATGCAACTTCGTCCCATTCGATCTATTTTCTGTAAAATACAGTCTTCGTAATGTTTTTATCAACTGATTTTATGATTTAGTATTCTAATTTTAAAAGTACCCATTTTTTGACAGCTTCATATACTATCAAAAAATGGGTACTTTTTTACCCATTAATGGGTACTGGCCGGTTACAGTGATATATTTACTCCGGACCTTATACAAACGTCATTGACCCATAACAGCTAACAAAAATATATCAACACACATTTCACTAATACATCGACGATTATGTAAAAGAACCGATCGATTAAAAGACGAATTCTAACAAAATATTGTTGTTTTCAAACTGTGGTGCAAAAGATTCCTCATCATAAATCTACTTCGAAATCTTTAATGGCATTGATCGTCCAAAGAGCATCGCGGCGCTTCAGTAGAGCTTCCCTAAGTCATGTAACGCGCCTATTCCATGACGAATTCAGTGCTCCTGAACCACTGAATCAAAAAACGTCTAGTAAAAAGCAGAACCAGCATGTTTCCTCAGCTGGTTCTATTGCAAACAAGTATCAAATTTTCCGGGACACAGATGCGACCGTGATTCTGGATGTGGAAGAAGAACGACAAATTCAACTTCAACGTGAACAACAAGAAGTGAGTGGGCAATTCGAAGAACCGGAAGATATTAAATCACTTCCAAGCATCTTTAACAAAATCAGCCTAGAACGTAAGTTATATAATTTCCGTCTTTTAACATATTAACTAAATGTTACCATTTTAGGAGGAAAAACAGGTGTCTATGAAATAGAAGACCTGGTAACTTTATTAAGATTGAACAATGCTGAAAACATTTTTGTTTGTGCGGTTTCGAAAGAGGTTAAGTATGTTGATTACATTTGCGTCGTGACTGGAATGAGTTTTCGACACATGAGAGGAATTGCAGAGTTTGTGCGTAAGATTTACAAAATGAAGCGAACCCCAACAGACATCATCCCGAAGATCGAGGGCGAAAGCAGTCGAGATTGGATGGCTCTGGATCTAGGAAACATTGCGCTCCATATTTTCTCTGAGACGGCTCGAGAGCAATACGATTTGGAATCACTTTGGTCGGTCGGGGCCAAATACGACCGAGAATGTAACAAACCGGATGAACTACTAGTAGAACTGTTTGAGAGACATTCTGTGTATCTCAATGACTTGAAGCCTCTGAGGAAAGACCAGCCACATGGCGAGGAAAAGCTTGCATGAAAATGTCAACGCTCTAGGGATGGCATCTAGATAATGAATGTTCGTAAATAAAAACGAAAACCCTTCCATAAAAGATATATCAGCCAGAATATAACTAACTTTGACTCTTGTATTATTTGACTTAATTCGTATGAGAAATACCATAAGCTATTAGAGCTTATTAGAGATTGTGAAGCATCGCTTCGTTTTGCATTTATATCAAAGTTTCAATTATGTTCGACCTAGTAATGAATCAAGACGGGCACCAGTATAAACCAAAATCGAGAATTTTTCTTTCAGTTTCGAGCTGTATTCACCTTCTTGGTTCTACGTTTTTCAACTGCTTACACGGTTCTCCGTTCATTATTCCGTGTCCCTTTCCGTGCGTCTTAACAATTTTCGATACAAGCCGGTTTGCCGCAAGAAGTTTAGTAGGTTCCTGGAATTGTCCTCCGAGTTTTCTATGTCATTTGGAAGGCTTGTCGCGCTCATATTGTGCTCTTGCTGTTGACCGTCGTATTTCGATATGCCGAATTACGTGCCGCATAGTCGACACCATTCCGCAACAGCTGGGTTGAGGTTCCTTCTTCAATAGAAACGTGTGCACGAGCCGCGTATGAACAATCCTCGCTGGTAACTATTGATCACACGATCCGTCACTTGTGAATGTCGTTTATTTCTATCAGTTTCGCTTCCCTTGTTGCATACCACTGATTTTTCTATTATTGTCTTATTGCTGCTTTACCGCTCTCAGTTCGTTTTCACCTAGAATTGCTACAATTGGGGGCTGTTCTTTGCATCATTTACCATCCGGTCTGCTAAGATATTATCGTTGATCCCGAAATGTCCAGGCATCCATCAAACATGGACAGTTTTATTTTGCGCTGCTTTCTCCACTTCTTGGATGGGTGTTTTGAAGTTTGGAATGCACGATACAGAATCAGTGAGGATCGTCAGCTTGTTACTCATGTTCGTGATTGATTGTCCTCTTGATCGCATACGCCTCTGGGGGGGCTTTTCCGTTGCCGTACACTGCAGATCCTACAGCGTTGTAGCCTTTGGAACCTCCCGTGTATATTATTATTAATCGCTGAAACTGAGTTGCAAGTAGATGCTGTACTACCGGGCGGACTTTCTCAGGTGGGTCGTCGGCTCGATCGCATTTCTTTACGTCCCACACGATCGACGGTATACGTATATGCCACCAAAACGGCCGGATTGTCATGAAAGTTTAGCAACTACTGGGAGTACAATACCTGTCAGTTCTATGAGGCGCCTCGATGTTCGTCGAATCAAGGGGACTGTTGTTGTTCCGGTCCTTCATCAGAATGTGGAAGGCAATCTATGCGACGGACTGTAACAACTCGAATGGCAAAATTCCCGCTCCAACCGAGTCCGATCAACGGTTATCCCCATAACCGGTGGGTGTTCCGGATGGGTACACGATCAATGACGATGTCACTCGCTGAATTCCGACGGGCGTTCGAACTGCATTAGGAGGTATGCGACTTTGTAGCTGATATGCTGAATCCTACACTTTCCGTCCATTTATCGACAGCTTTGACGGCAATTTGGTTTTCGCCCCTCGCAATGCAAGAAGGATGTCGTCTGCGTTATAGAAGTATTTCGACGCCTCTTGGCACCATCCGGAAGATGGGCTGCATAGCAATAAGGAATAGTGTTCCGGAAAGCACTGAGCCTTGTGGTATTCTATTTTTCAGTCGATTTTCATACGCCTTCTAAAGATCCAGCAAGGCTACCAGAGAGTGTTCGTGCTGATTTGGTAGCGATCTCTGCAGCTCGGTAAAATATGTGCTCGTACCGTATCCTGCACGGAAAGTATAGCAAAGTACGTCTTGTTGGGTTGAATGATAGTAGTGAAATGAACATTGATTTATTCTAACAAACTTAGGTTGCTATGCGGAGAGCTCGATCACTCTCATGGATCGTGGAATACTTCATCGCCAACACTCCTCCCTAATCCTCGATTCCTAGATACCGCTTCTGGTTCACGATTCCGGCTTGAACTAGTGGCTTGGTGAATCCATCAGCAGCTTAATTTTTGGTGTTTACGTAGTTCAACACAACCGACCCATTATCGATTGCGTCGTGGACAAAATGGTAACGTATGTCCACGTGTTTGGTCCTCGGGTTCCAGGAAATGGCACCACCCTGGAACACGAACACGTAGCCTGTCGTTGATCGCCGTGTGTCCACATCTCCTGCCCAAGCGGCATCGGTGTAGTCAACGATCTCCTCATTGCCTTGTTTGCTGTACCGGAGCCGATTGCCTTCCGCGCCCTTCAAATATCCTGTTCACCGCCTCCCATTGCTTCCATCCTGGATTGATGCTGAATTGGCTTACAGCATTTACAGTATAGCATATATCGGGACGCGTTGCCTGTATGATGTACTGCAAACATACGACAGCTTCCTTGTACGGAACGTTCTTCATCTGCTCTGCTTCTTCCGAGTTCTGTGGTGACATTGACTGCTCGTCATGTTGAACCTGGCCAGCACGTCTTCGATGTAGGTTTGATGGTCGAGGGACAACTCACCACGCTCCCGGTCTCTGCTGATCTTTAGTCCCAGGCAAAACTTCGCTTGACCCAGATCCTTCATCTGGAACCACGTGCACAAGAACTTCTTTAACCGTTTCTTCAGTTTTGCATTGTTTGTGAAGATCAGAAAGTCGTCCACATAGACGGTAACGAACAACATTCTGCCTCCATCGTTCTTGTAGTATAGGCGGGGGTCGACCTTCGATTGTTCCAGCCCGACCTCGAGGAACGCCTCATCCAGCTGATGATTCCAGACACGCCTGGATTGTTTCAGGCCGTACAGCGCCCTCTGAAGCCGGCATACCTTCCTCGTGTCCTTCGCAAATCCTTCTGGCTGCTGCATAAAGATTACTTCGTCATTGAGCTTTCCTTGCAGGGAAGCCGTTACCGCGTCCATTTGATCAAGGTCGAACTTCATCGCCAAAGCCATCAGGAATCTTATCGTCGAGTACCGGATCCCCGGTGAATAAACCGCGTCGTAGTCGATGGCTGGCCGTTGCGAACATCCCTTGACGACTAAACGGGCCTTGTACCGCTAAATCTTTCCGTCGAGTCCACTTTTTGTTCTGAAGACCCACTTGTTTTTGATCGCCTTCCCACCTACGGGCAAGTCTTCAAGCGTCCAAATCTCGATGGTCTCCAGTGCTATGATTTCCTCTTGCATAGCCATCATCCAAGCTCTCGTTCTGGTCTGCTCACCGCCTTGTTGTACGTGGTTGGATCGCTCATTTTTATTTTGCTCGTCATCGACTGTTGGGAAACATTTTGGCCAGTATACGTATTATAGGTAATACAATTTTTGTACTTGCTTGGACGCTGGCGCTCCCGCCTGCTGTGCCTCAACTCGCGCTGCACATCAGCCGGTCTGTCTAGTTGCGGTGGGAGCTTCCTCGTCCGCATCTTCAAAAATGCATTCCGAACTGCTGCTCACGTTTACAATGGATTCGGCAATTGCTACCGCCACTTCATTGTTAATTTGTTATGGATTTGGTTGACTGACAGTCGTCTCACCTTCGTGTTGTTCTGCAGCCGGCAAATCACCATACGCTTCGTTGATTGCCGTATCCGAAAATACGACCTTCAATAACTCCACTGGCTTTGATCGCTCAGGTGTTATCTCACCGCTTCGTCCCTCATTAACGATCTTAACGTCACGACCGATGACGATTTCGTTGCTCTCCGGATTGTACAATCTGTAGCTTTTCGTGTCCTCAGCATAACCAACGAGCACACATGTCGTCGAGTTTGGGTCCAGCTTCTTCCTCTTCTGCTTCGACACGTGCACCATTACCAAAAATCTTCAGGTGATCGACGAAGGGTTTCTTTCCTGACCACGCTTCCGGCGTCTTACCATCCAAGGACCGCGTTGGACTACAGTTGATCAGATATGCCGCTGTGTTCACTGCTTCCGCCCAGAACTTCTTTGATTCATGCGCTACGCAACGCCATTTTGCTCAGGCGTGTACGGACAGGATTTCTGATGTCTTATTCCGCCCCGCTTCAGGCTTGCCTTGAATCGGCCGTTCACATATTCCCGGTCGTTGTCGCTGCGCAAAATCTTCAACTTGCATCCGGGTTGCCGCTCCGCCATCGCTTTGAAGTCTTCGTACGCCTCGAACGCCTGATTCTTCGATTCCAGGGTATATATAAACATCTTCCGTGCAGCGTCGTCAATGAAACTAACGAAATATCGGCTTCCTCCTATTGACGATACTTCAAACGGTCCGCAAAGTTCTGAATGGACCAGCTCCAAACGTTCCTTGGCCCTCGAATTACTGTTGGGAAAAACGTCACGAGCATGCTTACCTTGCAGGCATGCGATGCAATTTAGCGTCTCCACGTTCTTGATCGAGCAACCGTTGGTCATCTGCTGCAATCGCTTCAAATTCTGTAGATTCAGATGGCCGTATCTCCTGTGCCACATCTCGAGTTCACCGCACGCGTATGCCTTCTGCACTTGCCGGTTCAATCGGTATAAGCCGCTTTCAGCGAGCCAGTCGTCAGCCACTGGAAAGTTTATTTCCGCGAGCTTATGGCTTGTCGAGACCAACGCATCCACATACGCTTCCAAGTCGGATGAAGTCAGATGCTGCAGCAAACCGATTCGACGATTCTCGTCATCTTGAAAAGCAGTCTTGAGTTTGTTCCAGGCTTCTTGCGCGTTTTTCGCATCCATCACAAGGCTATAGTTCGTCTTCTCGAGGCTTAGACAGATCGTGGACAGTGCCTTCATTTGAATGTCCTCATCCACGTCTTCTTCTTCCTTTTGCATCACAGCGCACCAGGAATTTTCCCGGATCAACATCATCTTCATGGCTAACGCCTATGATACGTAGTTCCCCGGCCTTTTAGCTTTTCGATCGCCAGAGCCACGCCGGCCGCACGAACCGTTCCTGAACCCGAACCTCCAGCTCTTGATCCAGTTGTCGCTGCACCGGTTCCAGTGTCTCCTGATCCTTCCAGCGCCAGGGAACATTTTCGTTCTTGAACAAGTTATCTAGTTGCTTCGAGAATATTCTGTGAAAATTATTTTCTGATTATGACCTCTGGGCCCATAACCTATAGAAAAGTACGTCTTGTTGGGTTGAATGATGGTAGTGGAATGGACATTTATTTATTCTAACAAACTTAGGTTGCTATGCAAAGAGCTTGATCATGAAAACATGTTGGCGATTATCGAGCCGTCCGTTCAACTAAAGTTCCGTGGTCAGTTGACGATTAATAATCCGCTCGAGCAGCTTCGCTATACAGATGGTTAACGAAATGATGATAGAATAGTCAATAGAGAATAGTGACAGAGGGCATCCGATCTTGTAGGCATCGGGACCTGTACTGCCGTTATAAGTAGTAGTAAAATATGCTTTTATTTATCAGTTTTTTGTCGTATAAACTAATTTTACAGATTAAGTGTTTCAGCCCAATGGGCTCTTCAGCTTTGTTAATGAATTGTTTGTGTTTGGTGTGTTTAGTGTGTTTATGTTTTACATGAAATTGTCAGTGCAGCCCTTGGGGCATTGTTTGTTAAAATTTGATAACCTACCTAATCTACAACTAAAACTACAATTGGAAAATCCTAGGGGTGGGGAACCAGATTCCTGATGATCTGGTGATCCGATGTCAGGCAGCGTGCCCTGTACCGATTGATAGACTCACTAAAGCGATCGTCGAGCATTTTTATCTCGGCCAGACGGTGGACCTCAGATGTTCTTGTCCTCGGAGGGGTGTTCATTATCATCATGAGGAACTTGTTTTGTACTCTCTGAAGTTTCAGGAGATGTGTTTTTGCACAACTCTCCCAGATTGGCATTGCATACTCGATGACCGGAAGTATAATTTGCTTGTAGACAGCAAGCTTATTTTTAAGGGATAATGTAGACCTTCTGTTGATCAATGGGTACAGTAGTTTCAACAGAGTATCACATTTTGTGACAGTTTTGTCAACCTGATCCCTGAAAATAAGCTTGCTGTCTAGAGTGACACCAAGATAGACAGCTGATTTGGTCCATTCCACCGTTGTGTTGTTCAGGCTTATTTTACAATTCTCAGGCGGGACAAGTCTGGGAGAGTTAGAATGTGGAAACAGGATGACCTGGGTTGTCGCTGCGTTGATACAAATCTTCCATTCAGTGAAGTATTCTGACAGAACATTCAGGCTTCGCTGCAGTTTCGCGGCAAGCGCTCTTATTACCCTACCATTGTGGACGACTGCGGTATCATCGGCGAACAACGACAGAGATCCATTTTCAGGGAGCGGGGGTATATCCGAGGTGAATAAATTGAACCAAAGTGGACCTAATATACTTCCCTGCGGAACACCGGCGGAGATCTCCTGACTACCGGAAACTGCACCATGCAACGAAACACGGAATGTCCTGTCAGAGAGATAATTTTTAATAATCTTCACCAGGAAGATTGGAAGATTGTATCGCTTGAGCTTGTACACCAAGCCATCATGCCACACATTATCGAAGGCCTTCTCGATATCGAGAAGGGCCATGGCGGATGTTTTTGAAACAGACTTGTTCCGCCTGAGGATGTTCATGACTCGATTAAGTTGATGGACTGTTGAGCGACCATATCGGAAACCGAACTGCTCATCCAACAGGATATTGAGCTCGTCAGCAGATGTTAGGAGCCGACGGTGGATCGCTTTCTCAAACAGTTTAGATAGACCTGAGAGAAGGCTGATTGGTCTGTAGCTTCTGGAACATGAAGGATCTTTCCCAGGTTTCCGAATGGGGATGACTTTGGCTGACTTCCAGCACGATGGGAAGTAGCCAAGACGGAGGCATTGGTTAAACACCACCGCCAGATGGTTGTAAAACTGGGGGCTCAATTGCTTGAGCTCCAAGTTCATGATGTTGTCGAAACCGGGGGCCTTCATGTACTTAGAGGTCTTGATATAAGTCAACAATTCGTCAGCTGAGATCTCCAAATCTTCGGAGAAGTCGTTAGGACTTTGATCGATGTTAGTTATAAGCGCGCTAACGGTAGCTTCGTGTGGACTGACGATGTTTTGACCGAGATTGTGAGAGCTGACGAAGTGTTGACTTATCTCATCAGCCTTCTCTGCAGGTGTTACCAACCGATCCCTTGAGTCATTGACGTCTAGTGGGATCAACGGTGGAATGGGCCTTGGCTTAGTTTTTAAAATTTTTGTCATCTTCCAGAACGGCTTAGCACAATCTGGGAGAGAGCGAATTTTTTCAGAGAAATCATTATTTCTAAGGTCCACCATTCTGGCCTTGATAATTTTGGTCACTCGATTACAGTGACGTTTGAGCGTTGGCAAACCAGTTCGCTGGTATTGCCTTCGAATGGCGTTTCGCAGTTGTATTAAATCTTTAGTGGGTCTATCAATGGGTACAGAGTCACTCACCTGATCAATCACCGGTACATGTTGCTCCCGGGCCTGGGAGATCGCTTGCTCGATGCTCTGCAGCTGTCGTTCGATGTCATCAACCGAATCAAGGCGCATGTCGAAATCGATATTGTCATCCACGTGTTGTCGGAACCTCTCCCAACTGGCGCGATGGTAGTTCCGTCTGGTGATTCGATGCCGGTTGACCGAGGAGCCAACTTTGGCCACCACCGGATAGTGGTCCGAGCTGAGCTCCTGCACACAAAGAATAATGATTATTAAAATTAAAAAAACCATTGCCAAAATTGAAAAGTTGCGTTGGTTCTTTTTCGTAGAAAGCGGTTTGCTTTCAAAATAAAAACCTTCAAACCGTCAATTCAAAATTTGTCTGCTCTGTACATTTAAAAGTTGAAACTTTCAAAATAAATTGTAGAACTGTCAATTTGAAAGTGTGGCATCGTTGAAAATAAAAGTGAATTATTTTTATTCCAAAATAAACTTTTATCCAAGAAATTATCGAGCAATAAAAATAAAAATGTTCTATTTGCATTGAAATAAAAGGTATTTTTTATTAAAAGGTTTTATTTTCAGATGATTAGAAGAACTGTCTAAATGAAACCGTGGCATCGTTATTGATGAAAAAAAAAATTATCATAGAATTAACTTTCAATAATGTCTTACATCTTGAGAGATCCACATCGGAACTGAAGAACCTCTGGCATCTGTTGCCGTACATTGTCGCTTGTGGTACCGCTGCAAAAAATTAGGGTTAAATCAATTATAGCTTTAATATTTACGTACAGTTACGTATCTATCCTCCTACCTATTTATTTTTGTCGATTGTGATAATAATCACGGAGTTTTATATTCTACAAAACGCATTTTTACAAAACGCGTACGGAAGCGGAAGAGGACCACGCAGTAGTTCTCCGCAGATGACGCGGACAACAATTGCAAACAAATCCAAGTGACGACGACGACGACGACGACGTGGACAATGACTTGCTTTGTGTTGGTGGATTTGACAGTTCTACAATTGTCACGGTAAAAGTAGAAACTTTTAAATTTACACACTGAACCGAAAGAATACACTTTCAAATCCAATACATAACTTTTGTAGTAGATAATTTTACTTTCAATTTAATGAAAAATAAACACTTTTTAGAAGAAAAGCGCAAAACTTTTAATGAAACAATTTTCCTTTTTTGTGTGTGGTGTACGATCGGCTGGGCGATGTTGTTCCCCATGTTGGTGAGAAAGATGTCGATTGTCGAATGGACCCCGGATCGGCTCAACCGGGTGGGAGTATCCGGGCCCAGGACGGTGTAATGTCCCTCTTCCAGGTCTTCCTGCAAAATTATTCCGTTCCGATTCCGCCGGGTGTTCCCCCAGGCTTCGTGTTTCGCATTAAGGTCGCCGGCGATGATGAACTGCCCCTGCCTCCGAGTTAGCTTACGGATGTCGTTTCGTAGGGCCGTTGTTGTTCCGTTGTTGGTACTGGCTTGCTTGGGACAATAGGCCGCGATGATGGTGATTGGGCCGACGGCAGTTTCGACTTCGACTCCGATGGCTTCGATAGTCTGCAGCTGAAAGCTCGGAAGCAGATTGCAGTTGATGTTGTAGCGCAGGGCGATCGCGACTCCTCCTCCACTAGGGCCGCTACGATCAAGTCGCACAATCCGGTATCCTGGGATAATAACGGTGAGTTCGGGCTTGAGGTGTGTCTCGGTGACGATGGCGATGTCGATGGCCTTCCTGTTAAGGAAGTCACCGAGCTCAACGGTTTTGTTCCGGATGGAACAAGCATTCCAATTTACGATGTTGATGGAGCGATTATGGTCCATATTTAAAAATGAACGTCATCGTCACGGATGTGGCGGCTTTGAGCTGTTCCTCCTTGGAGCGGCAGGAACGTAGTTGGCGATAGAGCTCTTGCACGAACTCCACCATTTGCTCCGAGTTGTAGAGCTGTCCATCGACGGGTGGTTGCGTGAAGGTACTGCGACTCGCATTGCCCCAGCCGGGAGGAGGAGTCGGGTTGGGGGCGGCGGCGGCTGCCGCGAAACGATGATGGACCGAAGCTGACGGGCGGTTTGCTTGGCGGTGATTCAATGGGATCGGCGGTAGGTTTGGCACCTGATACCGAAGTGACGGGAAATTTTCCTCGTTCATCGGAGGTGGTGGACGGCGATGAGCAGGCCGAGACTTGGTAGATGACTTCTTGCGGATCGCCAAAAATTCAGCACGTTTGGGGCAGGTACGATTGCTGCTCTCATGGTTTGCGCCAGAATTTGCGCACTTCAGTACCGCACCTTCTTCCATCGGGGCACAATCGTTGGTACTGTGGGCTCCGGCACACTTGCCACATCGCGGCTTCATGTGGCAGTTGCGAGTTCCATGGCCGAACGCAAGGCAGTTGCCACATTGCGTTACGTCGTGCTGTCGCGGACGATACCGGTCCCACTCGACGATGACGTCGAAAAGGGCCCGTGTTTTCATCAGCTCCGCCATCGTGACGGATCCCTTCTCAAGGTGGACCAGATAGAGTTGGTCCCGGTAGTTACCGTGTTGCTGGCGCCTGATGGGAAACACCTTCTGAGGCTTTAGTGCCGCCGCTTGCAGCTCTGCGAAGATTGACTCCGGTGTGAGTTCTGGAAGGCCACGCAGAATCACCTTCAATGGCTTGCTTCCGGGCGCGTCGTGAGTGTAGAACTCGTGTTTCTTCGCGACTAGGTGAGCGCCGACAGCACGGTAGTCAGCCTCCGTCGAGCACATCACCTTAATTCCATTACTGCACAGCTTGTACAGCGGATGGATTTTGATAGCTGCAAGCTCGGTCCTGAGTGCAGCAATGTCCTTCGATGTGGTAAAGAGCGGGGGGACCTTCACCTTCTTCGGCACCTCCTGGATCGGAAGCACGGCGAATTGATTGCTCGCTAGTAGACGAGCGTTGCGATCCACTGGATCGGCGTCATCGTGGCGCAGCCGCTTGGAGCTGCCCGGTTGCGGTAATGTTTCGGGAGCGGATGTCACCGTTGGTCGATTTTTTCGACCCATTGCCACAGCAATAGGTCGAGCGGGAAATGTATCCGAACTTTGAAGCACTTTTTTCTGCTTTGCCACCACCAAAAGATGAGCAAGCGCAGGCGATAGGTTGTGAACCGAACACGCAATCGCGAGAAAGCGGGCGAGGGGAAAAAACGGGAGAAAAAACTTTTACTGCGAGGGTGCGAAAAACACGACCGATCGTGTCGCTTGGTAAAACTGGAATGAATGGTGAGCCGTTATAAGCATAACTGTCCCATGTATATAGGGAAACCCATAGAACATGGGACAATTATGCGTAGAACGGCAGTGTAGTGGTACCTCACACGAACTATTGAAATTAAACACTTTTTTATGAATTCTATAAAGTATGGTTGTATGCAACAACTTTTATACAAGTACTTCATTCAAAGATAAATGGTTATACCTCATAACAACTAAAAACCTCATGGGAAGGAAAGGATTGTCATGTGTTTTCTTTTTGAGTTTCCTGTACCATGGCAACGATGATCAAAACTATTGTCTAGGACAAATCAAGGATGTCATCGAGCCGTATCATCCGCTTAGATGAATGATTTATAATGAAGTATATTTTGCATCAAATAATGAATGAAAACCACTTAATACTAACCTTCCAAATTTAAAGTATAAAGGTACAATTCAGCAAATACGTCTACAGTCCCAAAAGAAACTTGTTAACATATCCGTATGGTGTTATTACCGACGATGACGATCACACCTTCATCTTGCAATTCCTTGAGAGCATCCTCAAACTGTTCTTTTGTTACGAGCTGAAATATAGAAAAAATGCTAAGCGAATTGAGAAGCAAATACATTCCGCACAGCTACATACCACTTGAGATGCTTCCTTGATTTCGCCGAACAACTTCAGATATGGGAGCGTGGAGATTTTACCCTTCAATTTCAAATTCTGCTTAATGCTGGCAACTAACTCGGCTCGCTTTTTCCTAGCTGCACTAGACAAACCAGTTGTCAAAATACCCACATCAATTTTTCCGGAAAGTGGATCAGTAGCAGATTGTTTCAATGCCTCCCGATGTAAACGCCATGCTTCTTCTACGTCCACCACATCGACGGTCTCACTAAGTCGTACTTTTGCATGAGCCTCGGACAAGCGAATCAAACTTTCCAATTGCCTCGGGTAGGCCGAAATCTGACCACGACCTGCACCGACCTTGCGCATATCGACGTAAGCCTGAATGAGTCGCTGTTGTGCTTCTTCAGAAAGAACAGGATTTATGTGATCCTTGGCATAAGCCATGTAATCGCGTAGAACACTCATGTCCTATGAAATAAAAATACATTTTGAAAAACTAGGTACATAGGACAAGCGTATATGTTAGCATGTATACTTACGAAAAGGCTATCCTCGTCATCTTCACGGCTAGCGTAGTACAAAGATACCAAATGATTTGCGAGGCGCCGATCGAATTGTTCATCTTGTGGGTCAAGAATCAAGAAAATCAAATCGAATCTTGACATCAGCGTATGGGGAAGCTGAACATTTTCGATTATAGTCTTATTCTTGTTCCATTGTGATTCCGCTGGATTAGCTGCCGCTAAGATCGAAGTTCGAGCATTCAATTGACAGATGATACCCGCCTTGGCAATACTCAACGTCTGCTGCTCCATAACTTCATGAAGGACACTTCTGGTAGAATCGTTCATCTTATCAAACTCGTCAATACAACAAACGCCATTATCGGCCAGGACCAATGCACCGCTATATTTCAATTTATCATTATTTCCTTCAATTTGATATAGACGTTATATACTTACGTTTGCAGAACCAGTTGTCTTGTTTCGGGATCTTTGGTTACGTATGCCGTCAGACCAACTGCAGAAGAACCCTTTCCGGAGGTGTATTGTGCTCTTGGGACCAGATGGTACACATACTGCAACAGCTGCGACTTAGAAGTACCAGGATCTCCACATAGCAAAATATGAATTTCAGCGCGAAAGTTCTGTCGACCTGAGGTGACCTGTTTTTTCTTCGAACCCCCAAACAGCTGCAGCAGGATTCCTTTCTTGATGTCAGTGTTTTCATAGATCGAGGGAGCTATTGTACGAACCAACCGATCGTAAACATCCGGTTTCTGGGACAACTTTTTTAGGAGCTCCACTCGCTCTGGTGGGAACATATGATCCTTACCTTCTTCCTGTTCGTAAAGCCGTTTATCATCCACCTTACGGAAGTGGACAACATCAATATGTGTTTTGTACACTGACTTCACGTTACGCTGGCGAGGATTCTCTTGCATGGGCATCGCCTTGTAGACACCAGTTACCGTTACGCGATCTCCCGGTTGAACCTTATCAACCAAATCATCATGGGCCAGAAGTAGCACATTGTGCGGAGTCTGTCCAGCAGCCATGTCATCTGGAGCTTCTTGAAGCTTAATCATCTGCCGATCAGCAAATTGCGAGCGATTGTGAATCAACTGGAAACAATGATTGGTGTTACAATGCGAACATAGCGTAGGTTCAGCGATTCTTCCTCTTTCCAATTCGACTACTGTGCTAAAGTTACAAACAATACATTTGAAAAAGGCTTCCCTCATTTCGGGCATTATGTTCGATGTACGAATCACCATTCCGCTTATGGTAATCAACTGGTCAATGTCTTCTGGATTTAGAGCTCGCATGCTTCGCGTCTTCTCGGCATTAAATGGACGAACTTGAATCTGATGCTCAAGCACAGCAGCAGGGTAACGCTCGAAAAACATCTCATTAATGGCCACGTCAAAAGTTGGGATAACATCTTGCGGGTAACAAATAAGTTGACGGTACAGAGCTTCATCAAATGTTTTCAAATGAGCGCAGTTGACGTTCAAGAACGGCTCTTCCAAAGTATGGATTTCTTCCAACTTCTGCATATAGAGCGGATCATTCAGATTCATGCCCTCGGATATTTCATCCTGTGCTGCATCCGGATCTATGTATCTCATAATGAAATCTTTGAACTTTTTCAAACATTCCGATACTACCACGTTGGTACCCCATACAACCATTTTCGGTTGACTAGGATCAACCGAATCGGCTTCCGATGGCTGACTTCCCTCTGGAATCGGTTCCAATTGATCAGACCCGACATTCACCTGGCGAACACGTCTGTCTGTGCGAAGATCTGGACGCTGTCTCATCGGAGTCCCACGAATACCCGACCTTGGGGTGCGGATTGAACCCATTGAACTCGGAGTTCCATAGTTAAGCGGAGAGCTTATGTCGATCTCACTCAGTCCCACTGCAGCGCTACCCCCTACGGCATTGAATGGACTTGTAGGGGGAGCCATCCCAGTTGCCGATCCACCTACCGCCGGGGAAGTAGGAACGGTCACATTATCAGAACTTTCCACAACGACATTAGGGTTCTGAGTTCGACTACCCATGCGCATAGGAGTTTCCGTTTCATTGTTGGATGTTGCTGTGCAATGTAAAATAAACATATACTGCATTAAACATAGGGTTCATAAAGTTCTTAACATAATTTGGAACCGATCTTACTTTGCTTCGAAGGAGTGGTTTGGGAACCATTCTCCTGTCGCCGTCCTCGGCCTGATCGTGCAGGGCTTGACCGTGCTGGGCTTGACATCTTGTTTTAGTTCACACAACAAATAATAATACGAAATTAACAAATTCTACTTATAAATTTTAAACGATGAACATAAAGAAACATTCAATTCAACAATTAATCCTGCGGGTAAAGTTTTAGCGGACGAAACTTGTGCTTTGCTAGACTGAACGAATCGTAAATATAAAAAGCGCGCGCAAAACCATATACCGCTTTTACCGCCCTGTCAGCATGAAAGTTTTAAAAGCAAAATTGCGTCAAGATAGCGGTTCATTATTAAGGGATCTACACTCTCGCGTCACTTTACTCAATTTTTGAGTACAATTGTATGCTATCTCATTTTCTCTCATGAAAATGTTACTCAATTTTCGTAAAAAGTGGATCTACTTAAAAATTGAGTTGATCCACTTTTTAACGAAAATTGAGTAAAATTTCCGTGAGAGAAAAAGAGATAGCATACAATTGTACTCAAAAATTGAGTAAAGTTAAGCGAGAGTGTAATAATCTAATAATGAAACTTAAGGGTCACCCACAATTGATACGTTGCTGATGCGTTGACGTAAATTTGACAGAAAAGCTATGGGAAAACTGTCAAATTCACGCAAACGCATCCGCAACGTATCAATTGTGGGCCAGCCATTACTCAAAACTTACTTACATTTGAGTGGGTAAAAACATACGCATTTTAAACTTCATTGAGTTAAGGCTGGGCTACAATGGGGAGCGCAACGGCGCGGTGCGGCAGTTTTTGACATAAAATATATGCACGCTAAGATAAGATTACCGAAAATTAGGTTTCAATTTTACCGAAAATAAGGTTTTGGTAGTGAAACCTAAAATTTCAGTAAAATTTAACGACTGATAACGATAAATTTTACTTATTTTTTAAGTATAGTGGATTTTTAAATGTTTACGTATTTTTACCCTTCTTACATCAATAGAAGGGTATTAAGATCGCTTGAAAACTCGACTTTTTATCCGAGGCCCACAGGGCCGAGTGTCATATACCATTTTACTCAGCTCGACGAACTGAGCACATGTCTGTGTGTATGTATGTATGTATGTATGTGTGTGTGTGTGTGTGTGTGTGTGTGTGTGTGTGTGTGTGTGTGTGTGTGTGTGTGTGTTACAAATAATGTCACATCGGTTTCTCAGCCATTTGTTAACCGATTTCAGTTCTGTTGACGGCAAATGGAAGCTACAACATTCCCATAGAACGCTATTGATTTTTTTTCATTCGGACATTTCGTTACGAAGATATGAACGAAACAGTACTTGAAGGCCTAATATAATAGTAATCAAATAGTTTAGTCTCCGATTACATACTGAGCTATTTGTGTACCGATGTTAGTTTTGTTGGTGCCAAATTAAAGCTATGATATCTCCAAATAACTGGTCGAAATTTCATTTTGATTGGACAATCTTTCATGGAGATATAACCAAAACAATACCTGAGAGCACATAATTGTGAGATGAAAATATACTCGTTACAGTACAAAACCGAACAAGACCAATCACACCAATCGATGCCGCTTGCATTCTATTGTGTCGCATATGTTGCGTTGTATAGCACATACAGCGGACTAGCCACACTATGCGACTGTATAGAATTAGAGCAGCATCGATTGGCTCGAGTGGTCTGGTTTTGAACTGGAAGGAGTATATTCGAAAATTACACAAAGTCTCATTTACTATTTTCAACGAATATGTACTTATTAAGCATCTTGAATCCATATCTGTAATCAAAATTGAAGCTCAGGATTGAAGCTTTGTTAACGCCAAATTAAAGTTATAAAATCTACAAATAAGTGTTCAAAATTTCATTATGATAACTTCCCTTATTTACCCTTCTTACATCAATAGAAGGGTATTAAGATCGCTTGAAAACTCGACTTTTTATCCGAGGCCCACAGGGCCGAGTGTCATATACCATTCTACTCAGCTCGACGAACTGAGCACATGTCTGTGTGTATGTATGTGTATGTATGTGCACAGACAGACGTTTAAGCAAGAGCAAAATTAATCGATAACTTTGTGTAAATTTTTGAATCGCTAGCAAGCGCTAGCGTAAGCAACTGTTGCTTCACTAACGCTACGTAGTACACTTGGTCGAGGTGCCCACTGATGTGGTGAAGTTGCGGCATCTGCTAGCATGTCAAAATATCACTCCGTCGTTCGCCACATGCCACCCGATATTGACACGATGTTTTGACGTGCAATTATATGTCACATAGCGTCTACAAAATTGACAGATTTGCTTTTTGCTAAATGCTTATTGACATTTGGCGATTCCTTTCAAATTGACGGTTGCGGAAATTTACACAAGTCGAGATTCAAGCTTGAATGGCTGTGGTATGTGTGTGTGTGTGTGTGTGTGTGTGTGTGTGTGTGTGTGTGTGTGTGTATGTGTGTGCGTTACAAATAATGTCACATCGGTTTCTCAGCCATCTGTGAACCGATTTCAGTTTTGTTGACGGCAAATGGAAGCTACAACATTCCCATAGAACGCTATTGATGTTTTTTTCATTCGGACATTTCGTTGCGAAGATATGAACGAATCAGTACTTGAAGGCCTATTATAATAGTAATCAAACAGTATAGTCTCCAATTACATACTGAGCTATTTGTGTACCGATTTTAGTTTTGTTGGTGCCAAATCAAAGCTATGAAATCTCTAAATAACTGATCGAAATTCAGTTCATTATGATTGGATAATCCTTCATGGAGATATGACCAAAACAATACCTGAGAGAACGATGAAAATATACTCGTTGCAGTTCAAAACCAAACAGTACCACTCACACCAATCGATGCCGCTTGCATTCTATTGTGTCAAATCTGGGGCATTGTATAGCACATACAGCGGACTAGCCACACTCTGCGACTCTATAGAATTCAGACAGATAAGCGGATCATGAAAATTCAGGAGAAATTTTTAAAGGGGTTCTGTGCATGTAAATAAACATTCCCATAGTCGATTGCTAGCCAATAGGCTATAGTTCAGTTCAGGATACTAACAGCAAAACTCTATAGAGTAACTGAGCTGTAATTCGTGAAAAATTGACGATTGGAAAAGTTGTTTACAGTTGAAGAAACGGCTTCGCAAATTCCTCCGGAATTGAAATATTTACCTTATTCCAATGGAGTATATTTTTTTATCATTCAATTGTAGATCACTGGAAATATGGAGGAACTGACATAATTAATCGATGCGGAAACAAGGAAAAACTGGAAGGTAAGTTAATTATTCAATTTGTATGTAAATCATACGACGAATCTCAAAAATTGAAATGAATTGCACTTGATTCATATACACATACTAATTTATTCTATATATTTCAGCCTGTCGAAGGTTGGTCCATTACTCTACCACCAGGAGAATACCCTTAGGATTGTTTGTCTGGCAACTGCACCAAAACAGGGAGTGTATTATGTGTATTTACATGGAAAAATCATATTTTGTGGTCAGCAAGCAGCCATGTCTACTTGGAGTACAAATTAACTACTTGAAAATAACATACCTAATTAAAGCCTGTTCACATTTTTCTGATCCGTTTAGTGGGGAATAAATCCGAAAAATATAGATCCTACAACCTTGCTTCAAACATTGTTATTATAGCAGTCCAAAAACGCAAAACAGAAAGAGAAAACTTAATTTTCGGTAAAAATAAACGATTGCAAAAAGTTAATTATTAACGTTTATCGCTTGTCACCAACAGTACCGAAATTTAAGTAATCCATGTTTACCGATAATTTCAGTAAGTGCACTTTTGTGCGGTTATCGGTATTTTTTACCGAATTTTCGGTACTCTGGTCTTAGCGTGTGCACGCTGAGACAAGAAAACCAAAAATTCGGCATAAAATACCGAAAATCGTACAAAAGTGCACATACTGAAATTATCGGTAAACATGGATTACCGAAATTTCGGTATTGCAGGAAAACCGGGAAAAACATTAATATTTACTTAATTTTGTACGGTGATTTTTACCGAAAATGCTAGCAACTCAATGAGAGCATTTTTAACCAAATTTAGGTAAAATATAACGATAAAATCTGTAAATCCACTTTATTGAAGAACTAAGTAAAATCAAACGTTTTGTTTTGGTAGATTATACCGATACTTTAGGTTTTGCTACCAAAACCTAATTTTCGGTAAAATTTAAACCGTATTTTCGGTAATCTGATCTTAGCGTGTGGAGTAACTTTCAAAAACTGCCGCAACGCGCCGTTGCGCTCCTCACACGCTAAGATAAGATTACCGAAAATACGGTTTTCATTTTACCGAAAATTAGGTTTTGGTAGCAAAACCTAAAGTATCGGTATAATCTACCGAAACAAAACGTTTGATTTTACTTAATGTTTCAGTAAAGTGGATTTACAGATTTTATCGTTATATTTTACCTAAATTTGGTTAAAAATTCTCTCATTGAGCTGCTAGCAGTTTCGGTAAAAATACCGTACAAAAATAAGTAATTATTAATGTTTTTCCCGGTTTTCCAGCAATACCGAAATTTCGGTAATCCATGTTTACCGATAATTTCAGTATGTGCACTTTTGTGCGATTTTCGGTATTTTTTACCGAATTTTCCGTTTTCTTGTCTTAGCGTGCATTGTAGCTGGGCCTTTAACTTCCGAAAAGCGAAAATCATTTCAGCGCCAACATTAGATTAGGGCGAATCTGCTTTTGTAAACAATGGCTTTCGTACACAGAAAAAACTCTTGTAGTAAAAACTACCATTTTACCCGGCTACGCCTATCTTTAAAACTGCCATGAAATTTCAGTTAAATTTACTACGTTTATGGTAAAACCTTCAACGTTTGTGGTATATTTGACAGACCTCATATTGATATCAAGCGCACCATGGTTGATCAAATCGCAGGCATGTTAAAATCAAACGCATTTTTAGTCAGCTGAAAATTGTTGGTGTTTGCGCTCAATTTAACCCTCGAAATGGTAGTTTCTACTGCGACTTTTTTTTTGCATGTAGTCATTTTCTCTTGAACTAAAGTCACAAATATAAATAAGCACTCTTTAGGGAAAAGGAGTTTTATCTCTATCCGCTGATATATTCAATATCAAGAAATTGTATTCGACTTCCGATAAATTAGAAGACAAAGTGTTTGTTTAAAAAAGCAGATTCGCCCTAATCCAATGTTGGCGCCGATTTCGTCATCATCATCAAATCAGCGTAAAGAGCCTGAACGTCAGAGTACAGGGAACTAATGTATGTTTTTAATTTATCTTTAAATGTAATGATGAAATGAAAGAATTGCAATACAATTTGTCATCTGAAAAACCATAAACGATCTTAAGAACCACAATGACTACACAGAAAGAAATCTTGTAGTAAAAACTACCATTTTATCCGGCTATGCCTGTCTTTAAAACTACCATGAAATTTCAGTCAAATTTACTACGTTTACGGTGAAATCTTCAACGTTTGTGGTGTATTTGACAAACCTGATATTGATATCAACCGCACCATGGTTGATCTAATCGCAGGCATGGTAAAATCAAACGCATTTGTAGTCAGCTGAAAATTGTTGGTGATTGCGCTCAATTTAACCCTCGAAATGGTAGTTTCTACTGCGACTTTTTTTTGCGTGTATGACTCGATAAATGGAAAAAGCCGAAAGTCCTGGTGATGAGGACTACTAAACAACAGAATCACAAAAGTTCTCCTGCGTGTAATGGGGTTAGTTGGGCCCTCGGAGCCAAGACTGATAAAACAAATACAGCACAGAATAATAAACTAGAAAAGAGATTCGAACTGGATCAATCGGCAAGAACTGCCAATCTCTAAATTTCATTGGAAGAACTCGCGTACTTTTTTGATAACTAGCAGTAGATTGGATGGTAACAGATCAACCCCTGAATATGCAGGTTGAGGATCAAGAGCCTAATCTTCGAAATCAGCATCATTAACGTGCATGGTTATCATCTCGGAAGTACTGATAATGACAAAGAAAAATTCTACGCGCAGCTGGAGAATGAATACGACCGCTGTCCAAGCCATGACCATCATTTGGGATTTTAACGCTCAGGTTGACCAGAAGAGAGTTTAAACCGGCGATTGAAAAGGCGCTCATCCGCTGACCAACGAGAACAGCCGCCGCCTCCAGAAACATGACCATACGTAATACCGTCTTCCAGCACAGTCTCCCTCGGTTCAAATTGAGGTCTTCTTCTTATTAGCGTTTCAAGCTTATTGCTTTCGCAATTAGCTTATTGCTTGCTCTTAACTTAGTTCTTAATGCAGTTTCACAGTTATTAATTAAGAGATTTCTATTCCAGGTACCATTTTTGCATTAGTATGATGGTGTGGCAGGTACAATCATACCCAAGTAACCATGAAGCTCTATATAGATACATCAATTATGCATTATATTACGATATAAGTTTTTGGTATAAAGCAATCTTATCTTAATTGCGTCCTTAAAGTAGAACTCGAGTCGAAAAGGGCCCCACTCCTGTCAAATTAAAGCTAGCGCACATGCTTTATTGAAGCCAGAAAATAAGTATATTTAGGGCATAGTTACTTTTTCAGCAGTTGAATTACTGCTTCTACTGAAATGTTTTATTGCATTTTCAAAAGCATATATAGAGCTTGGGGTATTTTGGAAAAAGAAAATATATTTAATTTTCATCTAGATGAATTCATTTTTTCTGTTACGTTTTATTGTGGGGATATTATTTTATTTTATTTTATGGCATCTGCGCGTAACAATGATGGGATATATTTTTAATAAGCTCAAATGTGTTTCCTACATCGGGATTCGAACCAAGGCTTCTCACGACTAATCGATGAATGCCGGTTGTGTTAACGCTCTTAGCCATAAGAGCAATGGAATTTTATAAGACAACTGCATAATATTAAAGAAGCACACCCCAAACATACCCTCTTTGTCGTTCTATAAGAACATATTTCATACAGCTATTTTTAGATTTTTCTTGCTAAACACGCCATTGAGACTGCGATACCCTAACCTTTAATCAGTGCAAACCTCAACCCGATACGAGCTACAAATGAAATCATACCCACCGCCGTGCATCACACAACAAGCCGACACAATTTTGATGCCCGGTGCAGGATGAAACTAAGTATGAGTATGAGAATAAAGATTGAAAAAACAGCTCCGTCCTCTGAATATAAACAACCAGAAAAACCCGTGACTCCCCATAATGCATCCATACTTTTTGCTGAAATTTTCAGAATCAAACTTTCTGGTTAAGAAGAATGTTATGTTTATCATTTCCAAAGTGAAATTGGAAAACGTCATCCAGATGATATTGCACCAATGCTACTTTTTAGCTAGCAATGAAGCATTTATTGAGACAATGCATTAATGGATCACTTAATGCGTATTTAACGTTAAGCTGTTTGTAGAAATATAGTAATGCATCATAACATGTTTAATGTATAGGTAATGCTACATAGCATGGGAGTTGTTGAAATAATGTGATATGGTATTACTGTTGCTGATAGTCAGTCGAATTAGTGTTATGATATAATGCTTGTGGTTACTTGGGTACCCTATGCCCAAGGTGTCGAGAAATTTTCCTTAATGAAAAATTCCTGGATTAGACCGGGAAATGAACCCAGCCATCCCCAGCATGGTGTTGCTTTGTAGCTGTGCGTTTACCGACTGAGCTAAGGGAGGACCGTTGAGGTCGCTTAACCGGAATTACTAATCAACAACGTTTAGATAGATGGTTGGCACTTCTCAAACATCACCGACGTCAGAACATATCAAGGCATCAACATCGATTCGGAGAGTGACGTGCCCGAATGTTGCAAAGTGTGAAACTGGTTTTTTCTCATTTTTGGAATATACTTTCGAGACAACTAATTCAAAACGACGTTTCCGATTTTATAAACAAAGAGGGGAAAAAAGGTTCAAACGTAAATTTCTTGAAACTGTCAGCATCCCCACGTAAACTAGTATCATATCATGTTAGGGAAATGTTATTTGTTGCGTTGGTCTACGTGAAAGCACAGATAACAGACATCCAAGCTGGAGTGTCCTCCGTGCGTAAATTGATGTAATAGCATTTTTAAAATTACAGCACGTTTCCTTTAGTTTTGGTGAGTCATATGTTGATGACGCCACTTGCTCACCTCAAGATTTGATAGTCGGCGTAGGTGGCGGTGTTTTTCCAACGGTTTGCTTTCAAAAATTTACACAGTAAATTGGGAAAAGAAAAGTTCGAGCCTGGATGTCTGTTCTCTGTGGTGAAAGTGCTAAGGGTTTCAATCATTCAGCGTTTGAATCTTTCTTCTCGTCTTTGTTTACAAAATCAGATACGTCGTATTGAATACGTTGCAGAGATTTGTTTGAATGCTACACAATTTTGACAATTTTGATAGTCAATTCTACCATTACTGCGGATTAAGATGACTATTGCAGTATAGTGATTTTTAACCGACAATGACCATGGTCAAAACGACCATTAAAAAAGTTGATTCAACATTTACTATAATATCGGAATAGCCTTGTTACCATGATCATAGCCAAGAATGCCATGAACGTGGTGAATTCGTCCATTTTCATGGTTATTGTAACCATTATATGCAATAGTCATCTTGACCATGATTTTTTTGTCGGTTTAACGATAGAACTCTAGACAAAATAGTCAAAAGGTCGAAAGTAACATTTGTAAACAATGACTTCTTGCGTATTTTTCTGGGATCTGCTTACTCCCACGAATAAAATAGCACCAGGAATAGATGAACGGAGTTATTACCTTCCCGTCGGTAGTGGATGTAGATGTTAGCTACCTGTCCTTTACAGGAAATTTACGTTTTAAGTCATTGTTTACAAATGTTACTTTCGACCTTTTGACGATTTTGTCTAGAACTTTTCTCAGAGTAGGTTGCATACCAAAGGGGTTTACACCTAGGGGCAAGACACTGAGCAATCCTTAGTAACTCTGAGCAATTATGAGCATCTCTTATTCACTGGATTCATATTGTGCTATTCAACATTCCTACCTTTTGTAAAGTCTGGTGATGACAGTGAAATTGCATAATCAAAACAAGAAAGTTATGCCGTGAATGGTTACCGTATCAACGTTGTGGTTATCCCCACCCGCTAGTCATCATATTAATATGTCGTTGATAATAATTTGTGTAGATTCTGTTGTTTTCAGCTTGGTTCGAACTTGTGTCGATCCCCCAGCCCGAGCTCAGCTTATTGCCCCCATCTACTATTCACCTGAAGCCGTCCCTGTATGAAAATTAATTAGTCGCGCCATCATCAGTCCCCCTCTAAGTATGCATCTTAAAATCTCAGAACATTCGCTTCTGAACTCCGGGACTTCTACTTCGGGCGAGCGGCACGCAGAGCATTCTACTGAGTGTTTCGTATTGAAAATACGTCCAGATTTAACTCGATTTACAGAGTATTTACAAACACTTTAGAATATTTAAAGTAATCAAAAGTATTTTAAGTAATTAATATGTGCTCACTTGTACTCGAGGTATTTAAACTGTAATCTAATATATATATTTGTTATTTAGGATGTAAATTGTAGTCTAAATATATTTAAGGGGATTTTAAATACTTTACATGTACTAAATGGTACTCGAGGTATTGATTTGGATTGCTTAGGTATTTAAATTATTGAAAAGTGTTTAAAATGTATTTTATGGTACTCAAAGCATGTCGTTGTAGTAAGAATATATTTTGAGTATCGAAATCTGCAGTTGTTATCAAAAAAATCGATCAGTACTTAAAAGTTTGTAAATTAATCTTAAGTATTAAAAATGTATTTAACTGTACTTTTAGTATTCAAATTTTAATAGAAATGCATTTCAGAGCACTCAAGGTATATAATTGTAATAAAGGTGTATTTAAAGTCACAAGTGGGTATTCTGACATACTCAAAGTATAATTAGCCGTATTAAACGTATTTTTAATACTTCCAAAAAGTGTGTGCTGTACTCAAATGTTCTTGCGCGCCCCTCGACTTCGGGGCCCAATTCCAAATACTGCAAGCTATTTCGCCTGAAATGAGTGCTTCTCACGATACCATAATAAAAAGTTTTCCCAGACAGTAAACATACTTCTGTTATTGGTTGCCAAAGTTACCACCGTTACCAGGTTATCTCCGACCAATTCAAGCCAGTGCTGCCAGAATACTTTAGACACAGCTACTGAATTTAGCAATGTAATCCTTTGCTTTCCATCAAATCAAATGTCAAATCGGTACAACTAACGCAATGAGCGTGTTTCAATATTGATCAAAAGTACACTGAGCAAAAAGATTGGTAAACGCAAATATATTCTAGTTTCATTTAATCGGAATTTCACGATGAATTTGGCACAAACATCATATTAGTTTGACTACGTACTCTGAAAAAAATTCTATCGTTATACCGACAATTAAATCATGGTCAAGGTGACTATTGCATAACCATGAACCATGAAAATAGACGAATTCACCACATTCATGGCATTCTTGACTATGATCATGGTAACGAGGACTATTTCGACATTATGGAAAATGTTGGATCAACTATTTTTAATGGTATTTTTAACCACGATCATAGTCGGTTCAAAATCACTATGCTGCAATAGTCATCCTAACCCCCAATAATGGTAAAATTGACCATCAAATTCCTCTCTGTGTACGGTGGTTCAAACAAACTAACATTTTGAGTAACTGTGTCGAGAACTAAGCAGTTAAGTTCTACTGATATCCGTTAAAATTAATCATTATATTAGTTGTTTCATTATGACAGCTACGAAAACAAACAAATTTTGGTATGATTCAAACTGTATTGTTGTTTGAAACAAACAAACGACAACGGTTGAAACAACAAATTTTTCCGTTTGAATACAATCACCTAAATTTCTTCTCATATTTCAAACATATTTATTTGAATAAAATGCCACCAAACATCAGAAAAGTGTCAGTGGCGAACTAGCCCAGGTGGCTAAAAGTCACCTTAATAAAAGGGATTTTTTTTTCAGAAAAGTGCACATTCACATTTATGGAATTCTCTCAGTCTAAGAGAAATTTACAAATGTTAAAGCGAGCCTTTCTACTATATTTAGGTTCAATCAATATTTTCCTCTATTGTTGGGTGACAACGCCAGAGCATGCAACGGGACCGGATAACGGAAAATGGAATAACCCAAAACAATAGTTTGTTTCAAATTAAATTTTTAGTTGATTTTTCTACAAACAAATCACCATTTTGATCTTACCCCCACTTTGATTCAATCTGAAGTTAAAATTTGTTTCTTTTGTTAAAAAATCTGTGTTTTGATAACAATTAACTCCTTTTAAGATGGAAACAACAAAAATATTAGTTTAGAACAACCTTAATATATGTTGTATTGTGGTAATATATTTAGGCTGAAACCACCAATTTGCCTGTTTGTTTCAAAACAAAATCGTTGGTTTAAAACAACAAAACGGATTTTTAGAACAATTAGTTTTTTAGTTTGGATATCTTCAAACAAGTTTATTGTTTCAAACGGGACTTTCACTGCACACAAAATATAAATCTTGTTTTATTGAAAGTTTTGAGCTTTACTTCTGAAAAGCGTTTATTTTTCAAATGAAAGTAAAATTATCTACAACAAAAGTTCTTCGTTTGATTTGAAAGTGTTATGATTCGGTTCAGTGTGTAAATTTAAAAGTGGTTTCTTTTACTATGAAAATTGTAGAACTGTCAAATCAACCAACACAAAGCTACCCAAGTAACCATGAAGCTCTATATAGATACATCAATTATGCATTATATTACGATATAAGTTTTTGGTATAAAGCAATCTAATCTTAATTGCGTCCTTAAAGTAGAACTAAAGTCGAAAAGGGCCCCACTCCTGTCAAATTAAAGCTAACGCACATGCTTTATTGAAGCCAGAAAATAAGTATATTTAGGGCATAGTTACTTTTTCAGCAGTTGAATTACTGCTTCTACTGAAATGTTTTATTGCATTTTAAAAAGCATATCTCGAGCTTGGGGTATTTTGGAAAAAGAAAATATATTTAATTTTCTTCTAGATGAATTCATTTTTTCTGTTACGTTTTATTGTGGGGATATTATTTTATTTTATTTTATGGCATCTGCGCAACAATGATGGGGATATATTTTTAATAAGCTCAAATGTGTTTCCTACATCGGGATTCGAACCAAGGCTTCTCACGACTAATCGATGAATGCCGGTTGTGTTAATGCTCTTAGCCATAAGAGCAATGGAATTTTATAAGACAACTGCATAATATTAAAGAAGCACACCCCAAACATACCCTCTTTGTCGTTCTATAAGAACATATTTCATGCAGCTATTTTTAGATTTTTCTTGCTAAACACGGTATTGAGACTGTGATACCTAACCTTTAATCAGTGCAAACCTCAACCCGATACGAGCTACAAATGAAATCATACCCACCGCCGTTCATCACACAACAAGCCGACACAATTTTGATGCCCGGTGCAGGATGAAACTAAGTATGAGTATGAGAATAAAGATTAAAAAACAGCTCCGTCCTCTGAATATAAACAACCAGAAAAACCCGTGACTCCCCATAATGCATCCAAACTTTTTGCTGAAATTTTCAGAATCAAACTTTCTGGTTAAGGAGAATGAAGGTGACAATTCTGAATCTGACAGGCAGCTCAGCTCGAGCATATATGCATATATGTTTTTCATTTCCAAAGTAAAATTGGAAAACGTCATCCAGATGATATTGCACCAATGCTACTTTTTAGATAGCAATGAAGCATTTATTGAGACAATGCATTAATGGATCACTTAATGCGTATTTAACGTTAAGCTGTTTGTAGAAATATAGTAATGCATCATAACATGTTTAATGTATAGGTAATGCTACATAGCATGGGAGTTGTTGAAAAAATGTGATATGGTATTACTGTTGCTGATAGTCAGTCGAATTAGTGTTATGATATAATGCTTGTGGTTACTTGGGAAACGTTTGTATGTATAATATGTATAATGTATGTATAATATGTATAATATAACAACAATTTTTATTTTGCAATAAAAATAATTTGCTTCCATGCTACGCTTTTAGGTAAAAAATTCAACACTTTATCCGAAAAATAAACCTCTTGATGTAAAAACTATTTTCTATATCAATGCAAATGGCTTATTTTTATTTTTATTACACGACACTTTCTCGTTGATAGTTTATTTTGGAATATAAATTATTTGCTTTCCTTTTCAACGATGCCACGGTTTCGATTTGACAGTTCTACAATTCGTTTTGAAAGTTTCAACTTTTAAATGTACCAAGCAGGAAAATTTTGATTTGACAATTTGAACGTTTTTGTTGTGAAACCAAATCGCTTTCTACGAAAAAGAACCAACGCAACTTTTCAATTTTAGCAATGGTTTTTTTAATTCTAACAATCATTATTCTTTGTGTGTGTGAATGCAGATAGATTCAAATTAGCTGCCCTCGATTCCAATGAGATATTTTTTCTTCTCAATTTTTATAATTCATATGATTTTAACCGCAGACAGACGCTTAAGCAAGAATTAAATTAATCGATAACTTTTTGTAAATTTTTGAATTTAAATACACTTGCCCACTAGCTCTCGTGGCTGAGTAGTCTTGACGAAAATGGATATAGTCAAGCTCGGTCCCAAGTTTAATGATTTGCTCCTAATAACTTTTTAAATTGACCAGATTAACGAGATTAACTGACTCTGTTACACTCACAAGATATTTTACACAATGTTGAAAAAATGTGTGTTGATACATTCCCGTAAAAAAAATTCTCATAGATTTACAATTAAATGTATTGTAACCATACGATAGAATCAATCGTGTGTAAAATTGACTATATTGTTCATGACGATAAGATTACAATAAAAGTTATTGTTTCCACAATAGACTCTAATGTTAACTGCGACATCGACAATAGAATCAGGGGGTTGTTATGTATCTTAACTATAGAAAAAATCGTTTTTCTCCGAACAAATTTGAGTCAATTCCTATTGATTTTATTGTTTCACATTTGTTGAAAATTCTAGCATATAGCCTAGTACGCAGCTAACAAGTAAAGACCTGAAGTAATTTTTGCCATTTCTACCGAAGTAATTTTGACAACTGCTTAAGTATGGGTCGAATGTCAGTTTTCCTTGCGAAATAATCGAATGGAATATTATTCCGCAAGAAAACGTGACAGCCCCATTTAGATTACATGGCCAGGCGTTACCAACGTTACGAAGTTTACCTTCCTTTTCAGCTGCATACAAGGTAAGTAATTCCGACAGTAAAAGCATTTCTTGACCATTACTTCTCCTATCCTAATGCACATTGCTTTAGAGCTGCATACTAGCCTTATAGGTTGAATAGTAGATCTATTGTGATGACAATATTCATTTTTCATATACCTGATACATGAACAATAAGATTCATGGTCCGCAATAGATTTAAATTTTACTTTATATTATTTTATTGTAATTGTATGGTTATTTTTATCCGGGTTGTCTTTCTATTTGCATTAAAGATAAGCATGGAGTTCGTTCTCATGTTTCCAAATGCTGCTTACATCAGTGAACAATTCGGAATGCTTCAGAAGAAAATTCTCACCCGCCCAAATAACCCAAGTTATTGCACTTGTTCAACTCAAAATCAACATTGCTAATGCAGGATCGCATCAATTCAACAGTTTTCAAGTAATGAAGCGTTAAGTTAGCTTATGCATGTAGTGATGCATTACCAATGCAATAATTACCATGCAACTTTAGCAATGTCTTATGGCATTACAAAAGATATAGCATTAGTTCGATCTTAGTGGGGCCCTTTTCAGCTATAATCCAATTTCAATGATGCACTAGACGTAATACATATGCCCTATATATGCATGCTATTACAACCTCGTGGTTACTCGGGCGGTACCACTAGCTCTTCCATCAAAATCAAAACGGTAAAAAATTGTTAGTATGCTGATTATTTTATTTTGCTTATTAACAAACGAAAAAAATGATCTAAATAAACGTCAATGAACAGGAAATAAATGTGAATAACCTATTAATTCAACTAACTGATTATCCTAAACGTAAAAACCAAGAAGTAAAATCAATAAAATCCCGTTTACAAACGAGTCTGTAAATTTTGCTGAGCAACTGTAAACCGTTTACATTATTTTTGGTAAAAATCTTGACCATGATTTGATTGTCGGTATAATGATAGAATTTTTCTCAGAGCACACATACTTTTCATTTATCACATAAACTTTACTAGTGTTTCTCCGAGGGTATTGTTTATATGTGAACACATCAGTATTATGTGGAATTTCCGATGGTTTTTTGCCAATAAATATGTGCGTATTATATCCCGTTTACAGAACGAGAGTAAAATTAATAATCAATATGCTATGCTAGCAATCAACAAGCGATTTTAAATTGGTTCACTGTTGTAGAACCCCTAGGGCCGAAATATTTTTTACAGTCTGCACCTTGCAATAATTCTTGCGTTTTTCGATACCTTTCGGTACTACCCAAGTAACCACGAGGCTATAATAGCATGCATATATAGGGCATATGTATTACGTCTAGTGCATCATTGAAGATGGATTAAAGCTGAAAAGGGCCCCACTAAAATCGAACTAATGCTATATCTTTTGTAATGCCATAAGACATGGCTAAAGTAGCATTATTGCATTGGTAATGCATCATTACTTTTTCAAGCTTATTTAACGCTATATTACTTAACTAGAAATTAGAAGAAGAATTAGTATCTTCTATTTAATTCCAACTACCTTTGCTTATCTTCGACAGATACGCGTATTTCGTCTACAATGTGCAGACTTCTTCAGTGTCTCGTACTAATAACTCGACTTAAAGAAAACCTTCGCCACCTGCCGTATATATACTTTTTTCTAAATACAAAGCGTTTACCTATCATTATGTTGTTTATACCTATCTTATTATTATTTTGTTTATATCTATCCTGATTCAAAAACAAGTGTACTTAATATCTACCTCACTTTTTTTTTCCACACTGATAAAAAATCAAATAATGAATATATTAATTCAAAACTATACCTTTCATGTGCTACCGTCACATATATTTCATATCATATCAAATTATTTCTATTTGTGTTTCACATGCAACGTATTATTTTGATACATATTTTTCATTTTCAAACCCAATAAAGAGTATGTGGCTCGCCTTATGACTGAAAGTTATTAGATTTGACACATACTTTTGATTGGGTTTTGGATTGAAAAAAAAAGTCAAAATGGCGCTCGAAGGTTTTTCATACATTTAAGTGACGAACTGCTATATATAGGTTTTTCAGGTATATGCACACAAAAAATAATAATTGTTAGAATTAAAAAAACCATTGCTAAATATGAAAAGTTGCGTTGGTTCTTTTTCGTAGAAAGCGGATTGCTTTCACAACAAAAGCGTTCAAACTGTTCAATCAAAATTTTCATGCGTGGTACATTTAAAAGTTGAAACTTTCAAAACAAATTGTAGAACTGTCAAATCGAAACCGTGGCATCGTTGAAAATGAATGCACATTATTTTTATTCCAAAATAAACTTTCAACGAGAAAGTGTCGTATAATAACAATTAAAATATGCCTTTTGCATTGAAATAAAAAATAGCTTTAACATTGAAAGGTTAATTTTTCAGATATATTGAAGAATTTTCACACTGAAAGCATGGCCTAAAAACAAATTATTTTTAATCCAAAATAAACTTTCAAGGCGACATTGTCGAGCGACTAAATTCAAAGTATTGAAAGAAAAATTATTGTATTTAACACAGAAAGGTTTTTTTTCATGAATGTTTCACACTTTCACAACATGTGTAATTGCTAAGGGTGCTTCAAATGTACTCCCAAATCACGAACGAATTCCTTCGGCCAGCGATTGTAGTACATCTATCGAATTCCATGATCACCCGTTGTTGTCTGGAAAAAAATATAAGCAAAAGAATTACTCACTTTTCGGAACTACTTAAATCTAAATCCAGCCGTCGTACTTATTTTTTGCAGAAAACTAACACGAGCAAACCATTTTCCTCGCAATTTTCACCCATCGCGCAACCTAAACAACGATGAACGCAGTAGATGGGTACGCGGACTACAACATTGAAAATTTGCAAACGACGACGACGACAACTTGCTTTGTGTTTGCGGATTTGACAGTTCTACAATTATCATTGTAAAAGAAAAAACTTTTAAATTTACACACTGAACCGAAACATAACACTTTCAAATCAAACGAAGAACTTTCGTTGAAGATAATTTTACTTTCAATTTAATGAAATATAAACACTTTTCAGAAGTAATGTGCAAAACTTTTAACAAAACAAGATTTATTTTTTGTGTGTGTGATATGTAACTTGATGTAATTGTTGAATGACCTATTTATTTATAGAAAGCGGCATATATTTGGCAAAATTATAATCTTTAAAAAAAAATGAATTTCAGCAACTGGATATGAGACAAAGTAAGTGTAAATATTTCGTTATTCTACCATATATATTAATTATTTAAACTCGCAGGTATTACAGTTTCTGGGATTCGAAGCGGTTGAATTTATTGAATCAATCTCAACATTGATAAAATGGACAACCATAAGAAGTGTATTTGAATTTTTTTTTTTTATCATAGCTATTTACAAATACTAATCTAATCGATACGCTTACAAGCTTTAACAGGTAGTTTCAATAAAAATTATAAAGAAATTCGTATGGTGTTGATGCAGAAGTTTAAATAACGTTTATATGACGGCACATGTTATTTATCATAATGAGGGATGGAAATCATAAACTTGACACATACTTTTTATAAAGAAGGAAAAATGGTACTCATCAAAACGAGGGATAAAAATCATAAGCTTGACACATACTTTCTATATGGAAGGAAATATGGTATTCATTATAATGAGGGATAGTTGTTATTGGAACTTCCTCTTAAAGTTTATAAGCTTATCGAGTAGATATTATTTGTAAATCGTTATGGCAAAAAATTATTAGATTATCAAATACATTTGTTATGATTATTTTTATCCGTGCATCCATACCTAACCTACTTATTGTGTAGCAGCGGGTGCTCCGCTTCGTCGGGTTTGATTTCGTTTGGGTATTAAGTTGAAGAGCCATGTGTAACCGTTGCCTTGGGCTTTGTTTAGTAGATTTGTGTTCTGTTGTTTGTTTATTTCTAAGCTTTCTGCGACGTCTCATTTCCAGGGTGTAGATGTAGTCCATAATATTGTGATGTCATTCGTCGTTATGTCGTGATTTTCCGTGAAGATGTGTTCTGCGACTGTTGATTTGAAGTTATGTGAAATTCCTTTCACACTCTACTCTCTCTAAAGGAGATGGCGACAATGATTCTCTCTTTACTAGAAGGTCGAGGAATGCAAGTTTACCATCCTTTTCTATTTCATGGGTGAACTTAATGTCTTTGTGGAGATTGTTGATTTCTTGAAGAATCAGGGAGAGATCGTCTTTTTTCACGACGGCGAAGATGTCGTCGACGTATCTCCACCAACGAGTTGGGAGTAATCTTTTCGCTTTTAGGATTGTTTCCAAATTCGCCATAAACAGTTCACAGAGGAATGGGGATAGAGGATTTCCCATAGGGGCTCCTTTTAATTGTTTATAGAATGATCCTCTGAAAGTGAAGTAGTTCTCTTCCGTGCAAAGTCGGGTCAGCTTAAGGTACATCCGTACCTTTTGCTTCCATGTTGTGTCATCTCCTTGTTTCAAAAGCCAATCTTCTAGAAGGTTAATTGCGTCCTTGATCGGCACGCTAGGGAAAAGGGCAGTGACGTCGAAAGATACCATTACTTCATTGTCATTTATATGACCTGATGACTGTAGCTGTTGTACAAATTCCTGGGAGTTGCGAACTGAGCTTGTTGGGAATTGCTCGGAGATACCTTGAAATTCTTTTACTAGCCATTTTGCTAGCTTATGGGCTGGAGATCCTACAGATGAAACAATCTCCCTCATTTCGTTTCCGGGTTTGTGGACTTTTGGGAGGCCTTTAATTCTGGGGAGGATGGGGTTTGGTTCACGAAGACGGACTGCTGCATCCCCTAATACTGCTTTACACTCTTTTAGTGTTTTGTCCACTTGTTTCACCATGTTTGGTAGGGGGTCTACCCGAAGCTGCCTATAAGGACCATTACTGATCTTAGAAGCCATCTGCTTGTCGTAGTCCTCCTTATCCATGATGACGACTCTGTTGCCTTTGTCTGCTTTTAGGTAAAAACCTGAATTAATCCACCGATGGTGAGACTGAACCCTTCTTACATTTTATTAGAATTACGAACTCAAATGTGGCCAATATGGTACTGGATACATATTTTCATCAGAAATTTCAGGACTCAATAAAACTGGAAAAGCCAAAGAATTAACATATATCTTCGAAACTGCCAGACTCAATGGGTACGAAAAGAGGACAATTCAAGCGATCATCAACAAAAAGGAAAAACATCTTCATATGAAATCACAAACAACCCTCTCAGACTCACCTGAACCCCTGAAACGTGTATCCGTCCCCTTTGATAAAGACATTACACAAAAGCTAAAACCACGACTTAGGGAATTTGGTTTAGACTTAGTTTTTTCCAGTAGGCACAACCAATTAGCATCGATGTTAGGCTCCACCAAAGATTCAGTAGATACCTTAGGCAGAGCAGGGGTATACAGAATCAAGTGTAAACACTGCAGCAAAATATATGTAGGTCAAACAAAGAGAACCTTGGCAACAAGGTTCAAGGAGCATCTAGCGGAGGTGACTAAGGCTGTTAAACAGAACGAGAAAGGAATTTCACATAACTTCAAATCAACAGTCGCAGAACACATCTTCACGGAAAATCACGACATAAGGACGAATGACATCACAATATTACGGACTACATCTACACCCTGGAAATTAGACGTCGCAGAAAGCTTAGAAATAAACAAACAACAGAACACAAATATACTAAACAAAGCCCAAGGCAACGGTTACACATGGCTCTTCAACTTAATACCCAAACGAAATCAAACCCGACGAAGCGGAGCACCCACTGCTACACAATAAGTAGGTTAGGTATGGATGAAAAAAAAAAAAAAGTGAGGTAGATATTAAGTACACTTGTTTTTGAATCAGGATAGATATAAACAAAATAATAATAAGATACCCAAGTAACCATGAAGCTCTATATAGATACATCAATTATGCATTATATTACGATATAAGTTTTTGGTATAAAGCAATCTAATCTTAATTGCGTCCTTAAAGTAGAACTAAAGTCGAAAAGGGCCCCACTCCTGTCAAATTAAAGCTAACGCACATGCTTTATTGAAGCCAGAAAATAAGTATATTTAGGGCATAGTTACTTTTTCAGCAGTTGAATTACTGCTTCTACTGAAATGTTTTATTGCATTTTAAAAAGCATATATAGAGCTTGGGGTATTTTGGAAAAAGAAAATATATTTAATTTTCTTCTAGATGAATTCATTTTTTCTGTTACGTTTTATTGTGGGGATATTATTTTATTTTATTTTATGGCATCTGCGCAACAATGATGGGGATATATTTTTAATAAGCTCAAATGTGTTTCCTACATCGGGATTCGAACCAAGGCTTCTCACGACTAATCGATGAATGCCGGTTGTGTTAATGCTCTTAGCCATAAGAGCAATGGAATTTTATAAGACAACTGCATAATATTAAAGAAGCACACCCCAAACATACCCTCTTTGTCGTTCTATAAGAACATATTTCATGCAGCTATTTTTAGATTTTTCTTGCTAAACACGCCATTGAGACTGCGATACCCTAACCTTTAATCAGTGCAAACCTCAACCCGATACGAGCTACAAATGAAATCATACCCACCGCCGTTCATCACACAACAAGCCGACACAATTTTGATGCCCGGTGCAGGATGAAACTAAGTATGAGTATGAGAATAAAGATTAAAAAACAGCTCCGTCCTCTGAATATAAACAACCAGAAAAACCCGTGACTCCCTTATAATGCATCCAAACTTTTTGCTGAAATTTTCAGAATCAAACTTTCTGGTTAAGGAGAATGAAGGTGACAATTCTGAATCTGACAGGCAGCTCAGCTCGAGCATATATGCATATATGTTTTTCATTTCCAAAGTAAAATTGGAAAACGTCATCCAGATGATATTGCACCAATGCTACTTTTTAGATAGCAATGAAGCATTTATTGAGACAATGCATTAATGGATCACTTAATGCGTATTTAACGTTAAGCTGTTTGTAGAAATATAGTAATGCATCATAACATGTTTAATGTATAGGTAATGCTACATAGCATGGGAGTTGTTGAAAAAATGTGATATGGTATTACTGTTGCTGATAGTCAGTCGAATTAGTGTTATGATATAATGCTTGTGGTTACTTGGGTAGGTATAAACAACATAATGATAGGTAAACGCTTTGTATTTAGAAAATAGTATATATACGGCAGGTGGCGAAGGTTTTCTTTGAGTCGAGTTATTAGTACGAGACACTGAAGAAGTCTGCACATTGTAGACGAAATACGCGTATCTGTCGAAGATAAGCAAAGGTAGTTGGAATTAAATAGAAGATACTAATTCTTCTTCTAATTTCTAGTTACAGGTATTCCACTAAACAGCTCAAACCATCTAGGATGCTATATTACTTGACAACTGTTGATTTGATGCGATCCCGCATTATCGATGTTGATTTTGGATTGAATAAGTGCAATAATATAATGCTTGTGGTTACTTGGGTAGTATCTTGGTAGTTGTTTTGATTCGCTATGGTATTTTGACACAATATTTGAGAGTTTGTTGGTGTGAGTTACGTTATTAGGGGCATATCATTAAACTTGGGACCAGTGTGCTAGTACTTCCTGAGCCAAAACATATATTCATTTTCTTCATGACTATCCACCCGCTGGTAAAATCGGTAGTCGCTAGTCGAAATATTCGGTTTTCAACTGGACCCCGCTGTTTCAGTGTGTTAAATATTTTTACCGTGTTCCAAAGATCGAAATGAACCGGTTAAAGTATTCGGTAAAAAGGAAAAGAGCGCGAAAATATAGAAAAAAGAATAACACTCACTCAGGCTCGTAGTTAACCGCAGTCAGCACAATCAAACCTGCCTACAGTTTTTGAGCGGGATAACCATTCCTGCCGGTATTACTAAAGATTTTATTTTGGACGTAAGCTAAAATTTGTGCGCGAAGTTAATTAAAAATAATTCGTCATGAAGAAAAAAATCAATAATAAAAGTATTATTAGCTGGGTCGGAAAACAGTACGAACCGGATATAGAACGCCCGGATTCATATTATCCAACTTGCTTTTACAGGTAAGGCGATTTATGAAGGTTCATTACAAAGTCATTAATTTGCCATCGCAACCGTTCGCAGGAAATGTTCTTTTGGACCACTCACTTTGGAAGTAGGAAACTATGTTCTGGTTTCAAACATGGACAACGCTGAGCCAGATTCTATTTCTGGATGTGATATTGCACGAATTGACCATATGTTTGAAATATCGACGGATGACCCGAAAATTGATGCCTTTAGGGCCATTGTGCAATGGTATTCTAGACCGTCAGCTCTGCCAGCTAAAATAATCAATGATAAAAACTATGCTTTCAATTACGATTACGAAATAATCGAAGACAATCGCTTTATACCGGACATAAATATTGAAACTATATTTGGTCATTGCAAAGTCGCAGTCGTCGGCACTGATGTTGTTATATCTGAAATAATTGCAAAAAACACTAGCAATCTACCACTCTTTGTAGCTCGGTTTAAGCTATGTCATATTCCAGGTATTAAGAGAATACAGTTGCAGGCTTTAAAGCAATCGACCCCCGAAGCAACTCCTCTCAAAAGAAAATCAAATGTTGATAAAAGTAATTCATACCGACAAAGCGCCTTAAAGGAAATCCAAAGGACTCCGAAATTGAAGTTGGCACGTTCCAAATCTATTGCATTTATAAATTTGGATTGTTTGGACGATGAAGATATTCGGATGACACAAAAC
Organism: Aedes japonicus; assembly: GCA_034211315.2. Taxonomy (NCBI): domain Eukaryota; kingdom Metazoa; phylum Arthropoda; class Insecta; order Diptera; family Culicidae; genus Aedes; species Aedes japonicus. The sequence goes on along the minus strand of JASCZW010000821.1, from coordinate 97,900 downwards.
GGAGAAGAATGGACGGTGAAAGTTATTGATGATGCTAGCAAGTCATCCTATAAGAAGAATCTTAAAAAGGTGACCGAAGGACTTGGAGAGGTCGAAATTAGTGATGAGGAAAACATCTCGCCATCAAAAATCGCTCGTATGAACAGTGCTAGGCGAAAATCGGGAAACTTTCGGAGAAATTTGAATGCAAGCCTTCATTGTGAATCGGATGAAGAAGTTGTAAACTATTCCATCATCAAGGATGAATCTAAAAGCACTCCGGATATGAAGATAAGACTAAGACTTTCAGAGCGTCATAAATCTGAGGTAGATACTCCCTCTAGAGGATCTTCTAGAAAAAGGTCTACATACGAGTGCAGCACGCCGTCAGAAATCGAAATTTCGCCGAGAAAGACAAGGAAATCCATGATTGTCGATGAAGAACTCCCTCGTACTCCAACTGGCAGACCACGACGAAAAAGCATATTGAAGACACCTAGCACTAAAACTACCGAAGCCGTTGGAACACCTAAACGCATTCAACTTTCTAATATTGTTGAAGAGTTCACCGAGGGAAAACGCGTCCCGAGGAAGATTGGACAGACTCCGAAAAAATCTGATCTTGTAACTGAAGAACCTAAAACACCTCGATCCAGAGCAAGCAAATCAGTTCCACAGTCTACACCGAGTAGTGCTTCCAAAATGAAACTAATACGTTCGGGTGCTATCAAACCCACCTTGCATAAGCGTGACGCTCCCATTAAGACTTCGAGTGACAATCATCTGGCAATGGCACGGGAACGTTTGCATGTATCAGCAGTGCCAAATCTTCTCCCATGTCGGGAAAAGGAGTACAGCGAAATTTTGAACTTTGTTGAAGGAAAGATCATTGATGGGTGCGGAGGCTGCATGTACATATCTGGCGTTCCGGGAACTGGAAAAACTGCTACAACCACAGCGGTTATTCGCTCTTTACAATCCTTGGCCGAAGAAGAAGAAATTCCCAAGTTTGAATTTGTGGAAATAAATGGAATGCGATTGACTGAACCAAGGCAAGCCTACGTCCATATATATCGTCAACTAACGGGGAAAACATTGGCATGGGAGCAGGCGTACAATTTGCTTGAGAAACGTTTTACTACGAAAGCACCGCGGCGAATAACTACTGTTGTTTTAGTTGATGAACTGGATATCCTATGCAACAAACGTCAGGATGTTGTGTACAACTTACTTAACTGGCCAACCGTGAGTTCGGCTCAGTTGGTTGTCATCACCATTGCGAATACCATGGACCTGCCGGAACGCTTACTTATGGGTAAAATCTCATCGCGGCTTGGCCTGACGCGACTGACATTCCAACCGTACAACTTCCGCCAATTACAGGAAATCGTTATGTCTCGTTTAATTGGAACCACTGCTTTTGATGCTGAAGCAGTCCAATTAGTTGCGCGGAAGGTGGCCGCTGTTTCTGGTGATGCTAGGCGAGCATTGGACATTTGCCGCCGTGCGACTGAAATAGCGGACGAAAAATCCCGAGAGACTGATCGTTTCGTCAGCGTTTCAATGATGCATGTGCAGCAGGCTCTCGGTGAAATGATTGCAAGTGCCAAGGTACAGACAATCAAAAGCTGTTCACGTATGGAACAATTGTTTCTACAAGCAGTCACAGCAGAGGTAATTTTCATTTTATACAAATAAATCGTGAACTATTTACAATGTTATTCACGCTTTTATTAGGTTGCTCGCACAGGCATAGAAGAATGCAGCTTTCTGGGTGTGTATTCGCAGCTCGAATCGCTGACTGCATTTGCCGGTATTACGGTACCGAATCCTGGACGAGCAATTGCCATCTGTAGTCGGTTGGGAGCATCACGGATACTCATCTGCGAAAGTTCTCGCAATGACATCTATCAAAAGATCCTTCTCAACATTAGTTCAGACGACGTGCACTATGCGCTGCAGGCCAGTAATCTTATCTAAGTGCTCTGAAAAAAATAATTATTTATTGATTTTGACTTTTTAAGAAACGGCACTATTTTGATTAAAGAAACGATTCGTTTTTACTTATATCACAAATTGGCATTGTTCAACTGATCCGAACCGTCTATTTTATTGTATCACATCAGTTAATTTACATGAAAATTAATCGCTATTATCTGAATTAATACTATCACAGTATAGAAGCAGTCGTAGATGATTTTTGGTGAAAAAACGGTCCACACGAAGATGTGATTTCGCATAAATGCTACTATTACCAGATAGAACGTCAGTGGGGCCATTAGTGATAGACTCAGTAGTTTGTTCACAGATTGGTTAACAATTATCCGACTTTGCTCAACTGAAAAGGATTTAGTGTTTGGCTCTCGAAGAATATCAGTCATCAGATGATGCATCAGCATAAGAAAACACATAATTTGCCCGTTGAACGTGTTGAGCGTGAGGAACAATCCAACGTGTGCAAATTTAAAACTGTTCAAACCAACATATCCTGCATTGAGATCAACGGTGGCTAAATTATTGGAATTACCCTGAAATGTGATACATTAGGAATTATATCGCTGTTCTGAAATGATATCGACATTACCTGATAAAAATAGAAAAGTTTGCCCATCCACACGTGAGTTACTATCTTGAGGAACAGGTTTTCCGTTTTACTGTTTGTTATGTGATCTATTCTTTGAACTAAATATCGACTAGAGAACATGATCGATGCTACTAAAACGACGTTATGTGGCTTATGAATCAGGGATGATAGTAGTGACGTTACGCATATGATATTGACTAACATTTGACAAGATTTTGGTCCTGGTTTGCCCATCACAGTCCGGTACATCTTTGGCAAGAAACCAATGAGAAATATTTCTAGCAGGTTGATCCAGAAAATCGTTAGGCATGTGTTTGTCCTGAAATAAGAAGGCGATAAGACAAGGTACAACATGATAATAGGGAACATATATTACTTTGACGGAACAATACTCCACAGGCTAACAATTCCTGTCATAAGCCTGTAATAATATATTAGAGCACAGGCCGTCATACTTAGGATACCAGTCAGGAATCCGCAAAAACGAACGATAAAAAGAAGGAGGTAACATAATCCTGAAAATGAAAAAGATTTTGAAAAGAGTTAAGACAATGTGAATGATTCTTGGAGAATCTTTTCTCGAAATCATTGGTTTCCCGGAAATCTAGGCTTAGTTCTTGATTAATAGTTAATGCATTTATTTTCAGCACTTTTTGAGCATGAGCATGATTGACTACTTGCGGTTGCTACTCTGTTATTGCCAGATCGGCTGTAATTACACAGAGAACCAACAGATGATGTTTGGGACTAACAGTCATCCTCAATGTGTAAAAACTGGCGATCGCGAATTTAAAAAAGCAATACCAGCGCCGGCCGCATGCAGGTCAAATAAGGATAGGGTAGGAGTATGTTGACGTGGTTCTCGCTTTGATGGAAGCCGAGAACACCTCTGCACTTCCACGAGAACTCACTGGGATGTAGGATATATGGAGTAGGGTTAGCAGCATGGTTCGTTTTGGTAAACGGAACGCTGAATTTAGGTAGGGCTTTCATTTTGATGCCCATAAGATTTTAGATGTGTTTTCCGGTTTATTCTCCAGACATCTGGCATTAGTCAGGTGGGCCAAAACTTAAAACGATGCAAATGCGAAGCTAAAAATAGCATAAAAAAATATTGTGAAGGGATGTTATAATATAAAATGATAATCACAATTATACTTGTTATGTCTGCATATATGCTGATCCTGCTGCAATCAAAGACGGACTTGCACTATCATAATCACGAGGGAAGAAAACAATTAAAAATTACTATACAATACTCTGGAATTCCATGGATGATCGGGGTCGCGCTGCCTACATCGCCATGGAACAGATGCCATCTAATGTATAGTTGACGCGAAACAGCGTTTCTTACTCAACCGCTGGATGCCTGGACAGACGCTGTTTGAGCCGCACCTCCTTGGTGGACAGACGCTCGGCACGCACCTCCTCAATCTAGCTGAAGTCAGAAGGACAACAGTGCCCAGGCTGACAATAGAAAAGGGGGAGCCAACCACAGAAAAAATCATCCCCCTCCCAACAAATCCGAGTCCACCCCTACCGTCTCACTCCTCATTCATCCCAGTGATGTCCAATAACTCCTCATTCATCCCAGTGATGTCCATATCCTCAGTGTGGGAGAGAGAGATTGAAAATTTTGCACACACTCTTCTTACCCCAACGAGAGCTCTTCTCTCTTGTTTATATTCACCCCCGTGTTTGCATTCGGGGAAGCGCATGTGAGTGGAGAAAAATGGTTTTTATTCACACTACACTCGATCGCTCTAGAGTGAGAAGAAGAGCTCTCAACTTCACACAAGCGAATGCAGTTAAATTCCCTGACGCGTGCGCCCCAGTGAGCTCACTGGCGTGGGCTTTTCTGCTAATATACAGCAGTGATTGCAAATTCGTTTTGACGCTACATAACTAAGGAAGAAAGAATATTGTTTCTTCCCGCTTCTTTTTTTCGGACATTTTCTGCAACTCCGACGATGTTTCACTCACACCAGCGAATCACAGAGAGAGCACTGGTGCGTCTTCGCCCCAGTGTGCGCGGCAGTGATCGCAGGCGAGAGCACGTGGGCGAAGACAGATGAGAGCACTTGAGCGCGATCGTTTGAAAGAGAGTGTGGTTCACTTACTCCAGGTAATCCCATCACAGGCGCACACTTCCACTCTGTTTATTTTTCACCGAATAAAAGAGCACTTTGCTTTATCTGAGGTGAGTTATGGTTGTATCCTCTGTGAAGGTACAAATCTCACGCACCGGTGTAACATTAGTGCGAAATGCCATCTCTGATTCATCCGACTCACGAACAACAAGACTACGGTCGGAAACAGATCCGAAGGCCATTCCACACTACCCCCGAGATGTCTCAATCCCCACTAGACTCCATTGTAGCAACAACCACTCCCACTGCCATCCCACCGTTGTGAACAATAACATCAATTGCTCATACTATAGACTCCGTTGCACGGCTACAACACACTCAATAACAAATCCATGAGAATTTTTTATTCGGGTCTCCTCGTCCTTGAGACCACTTACCACCTCTCGATTCGCCTGTACCCAACTACCGCTCTTGGTCACGAAGATCACCCATATAAAAAAGGGATGAGAAAGAAGGCATCAGTATATGATTGCATGTTATCGCGTGTGTGCGTGTGCGCGTGTGTGTGTGTGTAATTCACCTCCCACTGACCGGCAGTGCTTTTATGTGGATTTATTTTCAGCTTTTTTTTACACAAAAGTATTGTTTCTCACGGGGCATACGTTCCACTTTTACTATAAAATCGCGTAAAGAAAGACTAAATAGAGTTGATAAATTCAAATGCATAAACATTTAAAATTACTTCGATTTTGTTTGCAAGTATACTGAAAATTTAATGCAATGTCTAAAATACAGTTTTTGAAAACTTGAGTTTTTTTTAAAAAACTTCCATACGATTATTTTCTGCCTGAAACGGAAAATGTGATTCGAATGAGGTCGATAAGTTGTTCCGTTCTGATGTTATCACTGAAAACAACCCATGTAAAAAAGAGCTTAGTTGTACATCAGTTCACAGTTTTATCATGCTTCATCTATTTGAGAAAATAACATCAAAAACATTTTGATTCTGCAGTTCGATTATTTTATTATATTTTTAATGGGGTAAAGTTTGCTATAAAAAAAGAGATTTTCGGATGGTGATAAAAAGAAGCTAAGACAGATAATTGCTTTTGATAAATTTCCCACGGAAAATAATTATTTAAGCTTACTTGCAAAAACATTCTACGTCTTTGCGCGCGGGCTCCCGGCAGTTAACCGAATCTTTCGCTATGGTGGATGAAAACATGCGTGTAGGCATGTTTTTAAATTCTTTCTTCGTTTTATTGATCAACTCCTCCTCAGTTTTCGCGATTAAATTGTTGGAGTAGATCTTACGCTTCAGGTAGGCCTAGAAATTCTCGATGGAACGCAGCTGGGGGACGTTGGGCGGGTTCGTCGACTTGGGTACCACATCGACATTCAGCCGCTCCATCTCCTCCAATGATCGCTTTGAGTAGTGGGCCAGATCCGACCAGAATACCGCGTATTTGCCCTTATGGTATTTAATAATGAACGACGCAACTTCCGGCAGGCATTTCGTACTATAAATTTCCCCGTTCACGGCCAGTCCGGAGCGAAAGAAGAGCGGCTTTAATTTCACCTTGTCCATTTTGATTGTTGTTTTTTGTATTCCTCCATGCGCGGAGTAACGATATTTGGTGAAGCTTGTCAGAAACAGATAGCCCTTGTCGCTGAATGTCAGCCACAGCAGCCTCTTCTTGGGGAACTTGGTGTGTGAAACGAACTTCACCTCGGAGCGCACTTCCTTCGTGGGGGAAGTAAAATACGAAGTGCCCTGCCAGTCGTTGCCATCCAAGGTGAGATAGTCCTCGTCGTCCATCACCACGTCGCGATTCGCCGGGAAAATCGAGTTGACCATCTTATTTAACCGCTGCCGCTGCGTCGTTGCCTGCAGCTCCGAAAACAGCGGACGCGACTTCCGCTTCCTGACATGTACGGTCATGTTCGCCAGGTACTTTTTCATTGTTTGACCGGTTGAACCGACCTTCCGGCCAAGCACACGCAGCGATGTGGCTACTTTTCCTTTGGTGTTCCTCTTCAGCACCCTTTGGAGATTCTTGTCGCTCGGGTCGTCGGCCGTTCAGAACCGGGCTTTCTTTCGATACTCTGATTGTTGTCTAATAGTTCCAAGATGTTGTAGATGCCGGAAAGTGCCGCACGATGTCTGTTTTCGACGCGGCGGGGTACCGTTCTTTGAACGCGCACACTTCTGAACGGAGTTGCTTCACTGTTTTTGCCATCACGGTTAGAATTCGACTGATAGAGCGGTCAAATTGTGTCTGCTGACTCATAGGTTATTATAATTATTACTGCATGGGTCGATTCATCAGCCAAGGTAAACCCATGAAAAAACGGCAATTTTTATCATTTTTTTTAATGCAAACGTTATGGCGTCAAGTCACCGCCAGTCTGAGTTCCAGAACAGGGGATAGTTGAATAGGCTTCGTAACATTTCTATACTCATGGGGTTTTGAATTTTACGGGATACACTAGAAGTGTACAATAATATTGCACCACTGCCTAAAGGGTTAGGTTTGGATGGGACTATTGTTGGTTTTAACTGTAGGAAGGAAACAGTTAATAAATGAAGATCAGTTACTTTTTTAAATTGGGTATAGTATCTACCACAATACCTGATAAGCTTGAAATTACTTCTGTATAGAGCTAGGAGCTTGATCTATCGCTCCGCCTGTTGACATGATTTTCCAATTCTCTTTTGAGTTCTTCAGCAAACCTGCCTCGTGATGACGCAATGCATCGTCCAATTCCGATGTATATATTGAAAGGCTCCAAAAGAGGCATCGTAAGCATTCCGTAGCATCTTCTCAGTATATGGTAATCAAAACTTTCAGCTTCTGGGTTGCGAGTTCAACGAGATTCGCAGGCACGGCGCCATTTATTTATTTATTGAGTCAGCACCAACAGGCTTAATAAAGCCCCAATGGTGGTATTAAAAATATGACGAGTACAATAAACTTAAACTTAAATATCAAACCACAACAACTTGTTTATAAAGGTCTACATTTCAGAAAAATGTGACGTGAAGCGTCTGCGCAGAGTTTGCCGAGGGACATGGTAGCCAAACATTGTCGAGACTCTATTAAAAACACGCTGCAGTCCTCCGATCTCGCCGTTCATGCTATAACTGCTTCGGCTAATTGCCATCTTCAGCATTACACTATTGTGCAATGCCCTTGGTTGAACGTTAATATTAATCTGCTCCAGGATGGAACAGCAATCGATTCGGCCTTGTTAAATGTCTGCAACAAAGCGCGCCCTGGATGTGTCACGACGAAACCGAAGCGGTGCAAGATCGACCAATCGACAACGACTCTCGTAACTCGGCATTCGACTCTATTGACGCCATTAATATAGCTCGGATTGCAGACGGTAGAGCAATACTTCAGAATCGACCGAACCAAGGAGAAATATAGAGACTTCAAGCAGTAAATATCGAAGAAGCCTTTAGCAATCAAAAAATAAAGCCTAGAACTCTTGACGCCTTGTCCACGATGTGCGATATGCAAAGCTTGTACGTCAACTGAGAATCGAGAAGAACTCTTAGATCTTTTACTTAAGTCGTACGTAAGATTACTGTTCCTTGAAGCTTGTAGTCGAAGAGAATCTGCTCCTTATTTCTACAGAAAGTGGTCATCAAACACTTCTCCGGATTTACCACCAATGGTCCACCATACAGTTGAAACTGCACCAGTGAGCAAAGACTTGTAGCTGCTGTTGTAGGAGGTGACAATAGTTGATTGCCTAGACTTGCTGAGAGAGCTTCAGGGCATCGGAATACGAAAGACGGGGGCCCACGAGGGTTAGATTAACATCATTGAAGCCCAGCAGGAAGATCAGCGGTCTTAAATGGTTCATTCATTCGTTCTATTAACGTCTGCTGTAGACGGGTTAGTTCATTCGAGACGGCAGGCTCCCTTGTGGTATTCCTGAAGTGGCTGGAAAAACGTTGAACATGCAATCACCAGCAGCAACTGTGAGCAGACGACCAATGAGATAGCAGCGAAACCATTGTAAGAGACTTACATTAACTCCAAGCTTATGTAGTTTTGTTAGTCACTGCTGGGTACTCGCCCCTCATCATCCACGCAATGCATCCTTTTAACATTGGGTTTGACCCACGAACACTAGTGCCACCTAAGAGGCAATATAGAATATAGAATGATGCTTTCAGTAAGCTTTGTATGTCCAAACGAAAAGCATCAGATTTTGTTTAGCGAATATTTTACGTAGGTCGAGTTCGATTCAATATTAATTATATTTCGAAGCCTACAACAGTTCTCCTGTGCGGTATTTGTCCACTCTTCTATAAGTTTAGCGATAGTTGAGCTTGTCAAAAGCTGCTGACAAGTCTGTTTGGATGACGTCCGTTTGTACTCTTCCCGCTATCTTTCCCGTAACAAACGAAGTGAGACACAACAGATTAGTGGTAGTGGAACTCGGCCGACCATGAATCCGTGCTGATCTTCGCTTAAGTGGGGAAGTAGAGGGTCCATCAGAACGAGCTCTTATAGCTTCGATACTGCACTCAAAGACGAAATGCCTCGGTAATTATCTACATCTCGTTTAGTTCCCTTCTTGTGAACTGAAAACAAGTGAGCAACCTTCCAACAGGAGCGAAATATGCCACTTGATGTGGAAATCCGGAACAGACGACGCAATGGTGCCAGCTGTCTGGAAATGTGTTTTTTTAGAAAGTCTGACGGAACTCGATGTGGGCCAGGATTGAAAGATGACTTGAGCTGCGATGCGGTGGAGATGACCCAATGTGTGACCTTGCAGAGGAACGTTGTTCGCTGCGTCAGTGAATATGCTGGCAAACTTGATCGAAAACAAGCGGCAAATAAATATCATGAGGATTGGAAGCGGTTTCGCCCAGGTAGCTGACGTGCCGCCATGTTTTCGAAGCCAACATTGGATCCGTCTTCGTATGGTTTGTTTACAAATTTTAGCTGAATTCAACAGCTGTCAGTGGGGCCCATAATTCTGGGCCCGCCGCGATGTTAGCTCTTTTCAAGACAAAGGCAATAAGATAGGGGTGCCAGCTACCTGGTTTCGCCGTTCAATATCATGGACGATGGTAGTCCATGGTAGACTCCCTGCGCTGCTGATTAGGCTTTGTGCACAAATTACGTAACGCATGAAGGGGGGGGGGGGGGGTTGAGCAACCGTTACTTATTGTGACATATGGGGGAGGGGGGGGGTTTAAAATCGTTACGTAACAAAATAACCAATTTGAAAAAAAAATCAAAAGTGAATAACCATTTGGCATCAATTAAATTTCCTGTGAGCCAAGCAAAGTAGCAAGTAGTAAGTAGAAAAGCGGATTCATCCGTGCCTTGACCTACCCTGCAGAAGTAGATTAGGCAATAGTAACGTCCTTGGTTCGAGCACTACTTTACCCACGCACTTTCGCTCAATTTTCAATTCTTCTACTCTATTTCCAACCTACCGTACACTGACGAAACTTTCAACACTTTCTCTTCATATCTTTCATTCTAGCAAACATTACTGTCTATTCTTGGTGCTTCAGGATGATGAGCGTACATCTTCTTCTACATCAAGTAGAAAAGACTTAGTTCATACTAGTTGAGAACTATGTTTAAAAATTCTGAGAAAACCCCACTTTCAATGAAAGGTTTTAATCTATATTTTGAAGAATTTTTTTCGCAAATGAGCCAAAACTTTGTCTTTGTATTATTCATGACGTTTGCCATAACCGGTACACTGCACCAATTATCGCCATAGTTTTAAATTTTAGATCCTTTCATGGCCAATCGCATGTGTTTCTTACGGCCATAATAGAAATAAATTTATGGCTAAGTGGTGAATCTGAAGTTTTAAGATAAATGGATTAAGTCTATCTTTTGATTTCCGACCAAATTTTAAAGCATCGATAAATGAAGATGTACACTGAAAATTTATTTTCGTTAATTAGCTTTCACTCGTTTCGTAAACATGGATTATGCACATAGAACAATCTCTTAAATTATATGAAACATTCATATTGCAGTGAAGAGCAGAACAACTCCTCGTGGTTGCCCTTTTTTTTTTAATTATATTTTGAGCTGGTAAAGTTTGTTTTTATTGGTAACAAAGAACTCGTAGGTCTTTGTTTTTTTTTTTGTAGAATGAACGAATGTTCTTATTGTGTCAAAAAATGCTTTGTGCTTTTGACAGCTGCGCGTGTGGGTTTTTATACGAATGAAGCTTCGTAGAAAGTAAAAATCAGTTTCGTTGCAGAAAACAACGAATAGATTTGTTAGTCCTACTTTTGACTGTAATATGAACGAAAATTAATTTTCAGTGTACTATTGAAATGTGATCTACTAAACGAAAGGTATCTTATGACGATTTGCCTCACCAATTGGCACAATTTTCCATAAATTGTACAACTACACGCTGCGAATATATTGTTCTGTATAGATTCAATAAATTTTGTTGTTGACTCACGGCTTACCCATAATATTTATTTATTCAAACAATATCGATTTAATTTTTGAACCCACAACAATTTTGTTTTGTTTCTTAAAACGCTGCAAAGGAGGCTTCTATTGAAAACAAAAATCATTTATTGTTGAATAAAAAAATAAGCTTTTTGAAATCAATGCACCTATGCATTGATTAGACCAAAGCGGTTGGATTGAAAAAAAAAATGTTTTTTATACATTAGAACCATTGAAATAATAAGAAATTAAGGTAAATGTTTTGCTGATTGTTGATTCTACAAAATAATTTTGTTGACTCAATAAAGATTTCTGTTAGAAATGTTAATTTACTAACAATATTGGATTCGAACAAAAGAATTGTTATTTAAAATATATGGTTGCATTTAACTAAAACAATGTGTGGTTTGATTAAATACACAAGAAATGTTGATTCTACTCATTGCGTTCAGCCTACATCAAATGAACTTGTCACTGTGTCTGTTGTTCTATGTTTCTGCCGTCATGATTTAGTCGCACATAGCGCGCCCTTTTTCATGCACTGCCCGGATTAAAAGGAAAACTCTGAATAGTACCTATATAAAAAAATATAATTAATAATATTTTTTTATAACAATTACAATAATTGCAATAGGTAAATCCCTTGCGCTGAACTGGCCGGCTTGACGTGCCGCAAGGGCTCAGTAGGGATTCCAGGACCTGAAGCTAAGAGTCAGTTCCATTGTGGTTATATCACATCAATTATTTTTTCCACTATAGCAGCAGCACATCGATATTGTAGATATACTATTCTTTGTAATTTCAGGTCAACTCGTTAGTATTTTAAAATAATTTAAAAAATATTTTGTTATTTCGGTAGTTATGATAATTTATCTAAGGTAAGTTGTGCATGAGCGAGCCAGTCTACAATTGCAGCAGGATCACAATCTGTAGATATGTGAATACAATTAAAATTGGTATTATCATTTTATACTATAACATCCCTTCGCTATACTATCTATACTCTGTGATATTTTCACTGAAAAAAAAAATGTAGGAAGCATTTTGTACGACAAATTCTACTCAAAATAGTATTTCCCTTATTCACCAAAACTATATAATTTAGAATCATTGCTTTCCTGTTTCCCATTATCATTTATAGATCCAGACCAATAAGAGTTATCGGACTTTTTTTTTGTCTAGTTTTACTTAATCTACGTTTTTGGCATTATTCATGCTTATATAAAATTTATTTCTCCTAATTGTTTGCTGTTTTCAGCTTTTCCAAGACTATTAGGATAATAAAACATATCTAATCTTTTTTTTCAGTTACAAACCAGTGGATAACAGATATATATTATACTTACGCTTATTATGTTATTTGACTATAACTGTGAAAACAAATTCTTAAAAGATATTAATTTTATCGAAGCTGCAACAGCGGAAATCTTTCGATGACCAGCTAAGTTACGGATATATATTCTACTATAGTTTACTGGCTTGCTCGTATTTTTATTTTACATTATGACGTCAAATTTTTATTTTATGTTATGATATCAAATGATATGATATTATTGCATTTAAATTCATTTGATACAAATAGCTATAGTACCTGTGAGACTCACTACAAAAAGCTTTTGTGATTCAAGGAAACGGAACAGCACTTCGAAATTTTTGGTTTACTATTCTTCATATGCTATATAATTTCAGATCATCCATGGATATTCCAGGTATTGTAAAATATGTTTGAATCAATTTGTTTTCTCATAGCTAATATATTGTCTTAACTTCCAGGTTTACAGATGGAATTGTTACTATCATTCTCACATTCACTTACCATATTATGTATCATTATAATATTCAGTCTCTATATTTTTTATCATTATAATCTTTATTCACTACTACATGACATTTAATATTGGGAAGGGAGGGAGCATCAGGGTATCATTCAAGCTGGAATTGGACAATGGAGTGGTATGACAACCGGCGTCTAGGAGGGAATAAACAGTATCATTTTCTTATCCTACCGATTTGATTGTGATGCTGTGAATTCTACTCCAACAGTTTCAGTGAGAGTGACGCGCCCTTCTTAACAAGCCATCCCGTAGAAAGCTTAATGAGTATTGCGAATTGGGTTATTCGATTTGTTGGATCGTATCGTTGGAAGGAGAATCTTATGTTCCCGCGGGTTTCGCGTAAGTGTCTCTGCTTACGGGTCCGCCCCACCGTTTTTGGCCCTTCATACAGCGTTACTGTGAATGCAAACCGGTAACTCAATTTGATATTGCTATTAAGTGGAGCTGCATACATGACAAGGTCGTAGAAGGGATGGTGGCTACCTTACATACACAATTACAATAATTGCAATAGGTAAATATTATGCATTGCATAAAATACTGTTGATTTAAGTGATATGAATTAAGCTCTTTTTCTGATACTTTAAATAATTTAAAGACATTTGAATAAATTTGTTGAACTAATATTTGTAACAGTTTGAATACAGTACAATGAGTGCAATGTTTTTCGTAATCTTTATATTAGCTTTAAGTTATTTAAATGAAATTAATTGAATGATGTTTGCAATCTTTACTTATATCAAGTATATTAGAATTAAACATAAAAACAACAAAAATAACAGTTTTTGTGATGATTTTATAGCAACTGAGAATTAGGGTGTGGGGGGGGATGGGGGTGTTCGTGAGCGTTACGTAATTAAAGGGGGGAGTCTGGTCTCGCGTTACTTATTGTTACATAGGGGGGGGGGGAGGGGGTCCAAAATCCCGTTTTTCTGCGTTACGTAATTTGTGCACAAAGCCTTAACAGATTTCCAGAAAGACGTGATTTCAGTTTTCTTTGGACATTTTATTGATATTCAGAGTAGCATAGACGACTAACCCACTTGAACTCGTAATTGAGCCTCACGTAGAAATGTTTCAATGGAAACGTACGATATTTAATGTATCTTCTTAGTGCTGTTCTCTTGTTCGATTTTAGCTTTTTTAGTTCCTTCTTCTGCCATCGATGAAGAGTTTTTTTTGGCGAACAGTTTTCGGCCAATGACGTATCAATGCCAAGGCATGGGAAAATATGAATGCGGCATTGTTAACGTCGTCAGCGTCCAGAACTGTAACCCAGTCTATGCAGGTTAGCACCTCGGTTATGCTATGATGGTCGGGTTTCCGGAAATCATACACACTTAGATGTTTTCACAGAAATCTGTTAAGTTTTACCGAATTTTTACAGATAACTGTAAAAAAACTACCGGATTTCGATAAAATTTTACCGAAATCCGTAAAATCGGATTACTGAACATTCAGCTGTTAAGAATTCGGTAAAACTTTACAGTATTCTGTAAAATAATCTGAGTGTGTTGGGCACAGGCGCTGGAACATTATCACATTCGTTATTTATTTATTTATTTATTTATTTATTATATATATTCCATCTGACCTAAGGTGGTCTTAATGAATTTGTTTATGACGGGGAAAAGCCGTTTTAATTTGGCGTAAAAACCCCGTATCTTTTGCAAAACAATACAATAAAAAACAATACAATACAATACAAAACATTGCTTAGTTGCACATTCGTAAACATAATTAAAATAAACAGGATTACAAACGTAGAGTATAGTCAAAGTATAAAATAAGAAACATCCATAGTTCGGAGCAGTCCTCGTCGTCAATCAATTATCCTCATCAAATATCCTTCTCGTAGTATGCCATTCTGTTAGTCTGCGCTTGAATGTTGCTAAAGTACAGTTAAAGTCGAATAAAAAATACACAACGTTGAACCTAGCTGACATGAAGCGGATAGGGTCATGAAGTCCATATAATGAATTACGGGGTTCAAGCAGCAAGAAGTCCCGCTGACGAAGCATTCGTTCAGGAGCGTAGAGGTTGAGCTGACTTAATAGCTCCGGTGAGTCAATTCTACCTGTTAGTGTATTGGCAACGAAAACAGCTTGCGCAATATTTCGCCTATGGTCCAATGTCTGTAGTCCCAGCAATCTGCATCTATCTTCGTATCGTGGAAGGTTCAACGGGTCACGCCACGGTAGGCGACGCAGGGCATATCTCACGAATCTTCGTTGAATTGCTTCGATCCTAGCTGTCCATGTTGCCTGATATGGGCACCAAACAACAGAGTTGGATTCCAAACTCGACCGCACCAGAGTACAGTACAAAGACCGAAGGCAGAGAGGGTCTTTAAATTCACTAGATATTTTAAAAATGAAACCCAGCTGTCGATTCGCTTTGCTGATAATATCGTCGTAATGCAATCGATACGTTAGTGCCGAATCCAGAGTGACACCAAGATCACGAACTTGATGAACACGTTCGAGAGGCTGGCCGTTCATTGCATAATTGTGCGTGATCGGATTGAGCTTGCGATGAAATGAAATGATGTTGCATTTGTGGATGCTTAACGTCAGCATGTTTCGGGTGCACCAACCAGCGAACCGATCTAACAACAGTTGCAGTGCATGGCAGTCCTGGATGGTTTTGATGACCATGAAGATTTTGACGTCATCAGCGTAAAACACACGGCAACCAGATGGTAGTACGGTAGAAAGCTTGTTAATGAAGAGTGAGAATAACAAAGGGCCAAGATTGCTTCCTTGTGGTACGCCGGATGAATTTGAGAATGCTTCCGAAGATCCAGATCCTATTTTAACGGTGAGCCTACGTTTTTTAAGGTATGATTCAAACCAGCTGACCAGGTCCGCAGAGATACCAATTCTGCGTAGGCGTTCAAGTAGTACCCCATGGTCAACTCGATCAAAAGCAGATTTGAAATCAGTGTAAGCAGTGTCGATCTGTGCGCCAGCATCAATGTGGCGTATGCAAAACGAGGCAAACTGTATGAGATTTCTCGAGGTTGATCTCTTGGGAAAGAAACCATGCTGATCCGTAGAGATGTAATTCTTACACGAGTTGAAAAGTACCTCGTTCATTATGATCTCGAAAACCTTTGAACAAGCACACAACGAAGTTATGCCTCTGAAATTCTCGATGTTCCGTCGATCTCCTTTTTTAAACACAGGGAACATGACTGACGTCTTCCAACTTCCAGGAAATACATGCTGCCGTAATGAAATGTTGAACAGTTTCACGAGAGGGGAGATTAACTCTTCGCTGCATTTTTTAAGGATACATGACGGTATGCCATCAGGACTGGATGCAGAGTCTTTCAATTTATTTATTGCAGCGTTTACTTGATGGGTCGTGATATCAAAGCTATTTAGGAAGCACACGTCCCTAGGTGTGTCTCTACAAGCGTCTGTAATTTGATGTATAGACAAAGGAGAATCAGAAAAAGCACGTCTGAAGTGAGTTGCAAATAAATTGCACTTTTCCGATGCGGATGTGGCGACTTCGTTACCCAGAAACATCTCAACGGGCAATCCATTCTCCTTCCGTTTAGTGTTAACAAACTTCTAAAATTGTCGTGGCTGTTGGCGAAGATTTTCCTGAGTGCGTATACAGTAGCGCTTATAAAGGAAACGGTTATGCGTGCGATAATTAGTACTTGCACGTGCTAAATGATGCTTGGCGAAAGAGCAACGAGACTGACAGTAGGTTCGTAGTGCTCTCGATCTTAGGCGTTTGAGACGTCGTAAATGTGCATTCCCCCAAGGTGGCTTAGGAGACGGCCTACGCATTGGCACAAAATCAACCAAGTAGGTCTTCAACACGTTAGTGAAGTATTCCACAGCAACATCAATGTCTTCCGTGGTTTCCAGGATGTGCCAGTCAGTTTCACGAAGCGCTTCTTTCAATCCCTCAAAATCGGCACGACGGAAATCAAGCCCTCGGTCATCCGGAATGCTTGCAAATACAATTGGCTGTGAGAGAGTTGCCGTTATAACAAAAGCGGGATGATTCGAATCAAGAGGAGAAAGCGGTTCTACAGCTTCTTCAATCTGGTATGCAGCAAGCGTTTTTTCATTCACCAGAGCGAAATCCAGGATTCGAGCGTTCTGATTGTAAATGTGGTTAACTTGAAACAGACCATGCAGACTGAATCCATCGAGTAACGAAGCGCAAGCAGCAGATATATTTGACTGCAATACGTCTACGGAAGGACGATCATTACTAGGTGTGTTCCAAACAAGACCCGATTGATTATAGTCGCCAAGCAAAATAGCATGATCGTTATTTCCCAGATTTGAATGAATTGCTTCAATGGACTCGATATGGTGATTTACGCTGAGTAAATCATTCTTGCGATCGGGTGGTAGATAAATAACACCAATACTGATAGAACAGCGACGCATCCTTAACCTTACCCACAGCTGTTCCAATGAAACGTTCACTGGGGTGGGATCGACATAGCCGTTGAAATTAGTTGAGATAGCAATTAACACTCCCCTCCACGTGATTTACGACTATTTGAATGGTTGCGATCCGTTCTGTACACGGTGTATAACTCTCCAAAAAGCTGGGCAGAGAATATTCTATCATCAAGCCACGTTTCCGTAAGAACGATGACGTCATAGTGACAAGACGAAACACCTACGAAAACTTCATCAATTTTTGTGCGTAAGCCCCGAACATTCTGGTAGTACACCGTTAATTGATGAGCACCATCTTCGGCCGGATTGTTGCAAGCAGGTATAGCTGAATTTGAATCGATCTGAAAATTGGAGCTCCTTGATTGACGTGCAGTACCATTCATGACTTCGGCTGGACATATACTAATTCTAGCATTACCTGGACAAAAGAAGTTGAATCTGGATTAGCCATAGCGCGTGAAGCCTTAGGTTCGCTGACGTGAACAGATGTCATTTCGTCCCGCTGGATGAGTGGTACGACCGGGGGTAACGTGCGTTCGGCAAGTTGGAAATCCCCCTCGCCACCGAACACAGGAACGGAACGGCTTGGAAGACTGGAACAGACAGCAGAAGGGCAGCGGATCTCGATTGTGTCGACTGGCTTGGGGGCTTCCATCAAGCTGTGTGATGTGCGTTCCGTTGTCTGCATGTTTTGATGACCGGATGGGTGACGACTTGATACTTTCATTGATGAACCACCGCTGGAATCGCGATGGAATTCAGGAAGCGAAGATGTGGAAATTTTATCGTACTTGCCTAAGAGTGGTTGTTGGGAGACCCCTACACCAGACTCGACCGCAGGGCCAGAACGGCTCTGATGGCAGGAAACAGGGTGATGATGTTGGCGGAAAATAGTTGGCGCGACTGGGTCGAGCGGCTCGGGGTCCCCCATGGAGCGACAGGCAATGCGTTCTGGCAAATAGTAGCTGGATGCGACGTCTGAGCGTAAGAACTGACTGTCGGTCGGTACAGACAGTAAAGGATTGCCCATCGGAGTATCATTGTCGATGCAGTTGATAATAAGTGCGACGGAGTTCAAAGAAGCGCTGGAACACGAGGATTGATCAGGTAGGGAACTGTTTCTAACGAAAACGTACTTGCCTGAGAGTGGTTTTTGGGAGACCCCTACACCAGACTCGACCACAGGGCCAGAACGGCTCTGATGGCAGGAAACAGATGATGTTGATAGAAAGCAGCAGGCGCGACTGGGTCGAGTGGCTCGAGGTCCCCCATGAGGTGATAGGCAGTGCGTTCTGGCAAACTGGAGCAGAGTGTGTTGCGGCGCTGATTACAGTGTGACATTCGCTTTGGGGTTAATGGAGATCCATTTCGGAAGCAGGTGTCGAAATTGCAGACCCTCCTGTTTCTCGAGATATCCGAATGGTAGGTGTATTCGTGTGAGGCTGCCATAAGTTTTTTGAGGTATGATCCTCGAACTCACGGAACATTAATCCTTTCGGCCAGGTTTCAGCATTCAATGCCATTTCACGGAACTTGGGATCGATCCCAATTTTGTATGAAATGAAACTCATGCGAGTCTTATCAGCCCCTCGTTTTACGAGCGGAACGGCTTTGATTGTGTCAATGCCCTCTAAACAATCTTTCACTAGTTTTTCGACCGCTTCCGGTTGGACACTCGGGTGGATACGAGAAAGATACACCCAAGACAGCTCAATAGGCTCAGGGACGGTTATCACGCCAGTGTCGGCCACGATCCTAGTACCGCCAAGAAGCGGCTTATTGATGGCCAGCTCTTCGTCGCGGCGCTTTTTCGGAGTAGGTTGATTAGCGACTCTAGGTCCTTGCATCATCGGTGTTAAGGGTGATGATTTGTTCAATTTCGTTGTCTTATTGCCAGTACAATTCAGATGAACCATCCTCTCACAGAAGGCCATGCAGGTGACAGAATCCTCCTCACCTTTTATTGGCTTCGCACAGTGATCACAGGCAGAATTCGACATGTTGCGGTGGAGATGCTCAAGCTACGTTATTCACTCGGCCACGATAAATATACCACATCAACTGTCACACGTCGTATGCAATGCCCTATTGCTTTAAATCGCCCGTGTAGAGTTTAAACTGAACTGATATTGATCGCCAATATTGTAGTTCAGCTATTTCATATACAGGTGGCGCATCAAGCGCGAGATTCAATCACCGTTGATGGATTTGGCAACACAACACAAACTTCGGCACAATAAACGAAACTACGGTAGGCGGAAAAGTGTAACTAGAACACAAACAAACCGCGCGGCAAGTATACACAATTGTTTTAAAATTGCTATCGTTTAGAAACAAAATTTCACAATATTAACACTTGCTACACCAAAACTTTCATCCCGTAAAGACGAACGATGCAATTAAAAATTAAACGACACTGCTTTGGACACAACAAATCCAATTAAAGACGGATAAAAACACAAATTAGTGGCGACCCGAGAAGTAAACAAATGTTACACTGTTAAGAATTCGGTAAAACTTTACAGTATTCTGTAAAATAATCTGAGTGTGTTGGGCACAGGCGCTGGAACATTATCACATTCGTTATCTAGACTATCGGGTGTGAAAACGACTGGAGGTGGATGATGTGGGACATGCTTAACCAAAGGGGGCGGGGGCCGTAGAGATGAACGGAGCGGTGTCACTAGCACTTACAGAGGTCCAAGCTGCGGTGGTTTCCGTTCACTATGTGGTTAATTTGGGAGAGTGTTGCCACGCTATACTGCCGTTCTACACATAATTGTCCCATTATGCAAAATAGACAACTGAGCAAAATGCAATTATGGTTAAAACATATTTTTGTTATCGGGAAAGAATTGGCGTAATAAATAACGCTTTTATGTCCAAAATAACGTTGGAAACCATCATATACAATGAATCCTATCATTTTTTTTCGTTTGTAGATTCAATTTATGTTACTTTTAACGAAAAATGATCGGTGGGACTGTTATGGCGAGAAATATGGAATAAATTGAACAATTCTACGCATAAGAGTCCTACTGAGAATTTTGAAAGTTGTACTCGAAATCGGAAATGGGTTGGCCGTGTTGCATACGAATGTGATGATAGTTATGGCGATTTTTACGGGTTCGATCTCATTGACGGATGGGGAGAGCTATTCAGCAGTTCGAGTAAGTGCCGAGCACCGAATGCGAAAAGCTTCCCAGCGAAATCTTTAGGAATAAGTGACGATTCTGATGGAAGCTTTTACGAAACCCATGAAATTAAACAAAATAAGAAATCCAGGAGGAGAATTTTGCCAAGAAACGAAAAGCGGCGAATGGCATCATTATGAACTCGAACGAAATTAACAGTTAGTCAATACACACTGAACTAGATTCACTCGCGATCGTACATTGAAAGTATCTGGAACATCCAAATCGAAAAATGGCGTTACTACATAGAATACAATAATTCCGTAGACGTCAACACATGATTTATTTCAACAACTTCTAAAAGAAGCAACTAAAACTAATCGCAAATAAGATCTTCACGATGAATCAACACGTCTCATGGTAGAATTCACCTTGAGGGATCGACGTTATTAGTACGAGACACTGAAGATGTCTGCACATTGTAGACGAAATACGCGTATCTGTCGAAGGTAAGCAAAGGTAGTTGGGATTAAATGGAGAATACTATTTTTTCTTCCCATTTTTCTTATAAAAACAAATTTGTGGCGCCATCTGTTAGGTGCTTGCTACTTGATATCTTGCGGGAAGCCATGTTTTTACACAGGTTAATGATATGAAATCAAACGCCTGTCTGCGATACAACCTTTACCAGCCGCCACTCATTTTACTGTACTCGCTGTGCACTGAGGCAACTGCACTAACAAAATTCAGTAAAATGGCTTATGCTTTTTAGCAACAAAAAATCAGTTTGATTTTCAATAAAATGCCTCATGAAACCAACGGAATGCACGTAACACAATGCTTCATTCGAGTGCCTTATGAATGTTGAAAATCTGAAAATTATAACTATACATGAAATTCAAATGCTTGAATATAAAATTCAATAGATGTACTTTATTCTCGGCTTAAATGTTCTTATTCGAAAAAAAAACAACAACAAAAACTTGACGAAACTCTTGTTTTTTTTCTTATGTTTTTCTACCCGTAACATTGGTGTCTTCGGTGTACTCGTTCGTTGGTTCTACTAAAGTCCCTTTAAATAGTCTTATAAGGACTCTAGGTTCTACAAGCAATTTTGCGTAATAATGATGTGATTCAAAAAGACACAATGATCGTCAGTTGAAAGTTTAACTCGAATTGCAAATAACGTGCACCGAAATACTTCCACCTCCTCGTTGGGAAACACACTTAAACTTGCACTCTATGCTCTATTTTTGTATTGAATTTCATCAGGCGAATCTATGAAAATCCATTTTCTATACAAGAAAATCATATAGCAATGTGAAGCATTTCATAGGCACTGTATGGAACATGTATGTAACAGATTTGGAAGATTTATCCAGTTTAATAAGGGGAAAGTTGTGTATTTCACTATTCTAGTTAGCAGAGTTTAATTTAAGCTAGATTCCATCGTATTTTCTATATGATTTTTATTGAGGACTGTGAGATTGAAACTATTTCACGCACCCATCTCTTTACAGCTGCTACTATGGGTTCCGTTCACGGCTTTTGGATGCTGCAGCGCTGAACGATCGATTCCACAAACAGCACCCCACAAAGTTCGTGAAGACTCTTTATTTATTTTACTCCTCAATCATCACCGTCGCCACTTGTTCCTTGAACGTAAACAAAGTAGCCAGTGATTTTCTTGTCTTCTCCATCAGTTGGAAAAAAATCAATCTTGCAGTGTCGTTTGTCAAAGTGCGTTCCTACCTTGGATGTTCCGATATGGATTCAGGACTAGGAAGCTCTTCAATTGAGGATGTGGCGGCAATCGAAGCACCAGCCGTCGTTGTTCCGGATCAGACTGGTCAGCAGCAAGTGCCAGTATCCTGTCAGATGGCGGCGACGGAGGGTGGTGAAGGCTTGAAGTGCGGCGAAATGCGCTCGTTGGACGAAGGCTTGATGGAGGAACTGAATATGGTATTCGAACAACGTCTTCGGATTGTGGAACAGCACGGGAATTACATTCATTACAAGGTAAGTGCCGACTGAAGCGTGGCATGAATGGATGAGGAGGCCTTGCAGCATCCAAGGTTGCTGGAGCGCGACAAGACGCAACAGGTGGCATGTGTTCTCTGTTGTTGCGTTGCCGTCGGTTCGCACGAAGGACCTTGAACATCGGATGTAATAACAATAATAATAACAACCGTAAACAGATTTTTGAATACAGTTGGATTTTAACTCCATTCGCTAGATAATGCCCGGGGCTTAAACTATTGATGTATATTTCTAGATTGCCCTGTATGAAGACTGGGTCAAACAACTGAGAATGGTTAATTTGAATCTGGTGGGAGCAATTAAAGAAATGCAGGATACGTGCAGTGACCGTTTGGAACTGATTAGGGCCAACTATAAAAAGAATTTGGCACGATTTGGACCTGAGAAATTGCAGCGGTTAGAAAGCGATAGGGATAGTCTTGTAGAGGTGATACGGCGAGCTTCTGCCACAGGAATATGGGATATGAATGGCGTTAAATTTTGCGATGTTAGTTTGGATCAACTTTTCGGTAAGAATATTGATATCAGTACTGAAGCTCCGGTCGCGGGAAAAATAGAAGGACCTACAATCGCCTTAAATTTAGAAGTTTCATCCAACTGCCGGTTAGAAAATACTGAAGTTGAACAGTTGCTTCAAGAACTGGAAGCAAAGAAAAGGTATATACTACTGGTTATGTTTAATTAAAGATGCGCTACCAACATGTTCCAATTTTAGGCAAATCAAACGATTGGAGCATCTACTGGAACAGCAGATTCCTACGAATTACAGTAGATCTAATGATATGGAATCCGATCTCCTTTCTGATGATTGCGCCTCTATCAACGAACCTTTAATTAAGCAATTGAGGCACGTTATCGGCAAAAAAGATGAAAAGTTGCAACGACAAAGCACCCAGATAGGCGAGCTTAACAAAGAAATTACAAGTCTTAAAAGTAAAATAGAGGAAATGGATCTTTCTTCACAGGTAAGCGGTATGTCAATCAGAATAAAAATAATTTCTAAGATCCTTTTATTCCTTAGTTCGATTCGGATCTGACTCAATCTTTGGCAGAGTTTAAAATCGAAGATACGGATGCATCAAACAGAAAATTATTAGATTGAAATGTATAGTTGTGTCTCTTATTTTGAGAAATATATAGATTAGGATTTTTAATCCGATAAATGTTGTCTGTTGAGTTAACATACTGTTTTTTGGCAGAGTATTCGATCTTGACGTTTGATAGACATAGGTTGGAAACAATTTTACTAACGAAAGCCTTAGAGAAATCGTTGCATCTGAAAATCGAGAGCATCCTCTCACTCCAGTCAGGCTGGTATGAATACCAGTCGGCGCCATCGGGATTTTCTGAGACGAAAAATATTTGATCACGCATTTCTTGGCAAGGCAAGTAAATCCGTTGGTCCATGTGGCAATGTGTCGTGGGATCGATATTTAGGGTCCAGGTCGTCTCCCTGGCCTCAGGCTGAAAGTGACGTAAATGCGAAACAACAATTAAGAGTATTTTTATGGATCTTTATATGCTAAATTGAAATCCATCCTGGCCAAACGGTCTAGCAAAATAAGAGTACCAGCCGAGAAATAGGGCTTGGTTGCATCGCGCACCCGACTGATTAGGAATTGAAAATGCTCCAAGTTTCACAAATACCTAAACTGCCGTTCTACGCATAGCTGTCCCATGTTGCAAAAGTTGTAGTTGAGAAAAAAGCGTTTTAAGTTTTGCGTCACTATTGTGTAGGGCTGGTAAGATTCGTGGTGAAACCCACAAATTTATGAGTGGCATTTGAAGATGTGGCTGAGTTTCGATGTAATCTGTGGTATTACAAACAATAAGATTATTTTTGTATGTAAAATACGAGGTACAATATTCAGTGGGACTGATATGCGTAGAATCTTGCCTTGCAGCAGAAAATACGCATATCAGTTGCACTGCATGATGTAATGATGGATCGTTGGCGATAGAATTTACGTTTTCAAATACACATGCTATGTGTATTATTGTTTATGCTCCTACCATGATTCTGATTATTTTTTATCACCATCTCATCATTAAAAACACAGTTCTATCAAATGCAAATGGTGGCTTATATAGACAATTTAATGTCAATGTTTTCATGTCAAAGTCATTGTTTAAGTTTACATATAAGCCCCTTATCAATGCTGAGTGTCGAGTAGTTCCTACAAAGAATGTTGTAATCTTAAATCAATTTTGTTTTCTAAGATCTCTTAAGATATGTCGTAGTGGGACTTTTATGCCTAGAATTTCAACATGGGACAATCTAACTTGATGTTTTTTTGACACAAACTCAGAACAAAGTATATAATTGTTTGTTTGTATCCAATAGTATAGTTAAAAAATTAAGCATATTTTGAAAAAGCTGCAATTTGACCAAAAGCAACATGGGACAGTTATGCGTAGAACGGCAGTATAGCTATCGAGAAGATGTAAAGCTTCTGTATGATGCACGGGTCGTTCGCAGTTAGGATAAATACAGCCACTGTGAGACCATTTCCCCGGAACAGCGGCTTCAACTATAGAGAAAACGGAGCGGCAATGGGCCTCATTAAATTAGGTATCACGTGTCCGATCAGGTGGAATATACACAGCATACAAACGTTGAACGTTGCTTCCTATGATTTGCACTCCATAGATAACTATGGAGAAACCCGCACAGCCCACCCAGTTTTGATGATAGATTTTATTCGATTCATCTGGAACTTTTGTCTGGTCGGTAGAGCCCGACAAGGCCTAAGATTAGACTTAATTTAGACACCCTTGGAACTAGGTATACACTAAACAATAAATCTTATATCGTACGGATATTATTTGAAGTCAAAGTTACTTACCAAAAAACAATATCAAACTCATCCAGAAACTGTTCTCCTGCTTTCCAAGCCAATCACCGACGTCTGGAATATGCTGCCACTTATCGCCCGTTTGGTTCCAACGACGAAGCATAATATGACCGAGGAAAAACAGCACAGCACTGATGCAAAACTCACCTCTTTCGCGCCGGCAGAGCGAAAGTAACGTCTCGTTTGTTTTGACACTATCAATCTGTGCTATCGTCCGATTCATTATCCTAAGTTCCATCAGAGTGAGCAAAAGGAATAACGAATTGCTGAAATAGTACCAAAGTTGATGTTCTTCTTCGATAAACGAGCTACTTGATGCTGATAGTGTATGAAAAATTGTTCCAAACAACAGCAGCCCTCCCGTTAACTTAAGTTTTGCCAAATGAATGTTTTTATCTA
This sequence comes from Aedes japonicus, assembly GCA_034211315.2. NCBI lineage: Eukaryota > Metazoa > Arthropoda > Insecta > Diptera > Culicidae > Aedes > Aedes japonicus. The sequence goes on along the minus strand of JASCZW010000821.1, from coordinate 72,081 downwards.
GCAGTGGAATCAATCCATCCAGCAGGCTACAATTTATTACAAAGATTGCTATCGTGAATAAAAAGAACGTATGACCAATTAAGCTGTTTTGGAGCAGGTTGGACTCCACGGCGCAGAATGTTTGGAGGTAGTATTTGCCAAGTAGACCAATAGTAACAAGACATATCCATGTCGTGAATTTTGGATAAATATGGATTTTTTCAGTTTGGCATGGGATCAAAGATAGTAGAGCAGTTAAAACGGTGGTCTGTAAGGGAATTAATTTCAAAAGTACGATATAAATATGCGGGAAGTGGATGTACATACCGTTACGCTTAGTAAAATACCAATTGCTATGCTAAGCATATCATAGCGAATGTAGTTTTTTATGAGAATTCTCGACATGGTCCGACTGGCATTAGTATATTTCTCTACAGCTTTTTTAAGTATTGCCATGTCATCTTGATGCTCCAAAAACATGCTATGTAGAAGTTTCGCTTCTTTGTACTGCAGAAAAAAATCTAAAAGCCATTGATAATTTTACTATGAATCATTTTCGACTATTTCATTCTTACCCTGTTCCTTGAGTTTATTTCCATAAAATACTTGCGATTTTTCAATCAGCCTTTTGCTGTTATAGTAGATGGCGTGTAAACGGTCTACAGGAGGAACATTATTGAGCACAGGATCAATTAGCGATCCTATGGATGAAAACGGAATAGCAACACCCATGAGCACAGCTAAAGTAGGAGCCATGTCAATTTGTAGAAAAGTTTGAGTGCTTTGTGTACAATTGTTGCCCAGTATTATGAGTGGTACATTTGTTTCTGAATGTGTCGATCCTCCATGTCCTCCCGAGTCTCGCATACCGTGATCTCCGGTGATGACCAGTAAAGATTTGGTGTGAAATTTTTCATTCTGAATAATAATTGAAATTGTTATGACCACATTGATTTGATTTTAAACGAAAACATACCCATATATTCATAATCCCATAAATTTCTTCCACAATACTGTCCATCTCCTTCAATTTTCCCGGTACTTTTTCACTGAATGGTCCTTCTACATGACCTATGTGATCCAAGCCAAGAAAATGCAAAATCATCATTTTCCAGTCGTACTGGCGAAATTCCGTCCGCATTTTTGTAGTTATATTTCGGTCTCCCTTAAAAAAAATGTATTAAAGATTTACATTATTTGAAGATAACCTACATTACCTCGTAGAAATCGTTCACATACAATGAATCCACATTTTCTCCTTTTCTTATAAACATATTCGGGAACATGTTAGTCCACGTGTTATCTCCGTAAAAAACTAAACGCTGTTGATGCTGTACCATCTGGTATAAAAAGGTATCTAATGTCATCTGTGGACTTCCCAGATTTAGTATAACGTCCAGGAAGCTTGGAATTGCACCTGAGGTCATCGCCTTGATTCGAGGCATTGTCACGGTTGGTGGATGAACTTGTAGCTGGTACTGGCATGCAAATCCATCTTCAATCATTTTATTCAGAAATAGCATGCTTTCCTTCTTGGCGATGAAATCCATCCGAAGTGCATCTATCACCATGAGTACAGCCCGGGAGTTCCGTGGCTTGTATGTTTCTGGGTTAAGCCTTTGAAACACGATTTGGTCAACATTTCTTCAAGATAAAAGATGAAAAGTGATAACCTACTTGACATTGTCCAACGATCCCGGCAGATCATTAATGCTGGATTTGGTAGATGGTGAAAAGGACAGAGGGAAAAACCCATAACAAAAAACCACAAGTGAAAACACGAAAACCAAAAACAGATACACGGTGACGGTTTTGATTCTAACAATCATTTTGAAGATTTCTGATCATTTTTACAATTTTTTTGGAATGATACAAGCAAAATAAACTCTTTTTTCTTGTATGTTTTTCTCGGGTGTCGAGAGCTGTCATTCGAGTGTTTTCAAACAATCCTATAGGGCAGTACGGGGCAAGATCGGAGCTACACTGTAACCCGCCAGTACCCATTAATGAGTAAAATATCACCCATTTCGATCTAAAGTGGGTTAACTATAGACACTCAAGTAATAGACCGGACAACGTGAGTCTGGCACAGTTGATGTATCCAAAACAACTGTCAAATCGTATGGGAAAATTTCGTTAATGTTCGTTTTGGATACAACATGGCGGCACGTTGTCCGGTCTATTACTTGAGTGTCTATAGGGTTAACTCCTTTAATCGGTAAAACGATTTTACCCATTAATGGGTAAACAGCCTGTACGTCAGTCTACCGGGTATTTTTTACCCATTTTTCAAAATGTTTGTTATTTGGGAAATGGGTATGTAATACCCATTTTACTAAACGTCTTTTATTCAAGAAATGAGTAAGAAATACCCATTTTTCGAAATGTTTGTTATTTGCGAAATCGGTATGATTTTTCGTGTTTTTAGTTGTGATATTGATTAATGAGCATTTGCATGAAAATAATAGGACGCAATTACTGTATTTGCATTTGTGTATTTGTTTGTAACAACAAACTTTAAGCCTCAGGCCTTTTACCTCTCAGGTATGTCAAGTTTTGTTCGGGGGTTTTCACATCGACAAATATTCCAGCGACGTTCAAGTGATCTATTGAAGCGGTCATCACATCGTTATCATCCAGAGAGAAGCCTACATCGGCCAAACATTTCCTCGAGGCTTCCGTGGAAAAGTGCTTGATGAACGCTTGAACTTTACGCTCCGGAAGCGACACATACTGGGAAGTACTGTTCTACTAATGAAATCGAAGCATTTTATATAATAATAATAAATTATTTCTTAGTTCTTCTCAGATTTTGAAAGCTTTTGCTATCCAATTTAGCCTTCAGTTCTTCTATATTATGCGCGTTTTCGTGGACGAGATTCTATAAGTATACTATAATGCTACACTGAAAATAAATCAATAATTTTTATTATAAAAATGGGCACTTAATAGTACCATAGAATAACTCTAATAGTACGTTCACACTACTGCTTGTATTACGTGATATAGAGTATCTTGATTTCAGCAACTATACATCTAGTTTTCACTGGAAATAATGTACATGCCATTTGATATTAAGATACTCTACACGGAGAAAAACAAATATACTTCAAAGCATAAATTCTATGCTTAAACCATATTCGATCTATCCAGTCATTGGAATGAATAAACAAAATTTATGCATTGATAAGAATACATCAAATATATTCATTTCAATGCATTTGACAAATTTATGCATTGTAATGCATATTTTAAATATATGCATTGTAATCAAGGGGTCGGACTTCCTGATCATTTGATCAGATTTCCTTATTTTTCATTTTGATCAAAAGATCAGATGATCTTATCAAGATTTAAAATCTTTTATGACAGTTTGAAACAGACTGCGATTTAGTTTCAGTGCTTCAAAATGTCAACATGCTTGTTGCGATAACAACACGGACTGGATAACATTTCGAAGTGCTATCATTTTTACGTTTAATTTAAAACAAGATCCAAAGACAATTTTACCATGTACATTTTTACTCTTTTCACGATCTAAACGTCGCTTCCTCTCATGGAATCCTTAAGAAAAAACCGGATAAAAAGACCTTTTTTCTGCTACAAAAAAGGGCTGCTGGTGGATCCGAACTAGCGCATTATTTAGGAACAGGCAGTGTTGGATCCCTACTTTTCGGAAGATCCCATGCCTACGGCGGACGTCTTTGCCGGCTGCCCTCTATACCTTATTCAAAGTAGGTGAAACGACTGCAACAACAACAACAACAGCAGCAAAGCAACGTAAGAATATGGGTCAGTTCTACACAATAATATTTGTAAAATTGTTCTTACTTCTTCGGTAGCGACAAGCTCAACAAAATCGACAACAACAACAGCAGTCGAATGTAAGTGGATTGAATTTATGAGTTTTAAAGATTTTAATTTTTTCATCATTTCTCAAGCATCAGCAGCAATCAGCAGAAAAACGTGACTATTTCCTCAATAACCATAAGACCTTGCTTAAAAAGGATTTCCGTTTCAACAGGAACAGAACTAGAAATCTCAATAGCAGCAGCAGCAACAACAACAGCGAGCACAGAACCAAGGTGAAATGGACCACAGTGCTACCATAGACTAACTCTAAGACCAGTAGGTCCCATACAAAAACGATTTTTTTCTTGGCTCAGTCAGTACTAGAACATCGGTCCCAAGCTCGGTCCCAAGCTTAATAATGCACCCCTGATAATGAACTCACACGAACACACTCTCAAATATTCTGTCAAAATAACACAGCAAATCAAAACAAATGCGCAACTATGTATAGCAAGGTGCTGGCTTCAAGGTGTAATTCGGACCAAGGGGTTCTACAACAGTGAACCAATTTCAAATCGCTAGTTACATATTGATTGTTGGTGCTACTAAAAGTATGCGCAACAGGATTATTACCAACAGGCCCAGCAAGCTGCAGTGGCAGCAGTTTAGCAAGAACAGCAGCAGCAGTAACAACAGCAGCAATGAATGATGTTCAACAATCCTCAACAGAGCGGAGTCCAACAACGGTTAATCGGAAACTCATGAGTTGATTGCATTACATGCATTGATTGCGTAATCATTTTCTAAGTAGAAGTATACAAAAATTAGTAATATTTTAGATGAATGTTTTGAGAAAGGTCCTTAGTTGATATTTTCCACCCAGTCATTGGTATTGGCAAAGTGGTTGAACTTTGCCAATGCACCAATGACTGGGTAAAAATTGTTTGTCTGCAATAGGAGATGACTCGCCGAGGATCTCTGCAATAGGTTGTCATGGTTAAAAACTGTATTGTCTCCGCCGAAGTAATTTCCATAATTTTGTTCATAATCTTTCTATACCGGAACATCTCAACTGGGCTTATCGCTTGGTTCTGCGCTGCTTCAAATGTTATTGGTCATGTGTAGCCAGATGATCTGAGAAAAAGTCAAGCAAGTGCTTTGCAAAATCAAGGTGCAATCGTATCCTGCAATGAAAAAAAAAATACGCATCCAAAACCGTAAAATACAAGGCACGTCTTGCGATTTTTATAGGTGCAACTAGTTCCCATTTCTGTAGTTCCGGAATGTACTGCTCAACCGACTTCTTCTGCTGATACAGAGCTTCCAATCCTTCTCCGGAACGATCATATTTCAACACAGGTAGAGGACTTGGGTTTGTTATGAAATGTTTTGCTTTTTTTTTTAATGTTTATTTACAATTTTGAGACACTGAAAAAAATGTGCTGTTGTTTTACCAAGATTGCCCGATCAGCAGCCCGATCTTTAAAAAAGATTTGAAATCTTTTGAAGACTTTAAATTGATCAGATTGACCGACCCCTTGATTGTAATGCATATTTGTATAAATATATGCATTCCAATGCATATATCAAATACATGCATTGCAATGCATATTTATATAAATATATGCCGTCCAATTAATAAATTCAATAAATATATAAATTAAAAAATTCATTATAAAAAATCATCCTGACACGAATGTCCATGAATGCTAAAGCTAATAAATAATAATTTTAATAATAATAAAAAAATTAAATCGAAAAATTTCCACTTCACCCAAAGTTGTGGACTACCCGGACACTTGTTGATGCACTTCGGATGTACAAAAAGGATTTATTCTCCAAGAATCTGCTTCTCACTGAACTCTGATGTGCGAGCTTCAAAGTCTCACCGAACTGCAGCATTTTCTTTTTGCGGCCGCCACAGCGAAATCGCGGCTAAAAAATCGCCGCGGTGAGATTGCATGGCGGCTTATGGGAGCGCACAAACCAACGCGATTAAAAAACGCATCGCGTCGGTTTGTGCGCTCCCATAAGCAGCCATGTAATCTCACCGCGGCTATTTGTTCGTCGCGATTTCGCTGCGGCGGCGAAAAAAGAAGCTGCAGTTGGGTGAAGCCTTCAAACAACGAATGCAAACAGAGGAAGAGTGGTGAATTGAATGCAAAGTGCATGCGCTATCAGGATACAAAAGAAAATGATATAGAATTTGTTTTCGAATCTAGGTTGGAATAAGTTCCAACCTGCGATACCCGAACTTATTGTCAGTGCAAACCTCAATCCGATACGAGTTACAAATTAAACCATACACACTGAAGTTTAAAATACAACAAGCCGACCCAAGTTTGCTACCCGATCCAGTTTGGAACTGGATCAAAAACTAATTCGCTATTAAATTTGCACAAGTCTTCTAAAGTATATAACGTCGGCAACGCAATATGCACGAAACATAATAATTATCTAAAATGTATTGCATTGCATAAAATATATTGAATCAATGCATATTTTTTATGCATTGCAAAATAAAGCGTAGAAAGGAATATAGAATATGCTTTTCAGCATTTTCGAAATTCTCCGTGTATATCACGTAATATAACACCCCGTTTGGGTTTGTAAGATGGGACAGTAATGCGTCCACCGGCAGAGTAGGTCCTACACTAAAACGATTTTTTTTCTTGGCTCAGTCAGTACTAGCACATCGGTCCCAAGCTTAAAAATGCGCCCCTAATAATGAACTCACATGAACACACTCTCAAATATTCTGTCAAAATAACACAGCAAATCAAAACAAAGGCGCAAATCTAGGATTTTTTTTTCAAAAGGGCGAATCTAACAATGAGAGGCTCTTTCCTCTCTCGCTCTCTTTCATTTATTACAGCGCCATTATAAATCTTTTGAGGGATTCTTTAGTCAGATAGAAACACATCAGTGCTCGCTACCATACTCTACAAAAAAATGAGTGAAAAACGTAACGCTGAATGGAATATGAATGAAAGAGAAAGTAATCAAAGAGAGTCTCTCAATTGCAGATTCGCCCTAATGAAAAAAAAAACCCTAGAAATATGTATAACAAGGTGCTGGCTTCAAGGTGTAATTCGAACCATGGGGTTCTACAACAGCGACCAATTTCAAATGGCTAGTTGCATATTGATTGTTGATAGTACGTTCACACTACTGCTTATATTACGTGATATAGAGTATCTTGATACCAGCAACTACACACAAAAAATAAATATTGTATTATTAAAAGCTTAGCACTTTACTTCTGAAAAGAGTTTATTTTTCATTAAATTAAAAGTAAAATCATCTACTGCGAAAGTTTTGTGTTTGAATTGAAAATTTATTTTTTCGGTTCAGTGTGTAAATTTAAAAGTATGTTCTTTTACCATGAAAATTGTAGAACTGTCAAATCCACCAACACAAAGGAAGTCGTCGTATGGATTTTTTTCACTGTTGTCAAGTAATACAAAAGCTTTACATTCAAAATGTTCTTCGCCCCAATGAATCGCTTATCAGGAAAGTTCACAAACTTTCAGCGTTATTAGGTTCCGAACAGACCATGCAAACGGAATATGCCATGTCACTGATAATAATTCCATCTTTTTTTTTGCAGCGGTGCCACAAGCGACGACGAGCGGCAGCAGATGCTGGCTCAGGTGCATTCGGAAGATATGGGGAAAATCTTTCGACTTGGATCTTCCGGGATGGAAACATTGGTGATTGAACAACGCCAACCTCCGGTCGCTATGAAAGTTTTAATAATTCATTTGAAAATTAAAACCCTTTTTTTAAATTATTTGTTCTTTCAATTCGAGTTTCAATCAAAACAGCATACATTCATTTTGATTGCACAATACTTTCTAGTTGAAAGTTCATTTTCAAATAATAGTAATTTACTCTCATTTTCAAATATGCCGCGGAGTGGATTTGACAGTTCTACAATTCATCTGAAAAGAAAACTTTTTATGTTAAAAGTATTTTTACAGCATACTTTTATTTTAATTGCACGACACTTTCTGGATGAAAGTTTATTTTGGAATAAAAATAATTGGCTTTTATTTTCAACGATGCTACGGTTTCGATTTGACAGTTCTACAATTAGTTTTAAAAATTTCAACTTTTAAATGTAGAGCAGCAAAATTTTGAATTGACGGTTTGAAGGTTTTGGTTTCGAAAGTAAACCGCTTTCTACGAAAAAGAACCAACGCAACTTTTCAATTTTAGCAATGGTTTTTTTAATTTTAATAATCATTATTCTTTGTGTGTATACACTGAAACTAAAAAGAAATTCTCACTGGAAATGATGTACATGTCATTTGATATCAAGATATTCTAGATCTGTAGTGTGAACGTACTATAAATCGATCAATTTTTGCTTCGAATTGAAATCATGTGAGCCAGTATGATTTTCATTTGCCGCACATAATTTTTAACACCCGTCACTTAATACACATTTCCAATAAAACTGATATGGTCCACATATAATTTTCAATGGGGCGAGAAATTTCATTCAAGTGTGTTTTCACTTTGCCCTATTCTACACTCCCGTTTCATTTTAGTCCATTTTTGAGTACAATTGTATACTATCTCTTTTTCTTACACGGAAATGTTACTCAATTTTCGTTAAAAAGGGGATCAACTCAATTTGTGATGCACTAGAAGTACTGCATATGCCCTATATACACACTTAATCACAGCTTCTATGTTCGGTAATATTGTGCAGTTTTTGCACCGTAAAACGCAAAAATTACCGAAAAGACAGTATTGAATGAAAAAACAACCATTGTTCAGTATTTTTTGCTGCAAACTACTGATTACGGTAACACCGAGTACTGAATTTACCGTAAAATGTTTACGGTGCATGATGATATTTCAGTAAAAAGAATTACCGAATAATGTGCATATTTTATGTTATACTAAACAGTCAGTAAACTACTTTACCTACTTGACATGTCATTTTCTTCGCGCAATTTCCTGGTACTCTCACGCGGATATCGTTATTGTCAAAGAATTGTAGACAATAACTGTATTGTAAGTGATATTTCCCATTGAATTTGCTTGTCTTTGGATGTATTCTAAAGATAAAAAAGACTAGAGTAAAATGCATTGCTTTCTTTTTCAGCATTTCGCGGCGGAAGTAACGATGGATTCGAGTTCTTGTGCCAAGCTGCAGCAGTGAATTTTGCTGGCTTGGAGGCCGCTTGCGCCAACTATTTTCATCTCTTAACGACAAGCTTGGATAAGACTCTGCTCCCCTTAGAGCATGCGTATCGGGCGCAACTATCTGGGCGACTAAAATACTAGCGCATCGGGCTGTCATTTTAGTTTAGTCACTCAATCTCACACCGGTCGCTACTATAGTCACTAGATTCATAGTCTGGCGGATACAATGACGGGAGCCAATTTGAATTGTCACTTGGCGGAGCCAATCGAGCATGTCTCAAGAAATTCATGTTAGGGCCTTAATTCCATTTGTAAACAATGAATTTAAATATCGATTTCTCTTTAGTCTTAAATCACTCTCGTGAAATGAAAGCAGAATTTGGTAGAAGAATGTTAGTTCTACCATATGGAGTAGCAGGATATGGTGGGATTCTCGTTATTTGTGAGAAATCAACGTTTTAAGTCATTGTTTACAAATGGCTTTTAGGCCCTTAACATAAATTACTCGAGATATGCTCGATTGGCTCCGCCAACTGACAGTTCAAATTGGCTCCCGTCGTTGTATCCGCCAGACTATGAATCTAGTGACTATAGTCGCTACTATATTTTGTTACCGTGTTCTGTATCGGTCGCTGCTAAACTAGTGCTCCGCACGCTAAGATGAGAATACCTAAAGATCGTTAAAAAGTACCAATAATCGCTCAAAAGTGCACATACCTAAATTATGCGTAAATACAAATTCCCTAATATTGGGCAATAGTATTGAAGGAAGATAATATTGTATTGTTACTTTTTACTGAAAATTGGGTATATTTCTGTAGTTTTATTTTACAGGATAATTTAACAAAAAGACATGCAATTGATTAATTTATCTATTTAGATTAGTATTTCAAATTATGCACTTTAGAAGGAACAAATGTTCAAATGTATTACATCGTAGTACACACAAAAAAAATGATTGGTAGAATTAAAAAAACCATTGCTAAAATTGAAAAGTTGCGTTGGTTCTTTTTCGTAGAAAGCGGTTTGCTTTCACAACAAAATCGTTCAAACCGTCAAATCAAAATTTTTCTGCTTGGTTCATTTAAAAGTTGAAACTTTCAAAACGAACTGTAGAACTGTCATATCGAAACCGTGACATCGTTGAAAATCAAAGCAAATAATTTCTATTTCAAAATAAACTGTCAACGAGAAAGTGTCATGTGATAAAAATAAAAATATGCCATTTGCATTGAAATAGAAAATAGTTTTTACATCAAGAGGTTTATTTTGCAGATAAATTGTAGAATTTGCAACCCCAAAAGCCTAGCATGCAAGCAAATAATTTCAAAATGAACTTTCAAGATGTAATTCTCGTGCGATTAAAATGTAAATATGATGTTTGGAATGAAACAAAAATTGTTGTAACATACAAAATTTTTTTTTAAGATGAATCTTTCGCATTTTCACAACATGCTTCAGATAAAGCGCAGACAAACATTGTCCTCGTAATTTTCACCAAACGCGTACGACGGGAGCAAAGAAGCACACAGTAGATGCGTACGCAGACAACAACATTGAAAAATTGCTAATGACAACGACGACGACAAATTGCTTTGTGTTGGTGGATTTGACAGTTCTACAATTTTCATTGTAAAAGAAACCACTTTTAAATTTACACTCTGAACCGAAACATAACACTTTCAAATCAAACGAAAAACTTTCGTTATAGATAATTTAACTTTCATTTTAATGAAAAATAAACACTTTTCAGAAGTAAAGGGCAAAACTTTTAATAAAACAAGATGTATTTTTTGTGTGTATCATCTCATTTACTCAGGGATCTGGCGGCGGAGATTTTTTTGTAGTCAACATCTCTAACAACCAAACGTCAAAAGATTCAGTGTTTGTAAACAATGCTGGCGCTCCTACCCGTAGTATTAAAAGTCAGACGGGCCTTATTTAAGGCTGTGTTCCATTTGGCGAATTTTTACTTAAACTTGACAGATGAGATTTTTCCCCTTCAAATTTCAATCTGTCAAAAATAAGTCTGCTCCGGAGGAGACTTATTTTTGACAGATGGATTTTTTTCAGCTTTTGTTGTTTTTTACGATTTGGATTGTTTACGCGCGGGCAATTGCCGATCTTGTTCCATCGTTATTAGCCTGATAAACAATTTCGTCGATTTTATCACCGCAATTTCATCGTAGATAAAGATGCAGGGAAATTCTAAAAGCAGAAAAAGTAAGTTAATGTAGCAGTAATGGTAAACTTGTCATTTACACTATTTTCACATTGTAGTGTCCGACGACGAAGTGAGGCGCTTGATTGCCGCCCGGGTGGAGTGCAATAGTTTCTTCACGACGAAATTTTACGACAGAAACGCAGCGTGGACGTAAGTATTTTTTAAATTATGATTCCAGTTTGGAAAACTATTTCCATAAAATAATGGGCAAACCACTGAAGGGTAGCCGGAAGTTTTACCGTCGTGCTTGCCAACCGGAATAAACCCCACCCGGCTATCACTTTACGCCTAATCTATACGGTAAACCTAACGACGGACATAGTGAGCTGTATAGTGCATCAGATCCGCTATACAGCGCACTATGTCCGACGTCGTTAGGTTTATCGTATAGATTAGGAGTCAATCTAACTGTCGGGTATGGTTTATTCCGAGTTTCAAGCGTGACGATAGTACATTCATATATTCGGAGTCGGAACGGTATTGTAGTCCGGGTCAATATTGTTTTCACTGGAGAAACGAAAAAATTTCGCTGCTAGCATCTAAGGTTCTTTGTAAGTGTTGCAATCCTCTGATTCTGATCCGGCTCAGCAGTTCAAAATGGTTTATCTTTAATTACAACAGAAGCCAGTTTTTGATTGCAAATTACCTTCCTCGTTTATAGCCAAAGTGGCAACTCACATTCATGTTTTAATTTTCTTACAGTACAATCAGGGAAAAAGCAGGTCTAGCAACATTTACGGTTCAACAGATTAAAGCGAAATGGTCCAACTTGACAACAAAATACAAGGTATGTGTATGTGAAACACTTTCAAAACAATAAAAAGCCTAATGCATTCCTTTTGCAGTTACTTGTTACACCTCCCACTGGTGGAGTTACGGAGAATGGAGAACAGACTCCAGGAGACTGGGAGTTCTTTGACCAGCTTCACGACTTCATGTCAACGCAACATACAATCAACCCTCCATTGGTTGTGAATAGTTGCGGGATAGTCATACAAAACTCTCACAACACACCTAATGGGGACGGAAGCACTCATCACGATGAGCTTAATCGTTCCGGGCCATCATGGTCTAGTCCGGATGCATTTGTTTCTAGTCCTGAGTCAGGATCAACAATAACCAGCCCGGAAGCAGTACCTTCAAGCTCCCTTGTGGAGCCAACTGAAAGAGGAAACAGACGACGAAAACGGTACTCTCAGCAGGATATGTTTGAGTTCTTTGTTCGAGAGTCGGAACGAAAAAAGAAAGAAGGGAAGAAGTTCCTTGCAATGATCAAATGTATTGCTCAATCCCAAAACATTGCTGTGCCGAACTTTGATTCAACTTCATCTTCAGAATCAGATATTAACATGGATGCTTGATGATATTTTTTTCTTCCTTTATTTTAACTTTATTTGATTCATCTCCTAGGATGCATGATGGTATTTTAAAATTGAAATATTAATAAAACATTTTAACCCAGCAGATGTTCTCCACAGTTATTAATTGAGAGGTTTGGTGCCAATACCCATGTATGAATCTGGATAGACAAACCAATTTTGCATCTCCACACTCTTTTGAGCACGGGACTTAAATTCTAAAAAAAATAAACCAGATGTTCTAGCACAGGCAAACAGACATAACACATTGAACACTTCTCCCGGTTAAACATCGTCTTTAACACCCCGTTCACACTACAACTTATATTACGTGATATAGACTATCTTGATATCAGCATCTATACATTTAGTTTTCACTGGAAATAATGTACAAGGCATTTGATATCAAGATACTCTATATCAAGTAATATAGGTTGTAGTGCGAACGGGGTGTAAAACTATATTGCGTTGCCTGTTGATCACACTGTGATGGGTGGCATACTGAGTAAAAGGCAATAGTGAGCACCTTGTTGTTTACTCCATGCAAGGGTTAGGGTGTCAGAGAGCTAGACTGCGCATAAATCAGAAAATGACCAATGTTTATAGGAATCCAAGCAAACATGAGGCATTTTCTGTTTTATGGGCAGTAAAGTCGTTTGCTACGATAAGGAGATTGTAGTTAGGGGGCTTATTACGGTTCTCACTTCACAGTGAAAAAACCTACGTTTAAATCAAATGAACATCACCGTGTGTATTATGCGAGTCACGGGTAAGGTGAGAACCGTAATAGGCCCCTAGGACTTTCCGATTTTAAACGCTATAAATCATGTTTGGATCGCTCGATACTTTTAAAAACAGAAAGATTATGTTAGGTTCATTTGAGTTTTGAAAGTACCAACGAGGTCCAAAAGAGCAATCCATGTTGCTTTTGTTGAGGTTGGGGTGACTCCGTGCAAATCAAACGCAGAGTCATCTAACACGAGGTGATAAGAGGATTACCCGAATAGTATATGCAATGTACTCAATAAATCACGGTCTCTAGTAGTAATGTGTTTTGTTACCAAGACAAATTACTATATAAATTCTAAAAGCTTCTCTCTTATACTAGTATTCTCATGGGTTAAGAAAAACAAATTTTAAAACAGTAGTCTATTTCACAGTTTGAATGTGAGTAAACGTTATTTTAAGCTTAAAAACTAAGGTGATTTATTAATTTGTTTTGTTGTGATTTATTAATTAATTTGTTCCAGAAGAGCTTGACGGAAAGCAATTCCTTCTCCAGTGTCTCTTCCAGGTCGTTCACCATTCCTGTTATGTTCTGTCCTATCCTCAACTTGCTCCGTGTCTTCCATTATTGGTTCCGCATCCATCACATCCTTTTCGTCGATACATATATTATGGAGGACACAACAAGCCACAACAACTTTCACGGAATTATCAATTCGAAGCTCCAAATCCTTATTAAAGATGCTCCTCCATCTTGTTTTCAACTGTCCAAACGCACATTTAACGACAGTTCTGGCCTTGCTGTGTACATTGTTGAATTTCTTTTCCATCGTGGTCAGGCGTCGACTTGCAGTCTCCTTAAATGGAGTAATAATAGCTATTGGATACACACTACATGGATATCCACTATCTCCGAGAAGATAATATCCAGGCGGAGGGTACAATCTTCTATAGTACAGAGGACTATTGTACATCACCCTGGTATCATGAACCGAGCCTGGAAATCCAACACAGATGCCAACAAATTTAAACTTGCTATCGCATACCGCCTGGCACTGGATTGAATAATTGAGCTTCCGGTTAATGTACTGGTCATGGAGAGCAGGAGGACACCTAATGCGTACATGTGACCCATCAATCGCACCAACCGCTCGTTCGAAGATGCACGTGTTGGCTCGATTACAAAATCGTGACCCAATTTCAAATAATTCGTGTTCAGTTGGGTACTTTATCACCTGCAGCATTAAAACGTCGACGCAAAAATCCAACATTTTTGAGCAGATTCGCTTAACCGTTGTACGTGGTATATCGAATGCCACTCCGGCGACGCGGTAGCTGGTCCCAGCGGCTAACCAGAACAAAAACACGGACAGCTCAATTTGCACTTCCCAACCAGAACGCTTGTGAGGAATCAAGGTGACGATTTTCCGAAACACTTCAGCAGATACACGTAGATGCTTTTTGATAATTTTAGGATCTTGTTGCAGAATATTCGTCATCAAGGCTGAATGCAGGCTTGCAGCATACTTATATCGACCAGGTACCTGAAAATCATGAAAAGAGCAAATTAATAATCAAACTCAACATGCAAGTACGTTAAATCATGGGTGTTATTGATGCAGAAATTTGATGCAGTTTTTTACTAAAAGATCACAAAATTACCCACTGTACGTAATTTGGACTTGATTTGTTGACATCCATTTACTTTTGCTGGAAGTGTTACATTTAAAGTGATTTATTAAAGAGGACAAATTGCGTTTGCTAGCCTAGATTGCATAAAGTTCTCTGATGAACTTCCCTAAAGTTGTCTGACGAACTTCCCTGCTAACTTCAGGGTTGTTTCTTTGAGAACTTTAGGGAAGTTCCTAAGAGAACTTATGGTAAGATCGTCAGAGAACTTATGGTAAGATTGTCAGAGAACTTCAAGGAAGTTTGTCAGAGAACTTCAGGGAAGTTCGTCAGAGAACTTCAGGAAAGTTCGTCAGAGAACTTCAGGAAAGTTCTTGAGAGAACTTCAGGAAAGTTCTTGAGAGAACTTCAGCGAAGGTTGTCAGAAAACTTAAGGTTGTCAGAAAACGCAGCGAGACGTACAAATCGTCATCGGCGACATGAACGCTCAGGTAGGACGGGAGGGAATGTACAGACCGGAGATCGGGCCGAACAGCCTACATGCCGCATCCAACGACAACGGCCAACGATGCGTGAACTTTGCGGCCTCCCGCGGTTTGGTAGTCAGAAGTACCTTCTTTTCCCGCGAAGACATCCATTAAACCACTTGGAGATCACCTGATCAACGAACAGAAAATCAAATCGACCACCTTCTAATCGACTGTCAATTCTTCTCCGATATTATAAAAGTTCGTAACTACCGTAGTTCGAAAATACATTCGGACCACTATCTAGCAGCAGTACGAATGCGCTGAAAACTCTCTACGGTATACAACACACATCGAAGTCGGCCGCCACGACCAAACATTGAGCTCCTACGAGCTCGGAGTTGCCCAGGAATACGCGCAGTAGCTGGAAGCAGCCCTACTAATGGAAGTGCAGTTTGGCGTGGCTATTCTTGAAGATGGCTGAAGAGAGATTCGAACCGCCATAAGTAGCATTGCAGTAGGTAAGTCCGTTCTGAATAAAAAAAATGACTGGTCCGACGGCGAATGCAAGCAGTTAGTGGAGGAGAAGAATGCAGCACGGGCGAGAATGCTGCAGCATCGAACGAGAGTGAATGTGGAGTGTTACAGACAGGCACGGAACAGGCAAAACTCGATCCTTCGGAGGAAAAAGCGCCAACAGGAAAATCGAGATCGAACTGTACCACCACCGACACACGGAAATTCTATGAGAAGCTGAATAGCTCGCCCAAACGCTACGTGCCGCAGGCCGATATGTGTCGAGACTTGGAAGGAAATCTTGTCACGGACGAGTGTAAGGTGATCGAAAAGTGGAAGCAGTCCTTCGAGGAGCATTTTAATGGTGACGAAACTGTAACCGAAGGCATGGTAATCAATCTAGGTGCACCCGCGGAAAATGACAGGCTTCCGACCCCTACCCTCCAAGAAGTTGAGGAGGAAATTGGTCGGTTGAAGAAAAAAAAAGCTATTGGTAGTGACCAGCTACCAAGTGAGCAACTAACTTACGGTGGTGAAGCGCTGGCTAAGGCGCTTTCTTCTTTGGCATTGTAAGCTTATTGCTTTGGACAATTAGCTTATAGCCGGCCCTCAACTTAGTGTTCTTAATGCAATCCTACAGTTGCTATTTGAGAGCTTTTGATGCCAGTACCATTTATGCATTAGTATAATTGTGTGGCAAGTACAACTGTACTCTATGCCCAGGGAAGTCGAGAAACTTTCCTTTACGAAAAGTGCCTAGATCGGGACCGGGAATCGAAGCCAGACACCTCCAGCATGGTTTTGCTTTGTAGCTGCGCCTTTACCGACTGAGCTAAGAGAGGCTAAGGCGCTACACTGGGTGATTACCAAGATTTGAGAGGAAGAGTACCTACCGGAGGACTGGATGGAAGGTATAGTGTGTCCCATTTACAAAAACGGTGATAAGCTAACTTGTTAGCTAGCGATAGTTGCGCAATCACGCTGCTGAGCGCTGCCAACAAATTACTCTCCCAAATTCTATGCCACCGTCTGTCACCTAGTTAGTGGGGCAATACCAAGCGGGAATTATGGGTGCCAACACATAATCTATATATCGATTTCAAATCAGCATACGATACAACCGATCGTGACCAGCTATGGCAGATTATGCACAAATATGGTTTTACAGATAAACTGACGCGATTGGTCAAAGCAACGATGGATCGAGTGATGTGCGTCGTCCGAGTCTCGGGGACGCTCTCTTTGAATCTCGGAGAGGGTTACGGCAAGGTGTTTGCTGTTTAACATTGCATTGGAAGGTGTTATTCGAAGAGCGAGAAAGACACAAATGTTACCGTTCAGTTTTTTGGCTTCGCCGATGACATTGATATCGCAGCACGCAACTTTGAGACGATGGCGGAAACGTACATCAGACTAATAGGAGTGGGCTTGTTATAAAAACGTCTTAAACAAAATACATGAAAGTAAGAGGTTCGCGAGAAGACAATGTCAGACTCCCATCCCGAGTTCATATCGACAGTGATGAAATCGAGGTGGTCGACGAATTTGTGTACCTGGGCTCAGAAATACAAAGGCTAAAAACCGTGCCTACTTTCGGCTCCAAAGGACACTACGATCGAATAAACTCCGCCGCACTACAAAGTTTACCATCTACAAGACATTGATTAGATCGGTAGTCCTCAATAACCACGAGACATGGACTATGCTCGCGGAGGACCAACGCACTTGGTGTTTTCGAACGGAAGGTGTTTCGTACAATCTACGGTGGAGTGCAGATGGAAGAAGGAACGTGCAGAAGAGGGATGTACCACAAATTGCATGAGTTGCTGGGAGCCCTCTTATTGTCCACACCGCAAAAATCGGCCGACTACGATGGGCTGGGCATATCGTGAGGATGTCTGACGACAATCCAGTGAAAATGATTCTCGAAAACGATCCGACTGGTATCAGAACAAGAGGAGCGCAACGTGCAAGGTTGTTCGATCAAGTAGAAGGGGACCTGCGGACTCTCCACAGTCTGCGAGGTTGGCGAAGTGCAGCCATGAACCGTGTAAATTGGAGATGATTTCTATGTACAGCAGAGGACACCCCGTTCTTACCCTGATTGGTAAGGTAAGGTAAGTACAGGGATGTTTGTCAGATAACTTCAGGAAAGTTCGTCAGAGAAGTCAAGGAACTTATTAAGAAAACGTCTGGGAAGTTTTTCAGAGAACTTCAGAGAATCTCATAAAAGTTTTAATAATTTTCGCAGAGAACTTCAGGAAGTTATTCAGAGCATTTGAGAAAATTTTCGAGGAAGTTGCACAAGAAATTTTAGGGAAGTTTTTGAGGAAATTCGTACAGAGAACTTCAAAAAATTTGTTAATATAAATTGAGGAAAGTCCTCCTGTTCTTAATCAGAAAAGAATCTTGTGAGAACTTCAGGAAACTCTTCAGAGTACTTTATGCCAGTTCTCCAGAGAACATCATGGGAATGCCTCAGAGAACTTCACGGATGTTCCTTAGAGAACTTCAGGAAAGTTCTTAAGAAAACTTCTCGGAAGTTCTACAAAAACTTCAAGGATTTTTTTCAGAGGTAAGTCCTTCGAGAGATAAAAGTTCCTCAGAGAACTTCAGATATATTCTTCAGAAAATTCCTAAAAGTTTCTCTAAGAATTCTGGGGAAGTTCTGGCTTTCCAAGCTTATTGCTTTCACAATTAGCTTATTCCGGCTATCAAATTAGGGTACTAGATGCACTTCTACAGTTGTTAATTGAGAGCTTTCGATGCCACAACCAATGCATAAATTTACTCTATGCCCAGGGAATTTGAGAAAATTTCCAACCCGAAAGATGCCCTCGACCGGATCGGGAATCGAACCCGCCGTCTCCAGCTTAGTAATGCCGTGCCTTTATCCATAGGCTGAGACCCAGAGGAGTTTAGGAAAGTTATTCAAAGCACTTAAGGAAATTTTAAAGGAATTTCTTCAAGAAATTTTGAGGGAGTTCTTGAAGAAATTCGTACAGAGAACTTCTTCAGAGAAATAAACTTTTTTTAATGGCAAATGCCATTCAAATAAATGTTAAAAGTTTCATTCCACTCAGAGATGATCGTACAAAAATTTACATATAAAATTGCATTTTGGCTCGAAATGCTTCATAATCATTTATTCAAAATGCAAATTGTTTTAATAACTGAAGCAATTTTCATGAGAAAGAATCACTGTTTTGTGTGCGAAAAAAAAACTGATGATGATATGATTGCATGCCTGGTGAAGATGGATTTGTGCACCTAAAACATGACTAATTTTGTGGTAAACTGTAAACTGCATCGAATTTCATCGATAATTAAATTTTGATATTCCCCTAATCCGGTGGATTGGAGATGTCCGAAGAGCTTCACGATTAGGGCGAAATAGATTTTGACAATTCAATCGTCGATTTCTAGCAAACAAAACATCCACCGTGAGACCCAATTTGAAAATTTGGTAAATGATGGTTCCTCTACAATGTGTTGTAGTTAGTTGATAAAAATAAGCTCCAATTCAAGAGGAATCGTCAATTGAATTGTTTATTTACAAAAGCAGATTTGCCCTAATCGTGAAGTACTTCGAATGTGCTGCAATACTTACCGTGTTTGAAGAAAACAAACTAATTTTCAAAAACTCGGAGTCATCTTCACATTGCTTATAAAGGTAAAAATATATCATTAGGAGGACAATAACCAATAGCTCGGTATCTGATATCATCATAGCAACAATGCAACTAACAGATTGATCCAGAAATAAACACCCGGACACTGCCTCTGCAACACTGGCGTAAAAAACCTATCGAAACTCATAAAATTTGCCTTATGAAACTTCATTAGGCCACTGTATTTTCATTTCATAAGGCCCTCATAACATCCATGTGTTCAACTATGGTTCTCTCAGTTTATAGTAATGATTATCTCAAGGCATTCTTATCATTTTCATTAAACTGCCTTATAAGTTCATGACTGTTGTCTGTGCATAATAATCATAAGGTATATGTATGAAATGGCAAAACCCGAGCGGCAAGTTATTGTTTTGGTACGCTTGGTAAATCCTGAAGATCCTGATGTTTTCGAGCTGATATAATTCTTACAGACGATTAAGAAACAATTCGATGACGTGAACCAATCACTGGAAACCCTCAATTAGGTAATATATTAAATTTATTACAATCACTTACTTGGACGTGCTAATTTAAAGCCTCCAGGGATTGATCCGACTTGTGTATGCATCGGATGTGCGTGAAAAGTTAAAAGCGCATTTTAACGCATGTTGTTTTTCATTCATTTTTTCGCATTAATTTTCTCATTTCAGTCGGTAGTTTAATATTGACCGGCAATATCATGCACACATCCGGCTCCACTGATACGTTGAAGGGTGTCCTCATCTCGGTTCTCCTGTCTTATGCCAACTGCATCGGAACCATGAAGAACTTTTGTGACATCTTTAAAATCTGCCTGGACGACCTGCTGATCAGATTCGTTCCCTGGTACCTGTCATCGTATTGTTGGCTTAGACAGAGTGTATGCGTGCTGATCGGTTTCCGAATCAAATATTCACCGCACTGACGCTGATCGATTGCAGCTCTAAGGTTATGAAGGGTTGCAAGAGTGACGCTTTGGTATTGAAGCCGAACTGTACTCTGAAAAAAATTCTATCGTTATACCGACAATTAAATCATGGTCAGGATGACTATCGCATATCATGGTTACAATCACCATGAAAATGGTAGAATTCACCACGTTCATGGCATTCTTGACTATGATCATGGTAGCAAGGACTATTCCGGCATTATGGCAAAGGGTGGATCAACTATTTTTAATGGCCGTTTTGACCATGATCATAGTCGGTTCAAAATCACTATACTGCAATAGTCATCCTAACCCCCAATAATAGTAAAATTGACTATCAAATTTTTCTCTGTGTATGATATTCGTTTCGGTACGGTTGTACGGTTATACCTAACTCCATGACGAAAATGTAATATCAGAATGCTTTCTTGCTATTTTAGATAACCCCAAAATTTATCCAGGATAATATCTTAAAGAATATCCGCTCGAAGCTAAGCAGCGAAGCACTTATGATGTCGTTAATGAAAAAGGAGTACTTCAAGTTTACTATCAGTAAAAACCAAATTGGGTTGCACGTCGATTCAAAACACCATCGTAAAACAGGTAAAGTCCATATTTTATTTTATTTTATTTCAATCTTTCAATATTTCTCAACAGCATTTTCTTCAAGCAAGTTTTCAATTGCTGGGATGTTGTATTAGCGGAATTATGCACGGTAATGCTCCATTTGTGGCTGACACTCACGCCACGCAGGTTCAGCTTGTGCGTTGAAATAAGCAAAGGCTGCAGACTAAAGTCGACCGCCATAACGCTGTAATGAAAAGTAAGTCTTTACCCAAGTAACCATGAAGCTCTATATAGATACATCAATTATGCATTATATTACGATATAAGTTTTTGGTATAAAGCAATCTAATCTTAATTGCGTCCTTAAAGTAGAACTAAAGTCGAAAAGGGCCCCACTCCTGTCAAATTAAAGCTAACGCACATGCTTTATTGAAGCCAGAAAATAAGTATATTTAGGGCATAGTTACTTTTTCAGCAGTTGAATTACTGCTTCTACTGAAATGTTTTATTGCATTTTAAAAAGCATATATAGAGCTTGGGGTATTTTGGAAAAAGAAAATATATTTAATTTTCTTCTAGATGAATTCATTTTTTCTGTTACGTTTTATTGTGGGGATATTATTTTATTTTATTTTATGGCATCTGCGCAACAATGATGGGGATATATTTTTAATAAGCTCAAATGTGTTTCCTACATCGGGATTCGAACCAAGGCTTCTCACGACTAATCGATGAATGCCGGTTGTGTTAATGCTCTTAGCCATAAGAGCAATGGAATTTTATAAGACAACTGCATAATATTAAAGAAGCACACCCCAAACATACCCTCTTTGTCGTTCTATAAGAACATATTTCATGCAGCTATTTTTAGATTTTTCTTGCTAAACACGCCATTGAGACTGCGATACCCTAACCTTTAATCAGTGCAAACCTCAACCCGATACGAGCTACAAATGAAATCATACCCACCGCCGTTCATCACACAACAAGCCGACACAATTTTGATGCCCGGTGCAGGATGAAACTAAGTATGAGTATGAGAATAAAGATTAAAAAACAGCTCCGTCCTCTGAATATAAACAACCAGAAAAACCCGTGACTCCCCATAATGCATCCAAACTTTTTGCTGAAATTTTCAGAATCAAACTTTCTGGTTAAGGAGAATGAAGGTGACAATTCTGAATCTGACAGGCAGCTCAGCTCGAGCATATATGCATATATGTTTTTCATTTCCAAAGTAAAATTGGAAAACGTCATCCAGATGATATTGCACCAATGCTACTTTTTAGATAGCAATGAAGCATTTATTGAGACAATGCATTAATGGATCACTTAATGCGTATTTAACGTTAAGCTGTTTGTAGAAATATAGTAATGCATCATAACATGTTTAATGTATAGGTAATGCTACATAGCATGGGAGTTGTTGAAAAAATGTGATATGGTATTACTGTTGCTGATAGTCAGTCGAATTAGTGTTATGATATAATGCTTGTGGTTACTTGGGTAATATCGTTATTTATTGAAACCGTGTTTATATTAGATTGACAACCTTTTTTCAGAATGACTCATAGATTACAATGAAGGATCACCGTCGCCACCGTCAAATCCTATCCACAAGGGAAGATCATCGTGGGAGTAGTGACCGCAATACCGAGGAGGACCATTTATAAGAGGGCGGTTAATTGTGGTTCCGAACAGGTGGTTCCGTCCAAGGTTATCGGTAACCCTGTTCAATTCGCATTTGATTAATTATAAATGAAGAATAAAATCAATGTTTTTCATACTGAGTTGCATTGTAGTTTTTCATGGATGGAAATTCCAGTAGAATGTAATGAAAACTATTATGAAGTATTTAAATTAACAAAAAATAATTAGCCATTTAACGCATATGTGTACCATAGAACCACCACATAAATTTCATAAGGTTGTAAAATGAAACTCATACGGTTGCAATAAGTAAACCAGCAGGAGTGGTTATAGCAACAATTTTAGAAATTCATAAGGTAAAGTTATGAAATTCAAACCGTTTCCTTGTGGCTAACTTTCATAAGGATATTTAATGAACTTTAAAAGGTTTTTTGCACTAGTGAAGGGCAAGCCTACAAAAATATATAAATAAATTCCAGTTGCATCGGTTTGAAATTTTAAACAACCTACCCAATGCTACGAAAGAGCACGGAATCAAAACTCCCGGACATGGAACATCAACACTAACGTAGTACCAAATCACCACGGGACAAAACAATCAATGAGTCAGGCTGATACAAAATACCGGACGGTATGAACTGCCGGATGATGAGGAAATCGTGGCCTGAAACAAAAAAGTTTCAATAACTATCTGTTACTTCAATGTAAGGTATTCGGAAACTTACCTTATATCGGAAGGAGCACTGGACGACACAATCGAATGCACCGGATACAAATTAACCGGTGATACAGCAACAGTTAAATGACTGGTTATAAATGCGGATAAAAACTATCAGACACGGAACAAGATCAGCACGGTGATGAAACTATCGACGAGTCTTGCTACAAATTGCAAGCAGTTCAAATTTTCAGATGAAATAAAGAATAAACGCCGGACGATTGACGATAACTATAAATAAAAACACCCGGCCAAAACGGAGAACGGACACGGTGACGCGGTATCAATAAGCAAACTATTATGGTTTCAGTTGAAAACCGAATTTATCGACTAGCGACAATCGATTTTACTCTCGTTCTGTATGTTATACCTTATGTCGGAAGTAGTGCGCTGTATGACACATCAGATGCGCTGTACAGCGCACTACTTCCGACATTAGGTATAACGTACAGAACGAGAGTAAAATCGATTGTCGCTAGTCGATAAATTCGATTTTCAACTGAAACCATAATACAACTAACAACAACCTTCCAATAAAGCCGACCACGCAACATTTCAATTGGACCAGGAAAAATTTATTATTGACACTTGAATGTTTCGACGGAGGGGAAAAAATCTCATCTGTCAAGTTTAAGTAAAAATTCGCCAAATGGAACACAGCCTAAGTATCAATTTCGATTATCGATATGGATTCAAGATGCTTAATAAGTACATATTCGTTGAAAATAGTAAATGGAGACTTTGTGTAATTTTCGAATATACTCGTTGCAGTTCAAAACCAGACCCCTGGAGCCAATTGATCCTGCTCTAAATCTATAGAGTCGCATAGTGTTGCTAGTCCGCTGTATGTGCTATACAACGCACCAGATGCGACACAATAGAATGCAAGCGGCATCGATTGGTGTGATTGGTCTTGTTTGGTTTTGCACTGCAACGAGTATATTTTCATCTCACAATTATGTGCTCTCAGGTATTGTTTTGGTCATATCTCCATGAAGGATTATCCGATCATGATGAAATTTTGACCAGTTATTTGGAGATTTCATAACTGGGTGGTCGACTGCTCTTCTCTGCGATCGTTGTATGAATGACTGATCCGCAGTAGTAGTAGTAAAATATGCTTTTATTTATCAGTTTTTTGTCGTATAAACTAATTTTACAGATTAAGTGTTTCAGCCCAATGGGCTCTTCAGCTTTGTTAATGAATTGTTTGTGTTTGGTGTGTTTAGTGTGTTTATGTTTTACATGAAATTGTCAGTGCAGCCCTTGGGGCATTGTTTGTTAAAATTTGATAACCTACCTAATCTACAACTAAAACTACAATTGGAAAATCCTAGGGGTGGGGAACCAGATTCCTGATGATCTGGTGATCCGATGTCAGGCAGCGTGCCCTGTACCGATTGATAGACTCACTAAAGCGATCGTCGAGCATTTTTATCTCGGCCAGACGGTGGACCTCAGATGTTCTTGTCCTCGGAGGGGTGTTCATTATCATCCTGAGGAACTTGTTTTGTACTCTCTGAAGTTTCAGGAGATGTGTTTTTGCACAACTCTTCCAGATTGGCATTGCATACTCGATGACCGGAAGTATAATTTGCTTGTAGACAGCAAGCTTATTTTTAAGGGATAATGTAGACCTTCTGTTGATCAATGGGTACAGTAGTTTCAACAGAGTATCACATTTTGTGACAGTTTTGTCAACCTGATCCCTGAAAATAAGCTTGCTGTCTAGAGTGACACCAAGATAGACAGCTGATTTGGTCCATTCCACCGTTGTGTTGTTCAGGCTTATTTTACAATTCTCAGGCGGGACAAGTCTGGGAGAGTTAGAATGTGGAAACAGGATGACCTGGGTTTTCGCTGCGTTGATACAAATCTTCCATTCAGTGAAGTATTCTGACAGAACATTCAGGCTTCGCTGCAGTTTCGCGGCAAGCGCTCTTATTACCCTACCATTGTGGACGACTGCGGTATCATCGGCGGGGGTATATCCGAGGTGAATAAATTGAACAAAAGTGGACCTAATATACTTCCCTGCGGAACACCGGCGGAGATCTCCTGACTACCGGAAACTGCACCATGCAACGAAACACGGAATGTCCTGTCAGAGAGATAATTTTTAATAATCTTCACCAGGAAGATTGGAAGATTGTATCGCTTGAGCTTGTACACCAAGCCATCATGCCACACATTATCGAAGGCCTTCTCGATATCGAGAAGGGCCATAGCGGATGTTTTCGAAACAGACTTGTTCCGCCTGAGGATGTTCATGACTCGATTAAGTTGATGGACTGTTGAGCGACCATATCGGAAACCGAACTGCTCATCCAACAGGATATTGAGCTCGTCAGCAGATGTTAGGAGCCGACGGTGGATCGCTTTCTCAAACAGTTTAGATAGACCTGAGAGAAGGCTGATTGGTCTGTAGCTTCTGGAACATGAAGGATCTTTCCCAGGTTTCCGAATGGGGATGACTTTGGCTGACTTCCAGCACGATGGGAAGTAGCCAAGACGGAGGCATTGGTTAAACACCACCGCCAAATGGTTGTAAAACTGGGGGCTCAATTGCTTGAGCTCCAAGTTCATGATGTTGTCGAGCCGGGGGCCTTCATGTTCTTAGAGGTCTTGATATAAGTCAACAATTCGTCAGCTGAGATCTCCAAATCTTCGGAGACGTCGTTAGGACTTTGATCGATGTTAGTTATAAGCGCGCTAACGGTAGCTTCGTGTGGACTGACGATGTTTTGACCGAGATTGTGAGAGCTGACGAAGTGTTGACTTATCTCATCAGCCTTCTCTGCAGGTGTTACCAACCGATCCCTTGAGTCATTGACGTCTAGTGGGATCAACGGTGGAATGGGCCTTGGCTTAGTTTTTAAAATTTTTGTCATCTTCCAGAACGGCTTAGCACAATCTGGGAGAGAGCGAATTTTTTCAGAGAAATCATTATTTCTAAGGTCCACCATTCTGGCCTTGATAATTTTGGTCACTCGATTACAGTGACGTTTGAGCGTTGGCAAACCAGTTCGCTGGTATTGCCTTCGAATGGCGTTTCGCAGTTGTATTAAATCTTTAGTGGGTCTATCAATGGGTACAGAGTCACTCACCTGATCAATCACCGGTACATGTTGCTCCCGGGCCTGGGAGATCGCTTGCTCGATGCTCTGCAGCTGTCGTTCGATGTCATCAACCGAATCAAGGCGCATGTCGAAATCGATATTGTCATCCACGTGTTGTCGGAACCTCTCCCAACTGGCGCGATGGTAGTTCCGTCTGGTGATTCGATGCCGGTTGACCGAGGAGCCAACTTCGGCCACCACCGGATAGTGGTCCGAGCTGAGCTCCTGGTGTACGATCGGCTGGGCGATGTTGTTCCCCATGTTGGTGAGAAAGATGTCGATTGTCGAATGGACCCCGGATCGGCTCAACCGGGTGGGAGTATCCGGGCCCAGGACGGTGTAATGTCCCTCTTCCAGGTCTTCCTGCAAAATTATTCCGTTCCGATTCCGCCGGGTGTTCCCCCAGGCTTCGTGTTTCGCATTAAGGTCGCCGGCGATGATGAACTGCCCCTGCCTCCGAGTTAGCTTACGGATGTCGTTTCGTAGGGCCGTTGTTGTTCCGTTGTTGGTACTGGCTTGCTTGGGACAATAGGCCGCGATGATGGTGATTGGGCCGACGGCAGTTTCGACTTCGACTCCGATGGCTTCGATAGTCTGCAGCTGAAAGCTCGGAAGCAGATTGCAGTTGATGTTGTAGCGCAGGGCGATCGCGACTCCTCCTCCACTAGGGCCGCTACGATCAAGTCGCACAATCCGGTATCCTGGGATAATAACGGTGAGTTCGGGCTTGAGGTGTGTCTCGGTGACGATGGCGATGTCGATGGCCTTCCTGTTAAGGAAGTCACCGAGCTCAACGGTTTTGTTCCGGATGGAACGAGCATTCCAATTTACGATGTTGATGGAGCGATTATGGTCCATATTTAAAAATGAACGTCATCGTCACGGATGTGGCGGCTTTGAGCTGTTCCTCCTTGGAGCGGCAGGAACGTAGTTGGCGATAGAGCTCTTGCACGAACTCCACCATTTGCTCCGAGTTGTAGAGCTGTCCATCGACGGGTGGTTGCGTGAAGGTACTGCGACTCGCATTGCCTCAGCCGGGAGGAGGAGTCGGGTTGGGGGCGGCGGCGGCTGCCGCGAAACGATGATGGACCGAAGCTGACGGGCGGTTTGCTTGGCGGTGATTCAATGGAATCGGCGGTAGGTTTGGCACCTGATACCGAAGTGACGGGAAATTTTCCTCGTTCATCGGAGGTGGTGGACGGCGATGAGCAGGCCGAGACTTGGTAGATGACTTCTTGCGGATCGCCAAAAATTCAGCACGTTTGGGGCAGGTACGATTGCTGCTCTCATGGTTTGCGCCACAATTTGCGCACTTCAGTACCGCACCTTCTTCCATCGGGGCACAATCGTTGGTACTGTGGGCTCCGGCACACTTGCCACATCGCGGCTTCATGTGGCAGTTGCGAGTTCCATGGCCGAACGCAAGGCAGTTGCCACATTGCGTCACGTCGTGCTGTCGCGGACGATACCGGTCCCACTCGACGATGACGTCGAAAAGGGCCCGTGTTTTCATCAGCTCCGCCATCGTGACGGATCCCTTCTCAAGGTGGACCAGATAGAGTTGGTCCCGGTAGTTACCGTGTTGCTGGCGCCTGATGGGAAACACCTTCTGAGGTTTTAGTGCCGCCGCTTGCAGCTCTGCGAAGATTGACTCCGGTGTGAGTTCTGGAAGGCCACGCAGAATCACCTTCAATGGCTTGCTTCCGGGCGCGTCGTGAGTGTAGAACTCGTGTTTCTTCGCGACTAGGTGAGCGCCGACAGCACGGTAGTCAGCCTCCGTCGAGCACATCACCTTAATTCCATTACTGCACAGCTTGTACAGCGGATGGATTTTGATAGCTGCAAGCTCGGTCCTGAGTGCAGCAATGTCCTTCGATGTGGTAAAGAGCGGGGGGACCTTCACCTTCTTCGGCACCTCCTGGATCGGAAGCACGGCGAATTGATTGCTCGCTAGTAGACGAGCGTTGCGATCCACTGGATCGGCGTCATCGTGGCGCAGCCGCTTGGAGCTGCCCGGTTGCGGTAATGTTTCGGGAGCGGATGTCACCGTTGGTCGATTTTTTCGACCCATTGCCACAGCAATAGGTCGAGCGGGAAATGTATCCGAACTTTGAAGCACTTTTTTCTGCTTTGCCACCACCAAAAGATGAGCAAGCGCAGGCGATAGGTTGTGAACCGAACACGCAATCGCGAGAAAGCGGGCGAGGGGAAAAAACGGGAGAAAAAACTTTTACTGCGAGGGTGCGAAAAACACGACCGATCGTGTCGCTTGGTAAAACTGGAATGATGAATGACTGATCCGCGATACTACTCGTGCTTTTATTTGCTCGCATCGCGCGCGAGTTTCTTTCCACGCGTTATGCGCGTTTCTGATTGGCTCGCGGGTTTTGCGCGGCAAATAGAAGTGATTCCCACGGTTTTCTGCTCTGGCTCTTCTGATTGGTTCACGTGTCACTAGAGGTTGCGTGTTTTATTTTTCTCTCGCCCAAGCGCGTGTGCTCAATTATAATGCATAATATTATTTTATGTGGTGAACACATGGAAGCTATATTTAATTATTTCAAAGACCAAGTTCTGACGGTTTATTTTTATTTTCTCAGAGCATATATGGAGAGGATACAATTTTTATTACTAAGCTCTTATATTTACCCTACAGTAAGTATGAGAAAATGGCGTCAGCAGTTCTTTTTAAATATTAATTTGCTTTCTGAATGAAAGCTCTGTTCTGCTCTGTACTGCTGATAGGGGCAACATTAATTTAAATTATACTCTATTGTCTTCTAGTTGGAAGCCGATCCACTCGCCTCTAATGCGGAACTAACAGAACCGGAAAACCAATCGGAACCGCACGCACTACCCACAGTATGCGGTCAAATTTCTGCTGCTGCTGCTGCTACTGCTGCTGGTGGTAAACGGTCAGGCATATTTAAGGTAAATAGATGGATCGTTATTCAACTGGTGTCAAAATATATAATATGATGAATATGATGAAAATATGAAAAACATGAAGTTTCACACCGTCCCTTAAAGCTGAGATTGTTATTTGAGAAGTACTCAAACGTCAATTCTGTGAATCACCCATGCAAATAAACATCACATTCTTAAAACGTAAGTTTGCTGAACACGAAAGGGTTATCTCACAAAAAGCTAACTCATCGGTTAGAAAAACTATTCCTGAGGCTACACTCCAATTGCTATATTGACTTCCCTCCTTTCAAAATGAGGTGACAAGAAGCAAGCTTGACTGCATTTTTTTCACTGCAGAATAAATAAATGAAAACTTTCATCCTGAGGGGAAAAACTGCAGTCAAACCTGCTTCTTATCATCATATTTTAAAAGAAGGAAATCTATCCTTCTTCTTGTTCTGTATTGCAATATTCAACTAGAATTGAAATCACCTTCAATGTTCATAAAAAGCTATTTTGGAAAACATAAAGTATAGAAGCGATAAACATAATCCACATAAACGTGTTTCATAAAACAAGCAATCTTACTTCATAAGGTTGAGCAATGAAATTCATACGACGATTCTAAAGAAATCATTTTCGAACGCAATCATACCGTTTCATAAAGCAATCTTATCAAATTGATACCGATTCCTTGTGGCTAAAATTCATAAGGTTATTTAATGAATTTCCATTTCCGCCAGTGTACATAATCTGCATGCAAAAATGGTTAATTTTTTACCCATGTTGGCTTCTTTGCAATGGGTGAATAAATACCCATTTTGGCTTTTTTGCAATGGGTGAAAATATACCCATTTTGTGAAGTAAACTGCTTTTACCCATTAATGGGTAAATCGGGTTTACCCATTGAATGGAGATAGGCAATTCTAGCGAAAATGGGTGTTTTTTCACCCATTAATGGGTTTTTTCAAACGACCGTGTAGGGATAGGCATAGTCTCGGGTGAAATGGTAGTTTTTACTACAAGATTTTTTTCTGTGTATTAACCGCATGTTGGCATAAGAACCGCTTACGAAATGGTTAACTTATTTTACGGTACCTTTTTGAGTTTTGTTCGGGGGTTTTCACCAAGGTGAATTTAATACTTCAGGTGGTCTCAATACTGTATATGAGAATTTCAGCCATGTTTAAACGCATACTAATATAATCCATATCAAGTAACATACTGGTCTGGCAGACTGAAGCTGTTTCCTTTACACCTATGCAATAGTACCTGTGATGTCAAACTCGCAGTTCGATTTTAAAACAAACGAGTAAAGGAGATGATTAGTTTCACACTGCCAGGCCTGTGTTCTATGCCATGGGATATGATGCGTCAGGCTGCACGGTTTGTTTACCAATTTTCGGGGGGGGGGGGGAAAGTGCACGTGCTAATGTTTGTAAACAAAACGTTTAGCTCAAACCGTTTACATTCATTTAGAACTCTTCACTCTTAGGCAAAATTGCAATTAACAGCTGTCATTATGTGCGTAATACACTATTGAGTGTTCCTTACTCTTTCGCTCCACTGCTAAATCTCATTTGATACCCCGCTACTCCACCCGTCTTCCCTACAAATTGAAGAAAACAGACCACCTGAAGTATTAAATTCACCTTGGTTTTCACATCGACAAATATTCCAGCGACGTTCAAGTGATCTGTTGAAGCGGTCATCACATCGTTATCATCCAGAGAGAAGCCTACATCGGCCAAACATTTCCTCGAGGCTTCCGTGGAAAAGTGCTTGATGAACGCTTGAACTTTACGCTCCGGAAGCGACACATACTGGGAAGTACTGTTCTACTAATGAAATCGAAGCATTTTATATAATAATAATAAATTATTAACGTACTTCTCAGATTTTGAAAGCTTTTGCTATCCAATTTAGCCTTCAGTTCTTCTATATTATGCGCGTTTTCGTGGACGAGATTCTATAAGTATACTATAATGCTACACTGAAAATAAATCAATAATTTTTATTATAAAAATGGGCACTTAATAGTACCATAGAATAACTCTAATAGTACGTTCACACTACTGCTTGTATTACGTGATATAGAGTATCTTGATTTCAGCAACTATACATCTAGTTTTCACTGGAAATAATGTACATGCCATTTGATATCAAGATACTCTATATCACGTAATATAACACCCCGTTCACACTACAACTTATATTACGTGATATAGACTATCTTGATATCAGCATCTATACATTTAGTTTTCACTGGAAATAATGTACAAGGCATTTGATATCAAGATACTCTATATCAAGTAATATAGGTTGTAGTGCGAACGGGGTGTAACACCCCGTTTGGGTTTGTAAGATGGGACAGTAATGCGTCCACCGGCAGAGTAGGTCCCACACAAAAACGATTTTTTTTCTTGGCTCAGTCAGTACTAGCACATCGGTCCCAAGCTTAAAAATGCGCCCCTAATAATGAACTCACATGAACACACTCTCAAATATTCTGTCAAAATAACACAGCAAATCAAAACAAAGGCGCAAATTTTGGGTTTTTTTTTCAAAAGGGCGAATCTAACAATGAGAGGCTCTCTCCTCTCTCGCTCTCTTTTATTTATTACAGCGCCATTATAAATCTTTTGAGGGATTCTTTAGTCAGATAGAAACACATCAGTGCTCGCTACCATACTCTACAAAAAAATGAGTGAAAAACGTAACGCTGAATGGAATATGAATGAAAGAGAAAGTAATCAAAGAGAGTCTCTCAATTGCAGATTCGCCCTAATGGAAAAAAAACCCTAGAAATATGTATAACAAGGTGCTGGCTTCAAGGTGTAATTCGAACCAAGGGGTTCTACAACAGCGACCAATTTCAAATCGCTAGTTGCATATTGATTGTTGATAGTACGTTCACACTACTGCTTATATTACGTGATATAGAGTATCTTGATACCAGCAACTATACACTGAAACTAAAAAGAAATTTTCACTGGAAATGATGTACATGTCATTTGATATCAAGATATTCTAGATCTGTAGTGTGAACGTACTATAAATCGATCAATTTTTGCTTCGAATTGAAATCATGTGAGCCAGTATGATTTTCATTTGCCGCACATAATTTTTAACACCCGTCACTTAATACACCCCAAGTAACATTTTTAATTAGATAAACGCTTCGGATACAACTTTAAACTGAGTAATGGTTAAGTAGTAGTTGCACAAGCGCCCAGCCAATATTTTAACAAGCAAATCTGGCGAATCTACCCAGCTTCATGAGAATGAAAAAAATGTCAAGCAGAATATGTAATTGGTTTATAGCCTAGGAAGCTTTTATCCAAAAATTATACAACTTATTACGTACACAGAGAGGAATTTGATGGTCAATTTTACCATTATTGGGGGTTAGGATGACTATTGCAGCATAGTGATTTTGAACCGACTATGATCATGGTCAAAAATACCATTAAAAATAGTTGATCCAACATTTGCCATAATGGTCGAATAGTCCTCGTTACCATGATCATAGTCAAGAATGCCATAAACGTGGTGAATTCGTCTGTTTTCATGGTTATTGTAACCATTATATGCAATAGTCACCTTGAGCATGATTTAATTGTCGGTATAACGATAGAATTTTTCTCAGAGTAACTGTTCTTTTAAAACGCATATTCAGCATATTTATTTGTTCATCGCAATTTCTATTTTTAGAACTGTGGCAAACAGCTTTTTATTGGTAGACTTAACACGTTGATATAAACGCTTAAACATTGTCACTATACAGCAACCGAAAAAATATGTATTTCAAATACTGTTTACAATACTCGTGGACGGTATTACGGCAATGGTGTTGTTTTATCATTGTAATGCGTAATTAACGTTTAACTATATGAACTTTGTATTATAATGTTTATATATAGTATATATTTAGATATCACTTACCCGTGTACTTACCAGATTTGAGCTTTGCACCTTCACCTGTATCGGTGACTGTATCCTCAGATCCATATCAGCTGTGAGGAATTCCAGTACCCGTATTCAAAGTGTTCATAACATATTTTAGTTCTAATAATGTTGAACAACAATAATTGCTGAAGCTCTTTACGAACAGGTTTGTACTGTTTTGAAAATCAGTGTTACCAAGATTCTTATAATCTAAACATGATCACCATCCAATTTCCGTTGTTAGCTGTGCCACGCTTGGATTCATTTGTTATAATTTTTTTAAACTACATTAATATCAATTTCATTTATAACTGTTGTTATAGATTGCTATATTTATCATTGCTATATCAATGAATTTCCGGTGATTAAAAAAAATCCACTAAGACCGGGAATTGAACACCTGATCTTCTGCTCAGTGGAATTTATATTGTTTATTTGAAAGCAATTTTCGACAGCACTGTCAATTGCGCGAATCTCCGAATATGAATTCCTCAAATAAGCTTCATACTTTCTCAGATTTCGTTTTCAATAATAAGTACCGCTTTTTTTAATTTTTTTAAACATTCTTCGAAATATTTTGAAATCTAAATGCTCTGCTCGATAAAATGGACGGTATTCCTTTTATTTAGTTTGACAGCTAAGACTCAACTCAAGAGCTCAAGCTCAAGAACTCCATATAAATAACTGCATATATGCTGCATACTCTGTGCCTACAACTACACTCAGGAAATTATCCCTACGATCGGAACTATGAACCACAAAGCCATAAGAGATCGTATTAAAAGATTATTGTTGCATTGGTCGATAAAAGCATGCCTCTTCTGCGCTTTCAATTGTCATCACTTATCAAGCGTGTATAGTCTCGTGGGATTGTGGCTCGGCTCTAGATGCCGAGGTTCATGGTTCGCATCCCGATTGCAACTTTTTTTTTTCATGTGAGGAAAATATTCATACGATCGTCATATGATTTCTTTCCATAAGGGAATCGTATAAAATTTGCAATAATGTCTTCTGGCAAATTTCCATACGATATTCGAATCAAATCTTCTCGATTTGTTCGCTCAATGTACTTATAATCACTAAGCTGTATAGCAGCTAAGGTATTTCTAGTATAAAGGCTTTTGAAAAACTATTACAAAGCCAACAAATAAAACTGTGTAAGAGAACACAGAATGATAATTCAAAAGCTTAACCGACTAATTTCTTAGCTACATAAACAAGCTGTGTAAATGCAGACAAACATTGTTCGCATAAGAGCTTTCTTTTCAAAATATGCAACCTAAAGCTAAATGTTGTGTTAAAGCTGTGTTACATTAAGCATAAGAGCTGTATCGATTTTTAAATCTGCTTATTCAGGTTATTCAGCTTCACTTGCTTTTATACAATTATAAAACAGCTTATAAGTTCTTAACTTCGGCTTAGGCAACTAAAAATGTTAGTTGGGACATTTCCAATAAAACTGATATGGTCCACATATAATTTTCAATGGCGAGAAATTTCATTCAAGTGTGTTTTCACTTTGCCCTATTCTACACTCCCGTTTCATTTTAGTCCATTTTTGAGTACAATTGTATACTATCTCTTTTTCTCACACGGAAATGTTACTCAATTTTCGTTAAAAAGGGGATCAACTCAATTTGTGATGCACTAGAAGTACTGCATATGCCCTATATACACACTTAATCACAGCTTCTCTGTTCGGTAATATTGTGCAGTTTTTGCACCGTAAAACGCAAAAATTACCGAAAAGACAGTATTGAATGAAAAAACAACCATTGTTCAGTATTTTTTGCTGCAAACTACTGATTACGGTAACACCGAGTACTGAATTTACCGTAAAATAAAATGTTTACGGTGCATGATGATATTTCAGTAAAAAGAATTACCGAATAATGTGCATATTTTATGTTATACTAAACAGTCAGTAAACTACTTTACCTACTTGACATGTCATTTTCTTCGCGCAATTTCCTGGTACTCTCACGCGGATATCGTTATTGTCAAAGAATTGTAGACAATAACTGTATTGTAAGTGATATTTCCCATTGAATTTGCTTGTCTTTGGATGTATTCTAAAGATAAAAAAGACTAGAGTAAAATGCATTGCTTTCTTTTTCAGCATTTCGCGGCGGAAGTAACGATGGATTCGAGTTCTTGTGCCAAGCTGCAGCAGTGAATTTTGCTGGCTTGGAGGCCGCTTGCGCCAACTATTTTCATCTCTAACGACAAGCTTGGATAAGACTCCTGTTCTTTAACGTTTGTGTTTGCGCACTGCTAAAAGAATTTAAAAAGAAGACAAAACCTGAAAATAATGTTGTTTTAATTCCATCCTCGAGGTTTTCGCCTAAAATCAAAAGCGCAACCAAAACTCAGCAAAATAAATGTAAACAAATCGGTTACAGAGAAAGTCAGTATTTTCTTTTACTGACTAAGCCAGTACTTCTTGACAGTTGTGTTATTTACCGAGTTTTCGGTAACGGAAAAAAGTGCTGATTTCATTACTGAAAACTCAGCTGTTTGAAAACCCATTAAATTTTTACCGACTTCGGTATTAAAAACTCTATGTGTATGCATGTCATTAAAGCCTCGTGGTTTCTTGGGTTCACACTACGGCCTATATTACGTAATGTAATGCGATTCATGATATAGGAGCTATATCATGTGCTATACTGCCGTGCTAAGCATAATTGACCCATGTTGCTTTTGGTCAAATTCCACTTCTTTCAATAAATGCTTAGTTTTTTAACTATACTATTGGATACAAAAAGCAAATTATATACTTTGTTTTGAGTATGTATCAAAAACACATCAAGTTAGATTGTCCCATGTTGATATTCTAGGCATAAAAGTTCCACTACGACTTTTCTAAAGAGATCTTAGAAAAAACTTGATTGTTTACAACATTCTTTGTGGGAGCAACTCGACACTCAGCATTAAAATGACTTTGACATGAACACATTGACATTAAATTGTCTTTATAAGACACCATTTGCATTTGTGATAAAAAAAATCTGAATCATGGTAGAATCATAAACAATAATGCACATGGCATGTCTATTTGAAAACGTAAATTCTATCGCCAACGATCCCTCAATACTGTAAGGCAATATTCAATACGCATGTCAGGCCCATTGAATATTTTACCTCGTATTTTATGTACAAAAATAATCTTATTGTTTTAATACCACAGATTCCATCGAAACTCAGCAACATCTTCAAATGCCAATCATAAATTTGTGGGTTTTGCCACGAATATTACAAGCACTACACAATAGTGATGCAAAACTTAAACGCTTTTTTCTCAACTACAACTTTTGGAACACGGGACAGTTATGCTTAGAACGGCAGTATATTACGTGATATCCCATACAATTGATCTG
Source organism: Aedes japonicus (assembly GCA_034211315.2). NCBI lineage: Eukaryota > Metazoa > Arthropoda > Insecta > Diptera > Culicidae > Aedes > Aedes japonicus. The sequence continues at coordinate 35,360 of JASCZW010000821.1, read as the reverse complement.
TCAATCTATATTAAGAATACTACTTGATATAGTTCATATCATCTCATTTACTCATCAAAACACAATTTTCAAATTGGAATAATTCCACCGTCGAGTTATAAAAGAAACATCATTTTGTTGATACATGTTCATTGAATGAAACAAACTGAAGCGAAGTTATTATTCGTCATCAATATGACCACCGACAGAAATATTTTATCAGATAAAACAAATGTTCACACCATTATGCCATTATCATCATACATTGATTCATTTTACAGGTACAATTTTCGTTGCGGTTACGTGTTTCGGGGTACTGTATCGGATAATCGCTTTATTTGCTGACTTTTCCCTTGGTAAATGAAATGTGAATATTTTTTTCAACTATCCAATATTTTCGCAAAAGTAAAAAAAAACCAAACCAGATGACAAACTTGAACCAAGTTATTCCTAACCCACGTCGGTTTTTATTTTCATCGACCAATTGACATCGAGGCAAGAATCAACCAGATATTTCGATGCTATCGATTTTGCACTTAATTTTCCCAATTGAAATAAACGGAAATCAGGGGACAAAGCGTCTGATTATTAAAAATGTTTTAAGTTCTGATTTCAATGAAACCCATCGTATAAGAAACGAATTACAAAAACAAATGATTATTCAAAACTACAAAGTTCGTGAAGACTCTTTATTTATTTTACTCCCCAATCATCACCGTCGCCACTTGTTCCTTGAACGTAAACAAAGTAGCCAGTGATTTTCTTGTCTTCTCCATCAGTTGGAAAAAAATCAATCTTGCAGTGTCGTTTGTCAAAGTGCGTTCCTACCTTGGATGTTCCGATATGGATTCAGGACTAGGAAGCTCTTCAATTGAGGATGTGGCGGCAATCGAAGCACCACCTGTCGTTGTTCTGGATCAGACTGGTCAGCAGCAAGTGCCAGTATCCTGTCAGATGGCGGCGACGGAGGGTGGTGATTCCTTGAAGTGCGGCGAAATGCGCTCGTTGGACGAAGGCTTGATGGAGGAACTGAATATGGTATTCGAACAACGTCTTCGGATTGTGGAACAGCACGGGAATGACATTCATTACAAGGTAAGTGCCGACTGAAGCGTGGCATGAATGGATGAGGAGGCCTTGCAGCATCCAAGGTTGCTGGAGCGCGACAAGACGCAACAGGTGGCATGTGTTCTCTGTTGTTGCGTTGCCGTCGGTTCGCACGAAGGACCTTGAACATCGGATGTAATAACAATAATAATAACAACCGTAAACAGATTTTTGAATACAGTTGGATTTTAACTCCATTCGCTAGATAATGCCCGGGGCTTAAACTATTGATGTATATTTCTAGATTGCCCTGTATGAAGACTGGGTCAAACAACTGAGAATGGTTAATTTGAATCTGGTGGGAGCAATTAAAGAAATGCAGGATACGTGCAGTGACCGTTTGGAACTGATTAGGGCCAACTATAAAAAGAATTTGGCACGATTTGGACCTGAGAAATTGCAGCGGTTAGAAAGCGATAGGGATAGTCTTGTAGAGGTGATACGGCGAGCTTCTGCCACAGGAATATGGGATATGAATGGCGTTAAATTTTGCGATGTTAGTTTGGATCAACTTTTCGGTAAGAATATTGATATCAGTACTGAAGCTCGGTCGCGGGAAAATGAAGGACCTACAATCGCCTTAAATTTAGAAGTTTCATCCAACTGCCGGTTAGAAAATACTGAAGTTGAACAGTTGCTTCAAGAACTGGAAGCAAAGAAAAGGTATATACTACTGGTTATGTTTAATTAAAGATGCGCTACCAACATGTTCCAATTTTAGGCAAATCAAACGATTGGAGAGATGCTCCAATCGTTTGATTTGCCTAAAATTGGAACATGTTGGTAGCGCATCTTTAATTAAACATAACCAGTAGTATATACCTTTTCTTTGCTTCCAGTTCTTGAAGCAACTGTTCAACTTCAGTATTTTCTAACCGGCAGTTGGATGAAACTTCTAAATTTAAGGCGATTGTAGGTCCTTCTATTTTTCCCGCGACCGGAGCTTCAGTACTGATATCAATACTGGAACAGCAGATTCCTACGAATTACAGTAGATCTAATGATATGGAATCCGATCTCCTTTCTGATGATTGCGCCTCTATCAACGAACCTTTAATTAAGCAATTGAGGCACGTTATCGGCAAAAAAGATGAAAAGTTGCAACGACAAAGCACCCAGATAGGCGAGCTTAACAAAGAAATTACAAGTCTTAAAAGTAAAATAGAGGAAATGGATCTTTCTTCACAGGTAAGCGGTATGTCAATCAGAATAAAAATAATTTCTAAGATCCTTTTATTCCTTAGCTCGATTCGGATCTGACTCAATCTTTGGCAGAGTTTAAAATCGAAGATACGGATGCATCAAACAGAAAATTATTAGATTGAAATGTATAGTTGTGTCACTTATTTTGAGAAATATATAGATTAGGATTTTTAATCCGATAAATGTTGTCTGTTGAGTTAACATACTGTTTTTTGGCAGAGTATTCGATCTTGACGTTTGATAGACATAGGTTGGAAACAATTTTACTAACGAAAGCCTTAGAGAAATCGTTGCATCTGAAAATCGAGAGCATCCTCTCACTCCAGTCAGGCTGGTATGAATACCAGTCGGCGCCATCGGGATTTTCTGAGACGAAAAATATTTGATCACGCATTTCTTGGCAAGGCAAGTAAATCCGTTGGTCCATGTGGCAATGTGTCGTGGGATCGATATTTAGGGTCCAGGTCGTCTCCCTGGCCTCAGGCTGAAAGTGACGTAAATGCGAAACAACAATTAAGAGTATTTTTATGGATCTTTATATGCTAAATTGAAATCCATCCTGGCCAAACGGTCTAGCAAAATAAGAGTACCAGCCGAGAAATAGGGCTTGGTTGCATCGCGCACCCGACTGATTAGGAATTAAAAATGCTCCAAGTTTCACAAATACCTAAACTGCCGTTTTACGCATAGCTGTCCCATGTTGCAAAAGTTGTAGTTGAGAAAAAAGCGTTTTAAGTTTTGCGTCACTATTGTGTAGGGCTGGTAAGATTCGTGGTGAAACCCACAAATTTATGAGTGGCATTTGAAGATGTGGCTGAGTTTCGATGTAATCTGTGGTATTACAAACAATAAGATTATTTTTGTATGTAAAATACGAGGTACAATATTCAGTGGGACTGATATGCGTAGAATCTTGCCTTGCAGCAGAAAATACGCATATCAGTTGCACTGCATGATGTAATGATGGATCGTTGGCGATAGAATTTACGTTTTCATATACACATGCTATGTGTATTATTGTTTATGCTCCTACCATGATTCTGATTATTTTTTATCACCATCTCATCATTAAAAACACAGTTCTATCAAATGCAAATGGTGGCTTATATAGACAATTTAATGTCAATGTTTTCATGTCAAAGTCATTGTTTAAGTTTACATATAAGCCCCTTATCAATGCTGAGTGTCGAGTAGTTCCTACAAAGAATGTTGTAATCTTAAATCAATTTTGTTTTCTAAGATCTCTTAAGATATGTCGTAGTGGGACTTTTATGCCTAGAATTTCAACATGGGACAATCTAACTTGATGTTTTTTGACACAAACTCAGAACAAAGTATATAATTTTTTGTTTGTATCCAATAGTATAGTTAAAAAATTAAGCATATATTGAAAAAGCTGCAATTTGACCAAAAGCAACATGGGACAGTTATGCGTAGAACGGCAGTATAGCTATCGATGTAAAGCTTCTGTATGATGCACGGGTCGTTCGCAGTTAGGATGAATACAGCCACTGTGAGACCATTTCCCCGGAACAGCGGCTTCAACTATAGAGAAAACGGAGCGGCAATGGGCCTCATTAAATTAGGTATCACGTGTCCGATCAGGTGGAATATACACAGCATACAAACGTTGAACGTTGCTTCCTATGATTTGCACTCCATAGATAACTATGGAGAAACCCGCACAGCCCACCCAGTTTTGATGATAGATTTTATTCGATTCATCTGGAACTTTTGTCTGGTCGGTAGAGCCCGACAAGGCCTAAGATTAGACTTAATTTAGACACCCTTGGAACTAGGTATACACTAAACAATAAATCTTATATCGTACGGATATTATTTGAAGTCAAAGTTACTTACCAAAAAACAATATCAAACTCATCCAGAAACTGTTCTCCTGCTTTCCAAGCCAATCACCGACGTCTGGAATATGCTGCCACTTATCGCCCGTTTGGTTCCAACGACGAAGCATAATATGACCGAGGAAAAACAGCACAGCACTGATGCAAAACTCACCTCTTTCGCGCCGGCAGAGCGAAAGTAATGTCTCGTTTGTTTTGACACTATCAATCTGTGCTATCGTCCGATTCATTATCCTAAGTTCCATCAGAGTGAGCAAAAGGAATAACGAATTGCTGAAATAGTACCAAAGTTGATGTTCTTCTTCGATAAACGAGCTACTTGATGCTGATAGTGTATGAAAAATTGTTCCAAACAACAGCAGCCCTCCCGGTAACTTAAGTTTTGCCAAATGAATGTTTTTATCTAGCAGTGGAATCAATCCATCCAGCAGGCTACAATTTATTACAAAGATTGCTATCGTGAATAAAAAGAACGTATGACCAATTAAGCTGTTTTGGAGCAGGTTGGACTCCACGGCGCAGAATGTTTGGAGGTAGTATTTGCCAAGTAGACCAATAGTAACAAGACATATCCATGTCGTGAATTTTGGATAAATATGGATTTTTTTCAGTTTGGCATGGGATCAAAGATAGTAGAGCAGTTAAAACGGTGGTCTGTAAGGGAATTAATTTCAAAAGTACGATATAAATATGCGGGAAGTGGATGTACATACCGTTACGCTTAGTAAAATACCAATTGCTATGCTAAGCATATCATAGCGAATGTAGTTTTTTATGAGAATTCTCGACATGGTCCGACTGGCATTAGTATATTTCTCTACAGCTTTTTTAAGTATTGCCATGTCATCTTGATGCTCCAAAAACATGCTATGTAGAAGTTTCGCTTCTTTGTACTGCAGAAAAAAATCTAAAAGCCATTTTCGACTATTTCATTCTTACCCTGTTCCTTGAGTTTATTTCCATAAAATACTTGTGATTTTTCAATCAGCCTTTTGCTGTTATAGTAGATGGCGTGTAAACGGTCTACAGGAGGAACATTATTGAGCACAGGATCAATTAGCGATCCTATGGATGAAAACGGAATAGTAACACCCATGAGCACAGCTAAAGTAGGAGTCATGTCAATTTGTAGAAAAGTTTGAGTGCTTTGTGTACAATTGTTGCCCAGTATTATGAGTGGTACATTTGTTTCTGAATGTGTCGATCCTCCATGTCCTCCCGAGTCTCGCATACCGTGATCTCCGGTGATGACCAGTAAAGATTTGGTGTGAAATTTTTCATTCTGAATAATAATTGAAATTGTTATGACCACATTGATTTGATTTTAAACGAAAACATACCCATATATTCATAATCCCATAAATTTCTTCCACAATACTGTCCATCTCCTTCAATTTTCCCGAGACTTTTTCACTGAATGGTCCTTCTACATGACCTATGTGATCCAAGCCAAGAAAATGCAAAATCATCATTTTCCAGTCGTACTGGCGAAATTCCGTCCGCATTTTTGTAGTTATATTTCGGTCTCCCTTAAAAAAAATGTATTAAAGATTTACATTATTTGAAGATAACCTACATTACCTCGTAGAAATCGTTCACATACAATGAATCCACATTTTCTCCTTTTCTTATAAACATATTCGCGAACATGTTAGTCCACGTGTTATCTCCGTAAAAAACTAAACGCTGTTGATGCTGTACCATCTGGTATAAAAAGGTATCTAATGTCATCTGTGGACTTCCCAGATTTAGTATAACGTTCAGGAAGCTTGGAATTGCACCTGAGGTCATCGCCTTGATTCGAGGCATTGTCACGGTTGGTGGATGAACTTGTAGCTGGTACTGGCATGCAAATCCATCTTCAATCATTTTATTCAGAAATAGCATGCTTTCCTTCTTGGCGATGAAATCCATCCGAAGTGCATCTATCACCATGAGTACAGCCCGGGAGTTCCTTGGCTTGTATGTTTCTGGGTTAAGCCTTTGAAACACGATTTGGTCAACATTTCTTCAAGATAAAAGATGAAAAGTGATAACCTACTTGACATTGTCCTACGATCCCGGCAGATCAGTAATGCTGGATTTGGTAGATGGTGAAAAGGACAGAGGGAAAAACCCATAACAAAAAACCACAAGTGAAAACACGAAAACCAAAAACAGATACACGGTGACGGTTTTGATTCTAACAATCATTTTGAAGATTTCTGATCATTTTTACAATTTTTTTGGAATGATACAAGCAAAATAAACTCTTTTTTCTTGTATGTTTTTCTCGGGTGTCGAGAGCTGTCATTCGAGTGTTTTCAAACAATCCTATAGGGCAGTACGGGGCAAGATCGGAGCTACACTGTAACCCGCCAGTACCCATTAATGGGTAAAATATCACCCATTTCGAACGATTTTACCCATTAATGGGTAAACAGTCTGTACGTCAGTCTACCGGGTATTTTTTACCCATTTTTCAAAATGTTTGTTATTTGGGAAATGGGTATGTAATACCCATTTTACTAAACGTTTTTTATTCAAGAAATGAGTAAGAAATACCCATTTTTCGAAATGTTTGTTATTTGCGAAATCGGTATGATTTTTCGTGTTTTTAGTTGTGATATTGATTAATGAGCATTTGCATGAAAATAATAGGACGCAATTACTGTATTTGCATTTGTGTATTTGTTTGTAACAACAAACTTTAAGCCTCAGGCCTTTTACCTCTCAGGTATGTCAAGTTTTGTTCGGGGGTTTTCACATCGACAAATATTCCAGCGACGTTCAAGTGATCTATTGAAGCGGTCATCACATCGTTATCATCCAGAGAGAATAAGCCTACATCGGCCAAACATTTCCTCGAGGCTTCCGTGGAAAAGTGCTTGATGAACGCTTGAACTTTACGCTTCGGAAGCGACACATACTGGGAAGTACTGTTCTACTAATGAAATCGAAGCATTTTATATAATAATAATAAATTATTAACGTACTTCTCAGATTTTGAAAGCTTTTGCTATCCAATTTAGCCTTCAGTTCTTCTATATTATGCGCGTTTTCGTGGACGAGATTCTATAAGTATACTATAATGCTACACTGAAAATAAATAAATAATTTTTATTATAAAAATGGGCACTTAATAGTACCATAGAATAACTCTAATAGTACGTTCACACTACTGCTTGTATTACGTGATATAGAGTATCTTGATTTCAGCAACTATACATCTAGTTTTCACTGGAAATAATGTACATGCCATTTGATATCAAGATACTCTACACTGAACCAAATAATCTTATGATTTTCATAAGGTTCAACTTATGAACGATGCTTTGAAATTTCATAAGGCTGACTTATGAATAAATTTTGTTTCACCCGACGTTGTTCTTGTACGCCTTTAAGCTTTCCTGATTGCAAGTGATGATATATACTAGTGGGCAAGTCACTGGACCCACACCTCAACGTTCAAGGTTCGAATCCAGGTTACTCCATGTTTTTATTTTTTCAACATCATTATATTTCATAAGATAAATTTATGAAATTCATACTGATTCCTTATAGAAAATAATCATAATGTAATCTTATGAATATCGAAAGTTTATTTCGCTGAGTGTATATCACGTAATATAACACCCCGTTCACACTGCAACCTATATTACGTGATATAGAGTATCTTGATATCAAATGCCATGCACATTATTTCCAGTGAAAACTTGATGTATAGATGCTGATATCAAGAAAGTCTATATCACGTAATATATGTTAGTAATGTGAACTGAGTAAGCTATTACCGTTCACACTACAACTTATATTACGTGATATAGACTATCTTGATATCAGCATCTATACATTTAGTTTTCACTGGAAATAATGTACAATTCATTTGATATCAAGATACTCTATATCAAGTAATATAGGTTGTAGTGCGAACGGGATGTAACACCCCGTTTGGGTTTGTAAGATGGGACAGTAATGCGTCCACCGGCAGAGTAGGTCCCACACAAAAACGATTTTTTTTCTTGGCTTAGTCAGTACTAGCACATCGGTCCCAAGCTTAAAAATGCGCCCCTAACAATGAACTCACATGAACACACTCTCAAATATTCTGTCAAAATAACACAGCAAATCAAAACAAAGGCGCAAATCTAGGATTTTTTTTCAAAAGGGCGAATCTAACAATGAGAGGCTCTCTCCTCTCTCGCTCTCTTTCATTTATTACAGCGCCATTATAAATCTTTTGAGGGATTCTTTAGTCAGATAGAAACACATCAGTGCTCGCTACCATACTCTACAAAAAAATGAGTGAAAAACGTAACGCTGAATGGAATATGAATGAAAGAGAAAGTAATCAAAGAGAGTCTCTCAATTGCAGATTCGCCCTAATGGAAAAAAAAACCCTAGAAATATGTATAACAAGGTGCTGGCTTCAAGGTGTAATTCGAACCAAGGGGTTCTACAACAGCGACCAATTTCAAATCGCTAGTTGCATATTGATTGTTGATAGTACGTTCACACTACTGCTTATATTACGTGATATAGAGTATCTTGATACCAGCAACTATACACTGAAACTAAAAAGAAATTCTCACTGGAAATGATGTACATGTCATTTGATATCAAGATATTCTAGATCTGTAGTGTGAACGTACTATAAATCGATCATTTTTTGCTTCGAATTGAAATCATGTGAGCCAGTATGATTTTCATTTGCCGCACATAATTTTTAACACCCGTCACTTAATACACATTTCCAATAAAACTGATATGGTCCACATATAATTTTCAATGGGGCGAGAAATTTCATTCAAGTGTGTTTTCACTTTGCCCTATTCTACACTCCCGTTTCATTTTAGTCCATTTTTGAGTACAATTGTATACTATCTCTTTTTCTTACACGGAAATGTTACTCAATTTTCGTTAAAAAGGGGATCAACTCAATTTGTGATGCACTAGAAGTACTGCATATGCCCTATATACACACTTAATCACAGCTTCTCTGTTCGGTAATATTGTGCAGTTTTTGCACCGTAAAACGCAAAAATTACCGAAAAGACAGTATTGAATGAAAAAACAACCATTGTTCAGTATTTTTTGCTGCAAACTACTGATTACGGTAACACCGAGTACTGAATTTACCGTAAAATAAAATGTTTACGGTGCATGATGATATTTCAGTAAAAAGAATTACCGAATAATGTGCATATTTTATGTTATACTAAACAGTCAGTAAACTACTTTACCTACTTGACATGTTCGCGCAATTTCCTGGTGCTCTCACGCGTATATCGTTATTGTCAAAGAATTGTAGACAATAACTGTATTGTAAGTGATATTTCCCATTGAATTTGCTTGTCTTTGGATGTATTCTAAAGATAAAAAAGACTAGAGTAAAATGCATTGCTTTCTTTTTCAGCATTTCGCGGCGGAAGTAACGATGGATTCGAGTTCTTGTGCCAAGCTGCAGCAGTGAATTTTGCTGGCTTGGAGGCCGCTTGCGCCAACTATTTTCATCTCTTAACGACAAGCTTGGATAAGACTCTGCTCCCCTTAAATGCTTGTGCTTGTGCACTGCTAAAAGAATTTAAAAAAATACAAAACCTGAAAATAATGCTGTTTTAATTCCATCTCGAGGTTTTCGCCATAAAATCAAAAAGCGCAAAACTAAAACCTCAGTAAAAATAAATGTAAACAAATCGGTTACAGAGAAAGTCAGTATTTTCTTTTACTGACTAAGCCAGTACTTCTTGACAGTTGTGTTATTTACCGAGTTTTCGGTAACGGAAAAAAGTGCTGATTATATTACTGAAAACTCAGCTGTTTGAAAACCCATTAAATTTTTACCGACTTCGGTATTAAAAACTCTATGTGTATGCATGTCATTAAAGCCTCGTGGTTTCTTGGGTTCACACTACGGCCTATATTACGTAATGTAATGCGATTCATGATATAGGAGCTATATCATGTGCTATACTGCCGTGCTAAGCATAATTGACCCATGTTGCTTTTGGTCAAATTCCACTTCTTTCAATAAATGCTTAGTTTTTTAACTATACTATTGGATACAAAAAGCAAACACATTGACATTAAATTGTCTTTATAAGACACCATTTGCATTTGTGATAAAAAAAAATCTGAATCATGGTAGAATCATAAACAATAATGCACATGGCATGTCTATTTGAAAACGTAAATTCTATCGCCAACGATCCCTCAATACTGTAAGGCAATATTCAATACGCATGTCAGTCCCATTGAATATTTTACCTCGTATTTTATGTATAAAAATAATCTTATTGTTTTAATACCACAGATTCCATCGAAACTCAGCAACATCTTCAAATGCCAATCATAAATTTGTTTCGGGGTGCTGTATCGGATAATCGCTTTATTTGCTGACTTTTCCCTTGGTAAATGAAATGTGAATAATTTTTTCAACTATCCAATATTTTCGCAAAAGTAAAAAAAAACCAAACCAGATGACAAACTTGAACCAAGTTATTCCTAACCCACGTCGGTTTTTATTTTCATCGACCAATTGACATCGAGGCAAGAATCAACCAGATTGTTACAACCCCTCGGTGTTGTGTCGCTCCAAGATATCCATGCCCCTATATTATGTACGCAGTACCAATGACGTTTATACAAGGTCCGGCCCAAAGAGCTAGCATGTATTAGTGAAATGATGAAATATGTAGTAATATTAGTGTCCCATGATAGTGTTTTTGTATCGAATAGCAAATCATCGAAGGTCATCGAAGTGGTGACGTCAATCTCCTTGTTTAAGTTCGGTTTGCCTAAACAAAGAGATCAATATTTTGATTTTTTCCAAATAACGTGTCCTCTTTCCACTTGAATTAGAGTAATGGTTCGATGTGCAGTAAGAAAGTGTGCTGTAACAAGTTACGGTATTAACAAGAATAGCCTTTCCGTAAAATTACACGCACTTCCGAAGGATGAAGTTCGAAGAAGAAAGTGGTTGTTGTTTTGTGGTCAGCAGAGGAACAAATCACTTTTTATTTGTTCCAATCATTTTTCAAAAGGCGATTTTTATAACATGCATGATCCAGACATAAAACGCCGCAACCTTAAACGAGATGGTAAGTTAATTCTTCTTGTTTTCTTAAACAACATTACATTTAGTATCCTTCGTTCATTTTAAGCTGTTCCATCAATCTGGAATCCGACTCCCGATGCAGCAATTTTATCGGAACGTGCAAAGCGTATGGAAAAAAAGTCTCGCTCAGAGCTGGTAAACCAATTGTTGGAACAGTCCGAAAAGCAATCTGTAGAATGTAAAAAAATACCACATTGCATGGAAGAAATTCTTATGCGGAATCCAGTGTTTCGTGCTGCAAGTGACTCGAATATCTCTGAGCAAAATAAGCAATGCCATCAAGAGTCATCAAATGGAATCCGAAACGATGACATTACGGAATCGGACTTCTTTGAGCTGACGTCATTCGATCCTCAACTTCACAGTTCGCTTTTGCATGATAAAGAACCTTCATGCATGGCCGATGAAGATCCGGAGTATAATATTAAATTGCTTTGTGATGCTATCACTGGAGCTGAACCTTATAAACAACAACAACACGATGTGCTCCAGCAAATAAAACCTGCATCAGGTGTGGATGGCAGGTTAACCTCGAGCTTTTCATCGAATTCGACTTTTAAAACCATATTTGAGTCCATGGTTCATATCACAAGGATAAATGATGAACAAAATATCAAACGAGGAACAGTAAAACGACTGCACTCCATAATCGCGCACCAACGTCAAACAATCAAAAATCTACGAATGCAGGTATAATAATACACTATAACTTTTAAATATATTAAATTGAGCACACAGTGCGACATGATTCTCTTCGTCATGGTTTTTGTTGTTGACTAATTAGTCTTGGCCATAAGATGCACTTTTATACAAAGAATCTTGTTGGTCATTTTAAGCCCGATAGGTTTGAGAAAAAAACCCATGGTGAAGTGAATCAAAATGCCGGAAATAAGATACGTCTCCTATGTAGCTCAGAATAGTTTATTTTCTTTATAGCTCAGAGGACGAGATTCCCAAATCAAAGGACTGAATGCCACGATACGACAGAACGATAAATGTATCAAACATTTAACAAACAGCAACGTAACACTGCGAAAAGCTTGCCACGAAATGCAGGACGTTCCAGAATGTGTGATTCAGAATCGAATCCGATCATCATTCCTGAATATCTTTTCATTGAATCAAACAAACTTAATGTTAGGTTTGAAAAAGAAAGTGGTATGGACGCCACAAGAGATCTGTAAAGCATTTTCTTTGAGGTAAGTGAATGTTACGCAAAAAGCAAAGAGGTAGCGAGACTTAGACCTTACTCAAATTGATCACTCTTGTACTATTGTTGCATAACATATTTTCCAGATATCATAGTCAACCAGCGTACGAGATAGTGCGAAAAGATATGAAAATACCTTTGCCATGTCTTCGAAGTCTTCGTGAATGGGCTTCAAGCATTGACATGAGAAAGGAATACTCGATGATGTCCTCCAGGTTCTTGAGATGGCAGGTCGACAGATGGAGCGTCGAGAACGAGTCGTTATCCTCGGATACGATGAGATGTCTGTGAGTGAAACTGTTGAACGTGACAAACGGAACGATGATATAGTTGGACCCCACAAAGAGATGCAGGTAATTTCTGCGCGTGGACTTTTGCAACTTGGAAGCAACCAATTTACGTTGGTTTTGACCAGCAAATTTCAATCCCCATACTGAACGAAATTATCACACGTTTGCATACTATTGGATTCCAAGTAGTAGGAAACGTTCACGATTGATGGTGGTGGCAACCTTACCGTGTGGAAGGATATAGGAATAGATTGCGAGAAAGAAATAACACATATGAAGCATCCAGTAACAAGTGACGACGTATACTTTTTCCCGGACGTTCCTCATCTTCTTAAGCTGGTACGAAATTGGCTCCTTGATCACGGATTTTATTACAAAGGTATATATATCTAAAGTAATAAACAAATATTATTTTCTTATACCGTAAAGTGGCCTAATTCTGCGCAATAATGCACAGTTAACAACAATTCAAAAATAATTTGTTATTGCATACACCGTAGACCGATATAGTTCTGCACTGAGCCTATTTCCGTGCATTTTGTCGAAAGCTGTATATTAGGATGTATATTTAGGTATAGATTACTGACTTGAATTGAGATAAATATTGAGTTTTATATTATTGACTATAGTGTATGCAAATAATATAAATTTAGAAAACATCACAACACTACAATTTAACAAAAATACCAAATTGTGCGAACTTATGGTATTTCACGGAAGAGAAAAAAATAATATAAATATAGATAAAATCGCAATAAAATGCTGCGCATAATAGTGGGATTTTATAGAACCAACATTTTTCTTTTTAACAGGCAAACTCGTCACAAAAACATTCTTGGAATTGTTGGTCGAAAAAGCGTCAACTTTACAAAAACCACTTTCAAGAGAGCAACCACAATTCAGAAACGTGGAATTGAACGCCATGTTTAAACTATCGGTAAAACATATTAAAGTAATTGGGGCTGAGAGGCAGAACGTCAGACTTGCTGCGGAACTGTTAAGTCATACAACGGCTGTGAATTTGCGACGCCATTTCGGAGAATATGAAGAGGCTATGCTACTGGCCGAAATCATCGAAAAAGTCAACCTTTGGTTCGATGTCATGAATTCTTATCAAATCAAACAAAATGTGCCTAGCAAAAAATGTTATGGGATGGTTTAGAAATCCAAAACCGTATTCTCGATGATATGGCAGAATTGATGCGAGTAATGAGAACGTTGCAACGCCAGTGCTTACCGAAAGCCACACACTTACAGGTAATGAAAAGCTTAAAACTCGAATTGAAAAATGTTTACTCTAACTAGATTAAATGATAAATTCCATCTGTTGATTTATTCAACTAAATTCCACATATCGAAATCAAATACTTATTTAATTTGTTCTTCTTCTTAAGACTTTCCAGAAGGCGATTTTTGGTGTCCATAACGTCTGTGAAAAAGTTGCTGATTATGATGCATATGCAATTCGATGTTGTCTTCATTATGACCTATAAAGTGAATCAGGATTTCATCGAAAATCTATTTGCAATTCTCAGATTAAACGGTGGTACACATGATCATCCTACGCCATTACAGGCTCTGGATCGCTTGCGATTGGTTTTTCTGGGTAAAAACATAAATCAACTTAAACAGAAATCAGAACACGCAAAATAATCATATTGATGAAGATTACATCATGGCGAAAATGTTAAGGAAAAAAAGGACTGCAGTAATGAAGCACGAAATTCTTTGAACAGCATCGAAGACTACGGTGACAACGATGAGGAACTCGAGCCGTGGCAGTTTGTTCATACTGAACGAACTTTGGAGGAAGCTGATGGCGCAGAATATGTAGCTGGATTTATAGCTCGAGGACTCAAGACAAATTTCCCGGATTTAGGTAATCACACTCAAGAACTGCAAAACGAGTCGGAAAATGGTCTATGCTCGGAAAAATATGTTCAAGACCTTTCCTTCGGAGGACTTGTTCAACCATACGATGCATGGAGCAAAATATATAATCAAATGGACGCATTTTTTTAATCATATCCACAACAAGAATGAGCGAGTTACTGGTGAAGTTGGATTTCGGAATACAAAGGACGTTGAAAAACGATCAATTGCAATGTTGAAAAAGCAATTTCCAGGGATACCTGACAAGATCATTCAAACATATGCTAACAAAAGAATAAATATTCGAGTAAGACACATGAAGAAATGTTTGGAGGAAAAAAAATTCACAAACATCAAATAGCGAAAACTAAGAACCAACGGAGAAAGGAAACCAATTCTGAAAAGGAGTTTCAAAAAGAACGAAGCGCAGTCCTGAGAAAAAATTACAAAAAAAAAATCAAACATGTAACCAGTTAGATGCAAATTCACACTGCACACAAAGTCGTTGAACATCAAACGGCTCTACGAACAAAGATCGTGCCATGATTAATGTAACGTTGGAACTTGTTTAATGTCTGTTGTTTGGTACTTGTTTAATTTAAGGACATACATATATATGCATAATACATATTTTCTTTATAGGTTTGAATTCTAAACACCTCCTAATCGTTCACGGCAATGGTTTACGAAAAACAAACTATCATTGATAGTAGTAAGGTAGTTATCAATAAGAAATCAATTTTCATTACATATATATAATTAAAGTTTTTCTTTGAACCTTGAATTAACAAAAAAATGTTTTTAACCTTCGAAAAGCCAAATGAGAGGTTTTATTACGCCAGCCCTTCACTTTGTGTTCGACGTTAGTTAATAGATTTCTAAGCCTGGACCAATTGTTACACAGTCTAAAAACTCGCCAACTGTTGCACACCTCTTAGAAAAAGGGACGGAATGTGCAACGATTGACAAGTTCGAAAAATTCCTAAAACTACATAGAACAGGGTGTACGTATTTTTGCATTTGAAAACATTGAGAATCTTTCAGGGAAGTAAAGGATTAAGCTTCGAGATGCTTGTGTGTCTGTTTCATTCAACAATAAGTTCAACAAACGTTTTAAATTAATCATTTCAATTAAATCTATACACGTTCTAGAGATGTTATGGTACTGTGACGTCACCACTCGCTTGCTCAGCAATGTTTACAATATTTTTTCTTCTAACACATGCAAGCTGCCAGTTGGGCTGGACCTTATATAAATGTCATTGACGCAGTACGCCAATGAGTTGAATGACAGATACGGTTTGTAGGTGATAGAGCGAAAAACGTGCACTGAAGCATTAAGTAGTCTTCATAAGTTTCTTAATTAATTAGTCATTACACCAGAAGTGAGAATTACTAATTTCAATCTTATTACTATTTCTTAAAATCAAAATTATAAAATTCTAGATTACGTGCTAATACATGCTTGAACGGTGAGATAATTGTTTGTAACCTACGAAGCAAACTACAGGTAAATTGAATTGAAGTTTTAAATGGTAAAATATTTATTGAGGGTACCTTTTATTAGTCGTAACAGCTCTGGAACAAGGTAGTAGACAGAAGAAAAAGTCACTAGAAGAGAATTGACTAAACGTAAGTTTCAGAAAGCTATCTCGTAAAACCTGTAACCTTAACCTAAATTATGTAATTTTTCTCACAGGATATTAAAATATAACCTATATTCGAAATCTCGGAATCATTCTCTTTTCTTCTCGTCGGCGTAACATTCCACATCTTTTAATATCGTTTACTTGAAGAGAATGTCCGACCCGATCGAACCAACTACTCCTACATCCAGTAAAGCTGCCGCAGGTTCGAGACAACAAACCTCATAACAAAGCATCTAAGAAGCTTGCCCCATGGAAGAACACAATTGTGATTTCTGTGAATATGCTGACAATAGTCGAATGGTCCAATGCGATTCTTGCAAATGTTGGTGTCGTTACGATTGTGCCGGTGTAACTGAAGACATCGAAAACTATGACTGGGTTTGTTTGAAATGCGAAAACGCGGCAACAAACCAGCAGAAGAAAAAGGCGTCAGAAGGAACACCAGAGGTACAGTAAGAAAAACCAATTCATCAAGAGTAAACGCTAGGAAAACGAAGACTGGAAAACCAAAGAAAGCGGTAAAGAATTCGAGTTCCAAAGACCGGTGGCAAAATCAGGAAGCAGCTGAACAACAGAAACCACAAAAATGTTCGGATGACGAAAAGCCTATGGGACACGAGAAGAATAAATCATCTAAGGCAAAATCTATGGCGTTGGACTTACCAAGCAGATCAACGCAAACTTTAAAGGTGCAGCTTAAAAAGCTGCTTGTCGAAGAAACGTTAATGCTCGAGGAAATGAAGAAAAAACGTGAATTGATGGCGAAAAAGTTTGAGTTAATGGAAGAGTTAGCTAGTAGTGTTTGCCGTTCTGATGCGCATTATGGAAGTGATGACCATTCACATGAAAGTTCGGATTCCGATGAAGCAAACGACGAAGAATGTAGCGATACCGAGGAGGAGTATGATGGTCAAGACGAATCTTTTGTCCCAAAAAGCAGTCAACACCTGTCCGATCTCAAACGCGTAAAACATTTATTCAGGAGAAGCTCCATTCTAGGGTAAATGGTACTCTCACACGAGAACAGGTAGCTGCACGGCAAGTAGTGTCAAATGATCTTCCCAGATTTGCTGGAAATCCTGAAGAATGGCCAATGTTTATATCAACATTCCAAAGTACGACTACAATGTGTGGCTATAGAGATGAGGAGAACATGATCCGCCTCCGAAATTGTTTGAAAGATGATGCCCTCGCAACAGTGCGGAGTTTCTTAATGCATCCGTCTATGGTATCAAAGGCAATCAGTGTTCTGAAGCTAAGATTTGGCCAGCCACACGTTATCATCAGTACGTTACGGGATAAGATTCTAGCCATGGCACCAGTAAGATCAGATTCGATTGAGAAACTTGTGGACTATGCCCTCGCTGTTCAAAATTTGTGTTCTACTATCGACGCTTGTGGGCGAAAAGAGTACATGCGTGACGTAACACTCATGCAGGATCTTGTAAGCAAGCTTCCCCCAGCCATAAAATTAGATTGGGCGCGACATAGTAAGACGTTAAAGAAGTCGAATCTTGTTGCATTTTCCGATTGGATTTACTCGATAGCAGAAGATGCGAGTATCGTTGCGGATCCTCGAAAATCACACGGTTCCGGGCAAGATACTCGTGGAAAGCGACAAGGCAAGGCTTTTGTAAATACTCATGTCGAATCTACATCGGAAACAGTATCCAGACAAAAAGTGTCAAGCAATCAAACGTATAATCAACCCAGCGAGAACTCCGGTACGATGACGTCAAAGATTTGTTCTATTTGCAAGGGAAACTGTACGAATGCCGCTAAGTGTAAGCGGTTTTTGAATCTTTCTTATGAAGCAAGATGGGCTGCGGTACGTGAGTTCAGGATATGCCGGAAGTGTTTGCGGCAGCATGGTGGAAACTGTAACAGCAAGGCATGTGGAGTTAATGGATGTACGTTTAAGCACAATCCGCTATTACATAAGAATCTCGTTGCGCCAAACGAACCAGATGGAAGCTCTACTCACACAACATCGAATGAGGAACGAAGCGTAAATATTCATCAGCTAGATGCAGGTTTGGAATTGTTTCGCTATTTACCAGTTACGTTGTACGGACCGACTAAAAAGGTGGATTGTTACGCATTTTTGGACGATGGTTCGGAATTAACGCTGCTAGACGAGCAAATTGCTTGCGAAATTGAGCTTTCAGGAGAATCAAAACCACTCTGCCTGAAGTGGACAGGTGGAACCCATCGGTTTGAAGAGAAATCACGAAAAGTGAGTGTCGGGATATCCGGATTGAATGGCAGGATGTTCAATCTGAGTGGTGTACGTACAGTAGATGCGCTTGAATTGCCACAACAAAGTTTGAACGTTGATAAGCTCAGAAGGAAATACAAACATCTGGATGGTGTTCCAGTAGAGTCCTACAATATTGTGAGGCCTAGGATCTTAATAGGATTGAAACATGCCAATGTTTCTTTGGTACAACGTTGCCGCGAAGGAAAGGAAGGTGAACCTATTGCTGTGAAAACTCACTTAGGATGGACGATTTTTGGAGGCTGTTCCTCTCAGGACTCGGCGGTTGATGGAAAGCATACCTACCACATCTGTGCATGCAACCCGCAGAGAGATAACCTTATTCACCAGGAAGTCAAACAGTATTTCAGTTTAGATAGTCTTGGAATTATGACCCCAGTAAGCTCTATTATGTCAAGAGACGATGAGAAAGCGATTTCACTCTTGAAATCACTGACACGGCTTGTTCATAACAAATATGAAACCGGTCTTCTTTGGCGTTTCAATAATATCCATTTGCCTGAGAGCCGCTCAATGGCCCTTCAAAGATTGAAGTGTCTTCAAAGGCGTCTGTCAAAAGACTTCGATCTTAAGCAAGCCTTCAATGAAAAATTAGTAGAATATCAGTCGAAAGGATACGTAAGGAAAGTGTTGCCAGAGGAACTTACACAAAAGCAAGGAATGACTTGGTATCTTCCGACTTTTCCAGTATTAAATCCCAATAAACCGGGAAAGATCAGAATCGTATGGGATGCAGCTGCGTCCGTACACGGAGTTTGCCTTAATTCTGTATTGCTCACGGGACCAGATTTGTTGTGCTCGTTGGTATCGGTGCTTTACCAATTTCGTGAACATCGCATCGCCATATGCGGAGATATTCGCGAGATGTTTCTTCAAATTGGAATTCGTCCAGAAGATCAGTTTTACCAACTTTTCTTTGGTGTGATACAAATGATTCGGAGGAACCGAGCACTTTCGTTGTTGAGGTTATGATCTTTGGAGCACGTTCGTCGCCAACCACAGCACAGTTTGTGAAAAATCAAAACGCCCAGAGGTTCGAAGCAGAATATCCAGCAGCAGTAGCGGCCATACAAAACAAGCACTACGTGGATGATATGCTTGTCAGCACGGAAACGGAAGAGGAAGCAATTGAACTTGCGAAATCGGTAAAATTTGTGCACGCTCAAGGTGGTTTCGAGATAAGGAATTGGACCTCTAATTCTCCCAAGGTCCTGCAAGCATTGAACGAAGATCCAACTGAAGAAAAGAGCCTGAATTTAGCATCAGAGATTGCGACGGAGAAAGTTTTGGGAATGTGGTGGAACACATCAACCGATTGTTTCATGTTCAAGATATGCTATAGTCGTTTTGATGTGGCGTTATTTGATGGAAGCCGAGCTCCAACTAAACGTGAGCTGCTTCGTATTTTGATGACAGTATTCGATCCGCTTGGTTTGATCTCGCATTTTTTGATGCTGCTCAAGGTCACCCTGCAAGAAGTATGGCGCATCGGCTTGAAATGGGACGAACAAATATCAGGAAAGCAGTTCTCTCAATGGAAAACTTGGATTAAGCTGCTACCGAAACTGGAGAAGATTCAAATTCCCCGGTGTTATCATCAAACTACATCAATCGGGAAACGAACACGGATTCAGATGCACACCTTTGTGGATGCCGGCGATAACGGGATGGCAGCAGTTGTATTTCTGCGTTTCGAGGAGCATGATGTTGTAGAGTGTACATTAGTTGGAGCAAAAACTCGTGTAGCTCCATTAAAATACTTGTCGACGCCACGGTCGGAGCTGCAGGCTGCTGTTATTGGATCGAGGTTGGCTAAAACGATATCTAAATCGCTTTCCGTTCAGATTTCCCAACGTTATTTTTGGTGCGACTCTAAAAACGTCCTTTGTTGGTTGCGGTCCGATCACCGTCGTTACAGCCAGTATGTTGCTGCAAGAGTGAGTGAAATACTAGACACTACAGAGGTCCACGAATGGAATTGGATTCAATCGGAGTGGAATGTTGCTGACGACGGTACCAAATGGACGGGGCAGGTGGAGCTGGAAATAGAAGATCGATGGTTCAGGGGGCCAGACTTTCTGAGAAAACCTAAGGAAAACTGGCCAAATCGTCCTTTTATTCATGAAACAACAGAGGAAGAGATTCGATCAAGTGTACTTCTTCATAGTAAAATTGCAGAGCCGGTAATTGTGGCAAGTAACTACTCGCGATGGAAGCATTTGGTGAAGGTCACTGCATATGTACAACGATTTTTGAACAACCTTCAGTCAAAGCGAAGAAGACTGCCACTGCGAACCGGGGCATTAACAAGCGAAGAACTTCAACGGGCTCAGGAATACCACTTCCGTCAAGCACAGCAGGAGGTTTACGCAGAAGAATTAAAGGTTTTGAGCAGTGCAAATAATGAGGGCGAACGAATAGTGCAGGTTGCAATGGGCAGTAAGATTTGCAATCTAAGCCCCTTTCTGGACAAGACGGGTATTTTGCGAATGAATAGCAGGGCGGCAAAATGTATTTTCCTGTTCCCAGACGAGAAGTATCCGATTATTTTACCTGATGATCACCATGTGACTTACTTAGTGCTTACAGACTTCCACGAAAGGTATCATCACAGGAATTATGCAACGGTTACTAACGAGGTACGTAGAAGGTTTTGTATTCCACGTTTGAGACGAGCGCTTCGTAAGATGCGTTGTAAATGTCAATGGTGTCGGAACCGCGATGTGAAGCCAGTTCCACCTGAAATGGCTGAGCTTCCTCCAGCGCGATTAGCTGCGTTTACTAGACCATTTTCTCATGTAGGTGTTGATTTTTTGGACCTATCGAAGTTATTGTTGGTCGTAGAGTTGAAAAGCGTTGGGGAGTCTTGTTAACTTGTTTAACCGTCCGGGCTCTTCACATTGAGGTCGCCAATTCTCTAAGCACAAGCTCATGTATTATGGCGCTGAATAATTTCGTTGCTCGTCGAGGAACCCCTATATGCTTCTATAGTGATAGGGGAACAAATTTTGTTGGCGCTTCCAGAGAACTACGTCAAGCTATACGTACATTAGACCAGCACCAGTTGGCAGAGGAGTTCACAACCCCTACTACTTCCTGGCGATTCAACCCTCCGGCAGCTCCACACATGGGTGGTAGCTGGGAGCGACTGATTCAATCGGTTAAGCGTAATTTAACAGAAGTACTTAGGTGTAGACGACCGACCGACGAGGAGCTGCGTAGTGCTTTGACACAAATTGAAGCCATACTAAACAGTCGCCCTCTGACGGAAGTTCCAGTTGATGACCAGTCTGACCCTGCTCTCACACCCAATCATTTTTTACTGGGTTCATCAGATGGTTCGAAGCCTTTGACACTCGCTGACGATAATGTTCAAACTGTCCGTCGTGGATGGCAGATATCACAGGTGATGGCAAACATCTTCTGGAAACGCTGGTTGCGAAACTACCTACCAGAAATCACAAGACGAACAAAATGGTACAAGAAGGTAAAACCGATTGCAGTCGGAGACATTGTGGTAATCGTGGATCCAGATCATCCACGGAATTGCTGGCCAAAGGGCAAGGTAATCGGTATCGTGCAGAAAGATGGTCAGGTGCGTAGCGCTACTGTGCAAACATCAAAAGGAGTTTACGAACGCCCAGCCGTTAAGTTAGCTGTCCTGGACATCTGGAGCGAAAATGCGTAAACCAAGCTCCTGAATTGGCATACGGGGGAGTGTTACAACCCCTCGGTGTTGTGTCGCTCCAAGATATCCATGCCCCTATATTATGTACGCAGTACGCCAATGAGTTGAATGACAGATACGGTTTGTAGGTGATAGAGCGAAAAACGTGCACTGAAGCATTAAGTAGTCTTCATAAGTTTCTTAATTAATTAGTCATTACACCAGAAGTGAGAATTACTAATTTCAATCTTATTACTATTTCTTAAAATCAAAATTATAAAATTCTAGATTACGTGCTAATACATGCTTGAACGGTGAGATAATTGTTTGTAACCTACGAAGCAAACTACAGGTAAATTGAATTGAAGTTTTAAATGGTAAAATATTTATTGAGGGTACCTTTTATTAGTCGTACCAGCTCTGGAACAAGGTAGTAGACAGAAGAAAAAGTCACTAGAAGAGAATTGACTAAACGTAAGTTTCAGAAAGCTATCTCGTAAAACCTGTAACCTTAACCTAAATTATGTAATTTTTCTCACAGGATATTAAAATATAACCTATATTCGAAATCTCGGAATCATTCTCTTTTCTTCTCGTCGGCGTAACATTCCACACAGATATTTCGATGCTATCGATTTTGCACTTAATTTTCCCAATTGAAATAAACGGAAATCAGGGGGTGATTCCAATGAAACCCATCGTATAAGAAACGAATTACAAAAACAAATGATTATTCAAAACTACAAAGTTCGTGAAGACTCTTTATTTATTTTACTCCCCAATCATCACCGTCGCCACTTGTTCCTTGAACGTAAACAAAGTAGCCAGTGATTTTCTTGTCTTCTCCATCAGTTGGAAAAAAATCAATCTTGCAGTGTCGTTTGTCAAAGTGCGTTCCTACCTTGGATGTTCCGATATGGATTCAGGACTAGGAAGCTCTTCAATTGAGGATGTGGCGGCAATCGAAGCACCAGCCGTCGTTGTTCCGGATCAGACTGGTCAGCAGCAAGTGCCAGTATCCTGTCAGATGGCGGCGACGGAGGGTGGTGATTCCTTGAAGTGCGGCGAAATGCGCTCGTTGGACGAAGGCTTGATGGAGGAACTGAATATGTTATTCGAACAACGTCTTCGGATTGTGGAACAGCACGGGAATGACATTCATTACAAGGTAAGTGCCGACTGAAGCGTGGCATGAATGGATGAGGAGGCCTTGCAGCATCCAAGGTTGCTGGAGCGCGACAAGACGCAACAGGTGGCATGTGTTCTCTGTTGTTGCGTTGCCGTCGGTTCGCACGAAGGACCTTGAACATCGGATGTAATAACAATAATAATAACAACCGTAAACAGATTTTTGAATACAGTTGGATTTTAACTCCATTCGCTAGATAATGCCCGGGGCTTAAACTATTGATGTATATTTCTAGATTGCCCTGTATGAAGACTGGGTCAAACAACTGAGAATGGTTAATTTGAATCTGATGGGAGCAATTAAAGAAATGCAGGATACGTGCAGTGACCGTTTGGAACTGATTAGGGCCAACTATAAAAAGAATTTGGCACGATTTGGACCTGAGAAATTGCAGCGGTTAGAAAGCGATAGGGATAGTCTTGTAGAGGTGATACGGCGAGCTTCTGCCACAGGAATATGGGATATGAATGGCGTTAAATTTTGCGATGTTAGTTTGGATCAACTTTTCGGTAAGAATATTGATATCAGTACTGAAGCTCCGGTCGCGGGAAAAATAGAAAGACCTACAATCGCCTTAAATTTAGAAGTTTCATCCAACTGCCGGTTAGAAAATACTGAAGTTGAACAGTTGCTTCAAGAACTGGAAGCAAAGAAAAGGTATATACTACTGGTTATGTTTAATTAAAGATGCGCTTCCAACATGTTCCAATTTTAGGCAAATCAAACGATTGGAGCATCTACTGGAACAGCAGACTCCTACGAATTACAGTAGATCTAATGATATGGAATCCGATCTCCTTTCTGATGATTGCGCCTCTATCAACGAACCTTTAATTAAGCAATTGAGGCACGTTATCGGCAAAAAAGATGAAAAGTTGCAACGACAAAGCACCCAGATAAGCGAGCTTAACAAAGAAATTACAAGTCTTAAAAGTAAAATAGAGGAAATGGATCTTTCTTCACAGGTAAGCGGTATGTCAATCAGAATAAAAATAATTTCTAAGATCCTTTTATTCCTTAGCTCGATTCGGATCTGACTCAATCTTTGGCAGAGTTTAAAATCGAAGATACGGATGCATCAAACAGAAAATTATTAGATTGAAATGTATAGTTGTGTCACTTATTTTGAGAAATATAAAGATTAGGATTTTTAATCCGATAAATGTTGTCTGTTGAGTTAACATACTGTTTTTTGGCAGAGTATTCGATCTTGACGTTTGATAGACATAGGTTGGAAACAATTTTACTAACGAAAGCCTTAGAGAAATCGTTGCATCTGAAAATCGAGAGCATCCTCTCACTCCAGTCAGGCTGGTATGAATACCAGTCGGCGCCATCGGGATTTTCTGAGACGAAAAATATTTGATCACGCATTTCTTGGCAAGGCAAGTAAATCCGTTGGTCCATGTGGCAATGTGTCGTGGGATCGATATTGAGGGTCCAGGTCGTCTCCCTGGCCTCAGGCTGAAAGTGACGTAAATGCGAAACAACAATTAAGAGTATTTTTATGGATCTTTATATGCTAAATTGAAATCCATCCTGGCCAAACGGTCTAGCAAAATAAGAGTACCAGCCGAGAAATAGGGCTTGGTTGCATCGCGCACCCGACTGATTAGGAATTAAAAATGCTCCAAGTTTCACAAATACCTAAACTGCCGTTCTACGCATAGCTGTCCCATGTTGCAAAAGTTGTAGTTGAGAAAAAAGCGTTTTAAGTTTTGCGTCACTATTGTGTAGGGCTGGTAAGATTCGTGGTGAAACCCACAAATTTATGAGTGGCATTTGAAGATGTGGCTGAGTTTCGATGTAATCTGTGGTATTACAAACAATAAGATTATTTTTGTATGTAAAATACGAGGTACAATATTCAGTGGGACTGATATGCGTAGAATCTTGCCTTGCAGCAGAAAATACGCATATCAGTTGCACTGCATGATGTAATGATGGATCGTTGGCGATAGAATTTACGTTTTCAAATACACATGCTATGTGTATTATTGTTTATGCTCCTACCATGATTCTGATTATTTTTTATCACCATCTGTCCTCGACACTCGCGGAAAAAATGGACTGTAAAGAAAGAGTTTCGGTTTCAGTGGAATCGTTTCTTTTAACGAGAAATCAAAACGCGTCTGTTTGAGTCGACAAACAATTTTACTCTGGTCTATCATTTAACTACATGTGTGTATGTGCGTGAAAGGAAATGGGTATAATGTTTCTTCTGTTTTTTCGTAGATTGTCTGGATACTTGTGTTACGTCACGGGTATCAACATCATCCGGGGCGTTGAAATTGGCAATTTCAAAACATCAGATACATAGGATCACCGTCTTCTTCGTTGTCTAGTGGTAACAGACAGATCTTCTTAACGGTTCTTCTAGTGGTACCAGTTGCGGTTTGCAAAGTCACCACACGTGTGTTCCCATCTTTGCCTGGATGCAACTCGATTATGCGGGCAAGAGCCCACTTAAGCGGCGGCGCATTCTCATCGACGATGACTACCATAGAACCGATTTTGAACTCGGTGACCTTCAGATCTCGTTGACGTTTCTGTAGTTCATGGAGGTAATCATTCATCCACATTTTCCAAAACTTCTGCTTCATGTCCTGTATGAGCTGCCAACGTGACAGTCTGCCTTGAGGAATGCTGACGTATGATGGTTCCAGGATGGATTGGAATTCCCTCCCTATTATGAAATGAGCTGGGGTAATAGCAGACAGATCATTTGGGTCATCCGATGCAGGTGTAAGGGGGCGGGAGTTCAATATTGCTTCTATCTGGGTTAGTACAGTAGACAATGCCTCAAAAGTCAAACGACGTTCGGCGAGAATGAACTTCAAATGCGATTTTACAGATTTCACTCCCGCCTCCCAAATCCCCCCAAAATGTGGGCTACGTGGAGGAATGAATGACCATTCAATTCCCCTTGGAGCGCAGTATTCATTTACAGCACGTTTATGCTGCTCGGTGCGAAATAGCTCTGCTAGACGATTCAATTGATTATTGGCGCCTTCAAAATTAGTCGCGTTATCGGAGTATAATTTCCGTACTAGGCCACGGCGACTTACGAAACGCTGGAGCGCAGCCACGAATGCATCCGAACTAAGGTCTGAAACCGCCTCCAGGTGTAGGGCCCGAGTGGCCATGCAAACAAATAAGCAAACGTAACCCTTGGTAGTCGTCGGGTTCCTTGCAACTGCACTTGATCGAAGGCTGAAGGGTCCTGCAAAATCTAAACCAGTATGTGAAAATATTGGAGACGGCTGTACACGGTAGTCTGGAAGTTCTCCCATTAGTTGTGTGGATTTCTTGGGCCTCATTCGAAAACATGGTATGCAGTGGTGTATCACCTGTCGGATAACGTTTTTTGCCTTGAGTGGCCAATACTGTTGCCGGACGATCCCAAGAAGTCCGCGTTGGCCAAGATGCATATTGGTGCGATGGAGATGACGTATCAGCGTGATTGTGAGCGGATGTTTCTCTGGAAGAAGCGCTGGATGGCGATGTTCGTACGGTATAGTTGCGTTCCTTAAGCGTCCACCAACTCGCAATACTCCGTCGTTCGTATCGATGAATGGATTCATATTTTGGAAAGTTATTTTGCATTCTTTGTCACCTTTCAATGCCTGTAGCTCCACGTGAAAAACTTCGTTTTGAACCATCCGAATGATCAAGGTTGTTGCCCGTTGCATTTCCGATACCGTAGGGAATTCTTTCGTTAGCTGCTTGCGACCGCTTCTAATATAATCGCAAAATCGAATCACATATGCCATTGAGCGATGGATTACAGTGTACCGACTGATTCTATCGAATATTGGTAGCCTGGACGATTCGAATGTAGCTATTAGTACCGTTCTACGTAGTTCTGGTATTTCATCCTGTGACAATGGTATTGGTTGCTCGATGTATGGTTGAACGCAATGCAATCTGTTTGGCCCATGCCACCAAAGCTTGCACTGTGGAAGCTCCGATGGCGACACCCGCGAGATATCAGATCGGCGGGATTATCTTTCGATGGGATGTACTGCCAAGTAAAACCGCTAGTCAACTGCTGAATTTTCCTGACGCGATTTCCAACGAATACAGTCAGCGACCCTGGAGATTTTTGCAACCAACAAAGGACTATCTGTGAATCTGACGATAATGTGACCGATCTGAAAACGATATTGACAGCCGCTATTAACTTCACAGTGAGCTGAGACAGCAACAGAGCTGCTTGTAGTTCTGCCTTGGGTGTTGTAAGCTCTTTCTGGTTATTCTTCTTTCTTGGGAGAATCCTAGACTTGCTGCACACCAACTTCATTACAACTGTTTCATCGTTTCGTATCGTTCGAGCATACAGACTGGCGCCGTATGCCAAGTCTGATGCATCCGCAAATCCGTAGAGCTCATAGCTATAGGCTTCGTCACTAAGAAACCATCTTGCAATCTTCACATTGTTCAAGTGATGTAACTGTTCACGAAAGTCTATCCACAGCTTCGCAAATACATGCGGGACTGGCTGGTCCCACTCCATATTCAATGCCCAAAGTTCTCGCATAATCAATTTCGCAGCGGTGATTACGGGTCCAACGAATCCCAACGGGTCGAAGATTTTGGCGATCTGACTAAGAATCATTCGCTTGGTTAGCACAGTATCTGATTCAGGATAAACCGTAACGGTAAATGAGAAACTGTCTTCCTTGGGATTCCAGGCAATGCCCAAAGTCTTCATGATCGCGTTAACGGTGGGATCCGTTATGTCCACACCGGTCTCTCGTTGATCTTCTGGAATAGTGGTCAATAGTATCTCGGAGTTTGAGCAGAATTTATGCACCTTGAAGCCACCTTGTCCAAGTAATTCAATCACTTGGTTCTTGAGTTCCGTCGCCTCTTCTAATGTACTAGCCCCTGTAAGCACGTCGTCGATATAGAACGATTTTCTGACCGCCATGGCCGCGAGCGGGTACCTTTCTTCTTCATCTTCAGCAAGTTGGCGAAGCGCCATTGTTGCCAAAAATGGTGATGATGTAATCCCGTAAGTTACGGTTCGTAGTTCGTAGACACGAATCGGCTGACTTCGATCTTCACGCCAGAATATTTGAAGGTACCGGGCGTCATCCTCGTGGATTCTTACTTGCCGATAAAATTTTGGAATGTCGGCAGTAAAGGCGAATTTGTGTGAAGAAAAGTTCAGCAATATCGATATTAAATCATTTTGCACCGTAGGGCCCACCAGTTGGGTCTGATTGATGCTGATTCCTGTGTCACTTGGTGCTGAACCATCAAATACAACGCGAAGCCGAGTGGTTGTGCTAGTTGGTTTCAATACGTAATGGTGAGGTAAGTAGTATGCAGACTTCGGATCGTTGGTATCTGTTGCTTCTTTCGCTGACATATGTCCGAGCATCTCATATTCTTTCAGGAAAGAAATGTACTGCGCCTTTACCTCCGGTGCATTATCTAGTCGCTTCTCTAGAGCAAGGAATCGCTTTTCTGCCATAGCCCTGGAATCGCCCAACTGCTCTTTTAATTCGTTGAATGGAAGACGGACGACGTACCGTCCTCCTTCGATACGCTTGTGTGTTTCACGAAAGTAGTCCATACAGATCTCGTCCGACTGTGAGTTCTTCTTATCGGTGTCGCCACATGATTCAATTTGCCAGAAACTTCGTACTATTTCGTTGAGATTGTCTTCAGCAGTGACGACGAAAGATTGTAGCTTCTCTGGAACCTTACTGGGAATTGGACCACTCAACACCCAACCAAATTGAGTGTCTTGTAGGATTGCAGTAGTGTTGGGAATCCGCATGCGACCTGACTTCAACATTTCAAAAATATTTCCGCTCCTAGTAGCATGTCCACTCGATCAGGAATGCTGAAGTTGGGGTCAGCTAATTCAATGTTTTCTGGTATCATGAGATTAATACAATCCACTTTAGTTGAAGGTAGTTGACCTGTTATCCTGGGTACAATGAAAAATTCAAGACTAGCCACGAAGTCGCTTATACGAGATTTGATTTTCGCGTGATCCTTCAGTCGAACCTTGGTATGAATGTCGTTCAAACCAGTAATTGATACGTTCGCGGGCTTCTTATTCAGAGCTAGCAATGTTGCAAAGCGCTCTGCTATGAAATTCGAGTGCGAACCCGAATCCAATAGAACCCGACAAGGGTACACGTCGCCTTTTCCATGCACGAGGACAATCGCGGTTGAAAGTAATACTTGCTTTCCAGTTTCCTTTGGTTGAGTACAGAGAAAGGATAGTGTTTCGAGATCGTTTGGTGCCGTATCATGTTCCTTCTGTGGCGATGCTCCAGTCTTCTTCTCGGATTTCAATTGCGAACTTTCACCTGTAGAATCATCTGACTTCTTCTGCTGATTATCAGTTGGATGCAACGTAGTGTGATGACGTTTATTGCATTTCTTACACGAGTGCTTCGATGAACATTCCAGCGTGCGATGCCCCTTTTGCAAACAGTTGAAACATGCACCGGTTCGCCGAAGTGTATCGTATCGATCGGATAGACTCGCTTTTCTGAAGGTTTCGCATTTCCACAGTTCGTGACTCGCAGAACAATGCAAACACGTATCGGTTGAGACGACTAATGAACTTGAACGTATTTTTGATTCTACAGGCCTTTGCAACTGGATTCTCGTTGAAAGCTTAATGGCCGGTTTGGAGAGCGGGCGAATCTTTTCGAGTACTCGACACCTCTCGCGAAGAAAATCCAACGTCGATTCATAGCTGGGCAAAGTGTCCGAAACTTGACTGAGCTCCCATGCCTTGCGAGTGTCGTTGTCGAGCTTAAGAGCAATGCGGTTCACTAACATTCTTTCGCCGAGACCGGATACAGGTAGTTCGAGATTTTTCAAGGCATCCACGTTCTTTGTACACGTATCCAGCAGTTTCCTCATATCAATCGCGTTTTCATTAGTAAGCTTTGGTAAGTCGAACAACGAATCAATATGCTTATCTATTATAAGCCGACGGTCTTCAAAAACGTTCAGCCAGTGTCACCCAAGCTGCGTTGTAGTCATTATTATTAATGATCTCTTGATCAATGATTCCCGCTGCTTTTCCCGTTAATGAATTACGGAGATGGTATAATTTAATAGCTGGCGACTCTGTACTGTAGCGGCCCATGATAGTCGTAAAACATGGATTTAAACGCGTACCAGTTTTCGTACGATCCATCAAACGATGGCAGCGGTACTTTCAACGCCGGAAGCTGGGACACGCTCACAGTTGGTGATGAGGATGCATGAACTGACGGATCTTCCTTTTTCATGGACGCTTCCAACAATTTAGTAAGGACAATATATAACTCACCGTAGAGCGCTTCAAATTTATACTTGATGTTCCAGCCCCGCACGATCCTCTTCGCTGATGTCAAGGCCGTGAGCTCGTTGTTGTTGAACGTTGTAGTCGGCATTCACATTTTCGACAATCTTAAGCTGAAGCTGCAAAACTGTTTGCATTCCAGACTCTGATTGGGATCGTCAGTGTCAGCTTCTCACGGCTGCTTTCACTCGGCCCAACTTCCTACTTAGCGCACTCAGCTGGTTTTGTATCACTTTTGTATTCTGCAGCCATCTTCTTCTTTGCTTCTTTTACCTTCTTGATTTTCTTCTGTTCACTGATCGACACTTGTTCACTGTTTTGATTGTATTCCTTTTCTGGCGTGACAGTTCCACTGACTGGATTTTTCTTCACCAGTGTTTTTATCCTTCGCACTTCTTGTCAAAACCGGTGTACGTGGCAGGCTCATCGTGCTGATTCATCTCCGAAACCAACAAAGCGATACCAGTTTTGTCACTTCTAATGGTATCCTCAATTCGAAAACACTAGGAAAGTTCCACTCGGGGGAACGGTAATTGTGAAAACACTATAGGTTTTCTCTCAGTAGGCGGCCATATTGTTTTCACCGAAAGCAAAGGAGCGGGTACGTACACAGTTGTGTGATTTGATTCACGACTCGAATAAAATTTATCAGCGTAACAACTCTGGATTTCGTATCTTCCGTTTTCAACGAATATGCTACTAGCGGTCGCACTAGCGTATTCAAGAACTGCAAAAAACCAGCCGATCGGCAGTTGCGTAATTCGCCACCAACAATGGCGTCTTATCCTTTTCGACTATTTGAGAGCCTTCGCTGCACATCGGTTGAGTTTCCCACGGAATCGAACTGCAATCGTTGACAAGTTGATCGCAAACCGAAACAATCCGGCTCGGAGGACCAAAATAATGTCCTCGACACTCGCGGAAAAAAATGGACTGTAAAGAAAGAGTTTCGGGTTCAGTGGAATCGTTTCTTTTTAACGAGAAATCAAAACGCGTCTGTTTGAGTCGACAAACAATTTTACTCTGGTCTATCATTTAACTACATGTGTGTTCGTAATCGTAAACACATCGACCCCCGGCACCCAGCCGGTCTACCAATTCATTTTATCACATTCGAAACCTAGAGTAAAAAGCACTACATTTTTATTGGAACAAATATAAACAAGGTACAGTTGTTATCGGTCGCGTTTTTATTTCGTCCGTACAAAACCGGAAATATTCGAGACCTTTTTTCGAAAGTTAGCTCTGGTGTTCTTTGGCTTCAGTTCCCGGTCGAAGTTCTCCTCTCGTATTCGTTTCGGTACATTTTGGTCCTTCAGTGCCGTATAATGGAACCACATGAAGCGGATAAGTTGCGCGCGAGACGGGAGGTTATGTTCTCGAAGGTGAAATGGGAGCTATCCATCGCTGAGAATCTACACACCTCGGAATCCCATCTACGAAGAGGTGCAGGAGCGGAAGGAGAAACTCACGGAACTTGCTGGAAACTTTCGAAGCTGTTCAAACCAGTGATCGAAGAGAACACTAGTCATCTGGAGGACGTTGCATCGATTTTTCAACTATCGGCTCCAATTCGAGGAAGTTTACTTCAAGGTGAAATCAATTTATTCAAAATATCTGGCGGAACAGCTGGATCGGACATCGGATCGGGCATCCAACTTTAGCGACAGAACAGATGAATCGAACAACGACTTACGGGATGCTATCAGGGTTCTCGTCGAGACGCAGCAAGCGATGATCCAGAACCAACCAGGAACAATGCAGTACCTGCTGCCGGACAGGTGTCGAATCAGAACCATCCACTAAACCACGTGAAGCTTCCTCAGCTCAACATCCCAGTTTTCAAACGGTGAGCGGAAGAACTGGCACTCATTCAAGGATTTGTTCGTCAGCTCCATCCACAGCAGGATGGACTTGAAAGACTCACTGAAAATGCAGTACTTGCTTTCCTATCTGGACGGCGAGGCGAAAAAGATGGTCAGTTCGTTCCCCATCAGCGATGCCAACTATCAGAGGTTTGGGAAACACTTGAATCACATTACAACAAGAAAAAATACACAGTGTTTGCCCTTGTCCGGGAGTTCATAGACCAACCAGCAACATCAAGCGCAAGTGGCCTGAAGAAGTTGGTTTCCACATCCGACGACGTCATTCGACAACCCAAGGCTCTCGGAAACGAATATGAATCGAGGGATCCGTGGCTCATCCACCTACTGCTGGAAAAGGTAGACAAGGAGACTAGGTCCTTGTGGGCGCAGAAAATCTTGACGTCGACAGTCCAACCTTTGCTGACTTCTCTGGAGTTTCTGCAGAAGCGCTGTGACGCACTTGAAACGTGCACGGCGTTCATGAAGCGACCGACTCAAGGGGATACTGTGAAGAAGGAGTACACGAAGTCGCAATTTGCAGAGAATGTTAAAGCATTCCATACCAATACATCATCATCAACGTGTGCAAAATGTTCGAAGGATCATCCGGTCTATTACTGTGAGGAGTTCAAGGCAATGGATACAGCGGGCCGCAGGGAGTTGGCACAAACAGCAAAACTGTGCTTTAATTGCTTACGTCCTTATCATTCAGCGAAGAAGTGCCCTCGAAATCGGTATGTCGTTCTACAGACTGCAAGCAACGTCATCACACTCTATTGTGCACACAGGGAACGAAGCGAACGGAGAAAAATCAACTCGGGAAGGCCAGGAAGCCAGTTCCGAATCAGTCGTGGAGTCCGTGAACGTCAACTCGACACAATCGATGGGAGGAAATTGTGAAGTTACGCTGGCTGCCCACAGTGGTGGCACGTGTCAAAGGGAGCGACGGTAAGCTGCATGAGGTGAGAATTTTAATCGACTGTGGTTCGCAGGTGTCGCTCATCACGGAGGCGTGCGTAAAGCGTCTTGGGTTGAGACGTAGCAACGCTACACCAGAGGTCACTGGAGTCAACGCCGAGGTTGTCGGCACCACTGCTGGCAAGGTTACACTAGTGATGTCATCGCGATTCGAAGATGGTGAGAAGCTCATCGCTCAAGCCTACGTTTTGGGAAAGCTCACAGCAACATTGCCGTGCCAGCGTTTCAGCGTATCGAACATGCCGTACCTGGAGGGTCTGCAACTGGCCGACCCGCAGTTCAACAAACCTGGTTCAACGGATGTCATCTTGGGCTCAGACGTTCTCTCGATTCTGGGAGCCAGGTCAGGTCAAGGACCACAACGGCAATCCTGTAGCACAGCGTTCCGTCTTTGATGGATGGTTGCAGGAAGGATTTCGCCAGCAGGCGTGGTGCCCACTATCTATGTCATCTGGATCAATCTGGATCAGGAGGTTGACATCGACCGCACACTGCGGCTGTTTTGGGAAGATCAAGAGCCACAGCCTCCCAAGCAGCTCAACCACGATGAGAAACGGGTGGTTGAAAGGTTCAACTCCACTCTCAAGCGCCTCGCATGAAGGTCGCTTTATCGTCCGTTTGCCTGGGCGGAGTGATGATTCAGGCCCAAAGTAGGAAAATTCGCTGGTCGCTGCTACCAGGCGGTTGAGAGCGATGGAACGTCGATTTGAAAACGACAGCAGCTTCAAGCAGCGACATACCCTATCTCATGCATGGAATACCTGCACTGGGCCATAAGCATGGAGGTTGTGCCGCTCACGGATATCGATCATGGACTGCTCGAGATCCCATTACTCGTCATCAATCACGGCGTCATAAAGGCGGATTACAAAGAAACCGAGCGGTTTGCGATGGTCTCTAAAACCACGACAACGATCTTCAATCGACATTTTGACCAGGGGACGCCCCGGACATTCGGGGCATCTAGTAAAAAAATGTCGTTGAGGGATGTCCCGGTCGTAGTTTTAGAAGACCCATCGTAAACCACTCGGAAGTTTTGTAGGTTACGCTGTCCTCCTTATGCGACACCATGGTGGCGGCAGGTAGTAGGATCTTGGTGCATCCAGACGTAGATATGGACTTCCAAACGCATCGTTTGGCGAGAATCTTCTGACAAGCCCACTCAACATTTTCGTCTTCGCAAAACCGTTACCTACGGTCCGAAGAACTTACAGGGTTTCTAGCTATGGCAGCACTGCACAAGGCAGCAGATGAATTCGAGCAGCAGTACCCGGAAGCTGCTGAGCGAATCAAAAGCATACCTACGTCGACGATTTTAACTTCAGGCGCAGACTCTGTGGAGGAAGCGAAACGCAGCTCATCAATGAAATCAACGAAATTCTTGGCGGCGGCAGGGTTTACTCTACGTAAATGGAGTTCAAACTCGTCCGAGGTACTCGACTCCGCTAACGAATCACCATCAGCACCGCAATGCCGGATTCAACCCCCGACGAGCGGAACATCGTGAAGGCACTCGGAACACACCGGCTTCCAGCAGAAGATGTATTCACATTCAAGGTCACCATGCCAATTGATGGTCCAAACACGAAGCACCAGCTGCTCTCTCGATTCAGCGAAATTGTTCGATCCATTTGGATGGTTCGCACCGGTGATTGTACGAGTAAAAAATCCTGTACTCAACATTGTTGTGCTGTACGATCCTCAACTGGCACGATCCGCCGCCTCTCCGTCATCGAGGAGGTGTGGACCGGAAACGAAGGAGAATTTGCATTATCTGGAGCAAGTCAA
>JASCZW010000820.1:0-141039 GCA_034211315.2 Aedes japonicus | reverse complement strand
AGCAGCCATTTGAATCGCTGGATAGTTGGCAGGCAGCAATCCTGGCAATTCCGTACAACTCCTCATAGTTAACGAATCTCGCTTCAAGTTATGCTTTCTGGAACGGGCCTAAACAGATTTTATTCTGTTACTCTTTGTACTCATCGTAGACACCGTCAACGGTTTTCAGGAACGTTTTCAAAGCGTGGAAGCTGAATTTGGTGTGATCAAGGTTTGGTGCCTCAATCGCCTTCAATCTAATTCGATTAACTTTTCTTCTCCTGCGAAGCTAGCTTCCATCATTTGGCTTTTCAACACTCCGTTTGCCCTGGCTTCTGCTCGCTGACAGTCAAGACTGGTGTCGGAAATGATTGAACCGGTGTTTGACAAGTTAGACTTTTTTTGGGCATTTCAATTCTATTTTCTGTAAAATCACTTTTCTTCACACGAATGTTCTTCTTCCAAACTTTTCATGCATCCTCTCACTGGAATCACTACAGTTTTACTACCCGAGCCGGACACAAAACGTTCTCAAAATGGCGTCGAAGTATGTCCAAAAAGCTTTCCTTCCCCTTCCTGCCCTTGTTCCAAAGTCTCTGCTCAAACCAAATTTCTTCTTCTAACTTAATCTTCATTACGACTCAATTCCGTAGAATTTAACAACTTTTCAATCCTCTAGGAAACATATATGCCTTTTTCATGCCCCTTGCTGATTTTGACAACGAAATGTCAAATGCTCATTTTGAAGTTTATTTGCTTTTTAACTGGGCTATTGAGAAATCCACGTAAAGCTAAAATGAGGTTAAACGTCGTAGTACCTAAAACTGAAATTGATAATAACTTTCTAGCTATGTTTCAAACTGTATGAAATTTGTCAGTATCGTCATTATCGTTGATTTTCTTATCTTTTTATCACCAATTACTTTGCTTGGACAGTTTGAAAAACTATTTTAAAAAGAGCGCCATCTACGACGTTTTACCTGACTTTTACGTTGCCTGGATTCTTCCATAGCCCAGTTAACGAACGCCCAGTTAAACAGCATCCAGTTAGCGAACAGTTACTGTACCACATAGCGGCAACAAAACTGACAGATTTACTAGTTTGTAGTTGCTTAAGGGGACCCTCCCCTGGATTTGGGCAAAAATAAGGCAAAGTTTGTATTTTTTTTTGTGGGAGAATGAAAAAGGCGGCTACAAAATGGCGATTTCTCGAAACCATGTTTTTCAATCTAACTTCAAGCCCCGGACTTGAACTATTAATCCGATTCCCTCCATCAAATAACTGTTTGAAAGGTTATAACTTTTTGTAAGGCTTGAACTAAAAATTGGCATTAATAATTAATTATTTATAATTTTTGAACCCGGCTGAAATGAAAAAAGTAGCGAAAAATTAAACTTTTCCGTTCAAATAATCACTATGCAATGAGTTTAAGTTTAAATTGTCTGAAATTTAGTTCAAGCCGTAGATTATTCATTATCTTTCAGAAACGATATCTAGATTTGATTTTTGTCCACTACAAGAGACTGCAGACTTGAAGTTGTCGCCCCATGTTTTGCGCGCAGAGGCTTACGGAAATCGCCATTTTGAATTTTCACAATTTTTTAATTCTTTGAAATTTTGAATAATAGTCGAATTTAATCGTCAAAACCGGAAGCTCGTACGCCTTTTCATTCTCCCACAAAAAAATATACAAACTTTGCTTTATTTTTGCCCAAATCAGGAAGGTTCCCTTAATGATATTAGGCGGTTCCTGTTAAATCGACGGTTTTGGAATTTACACACGCTGAGATTCAAGCTTGAATGACTGTGCTGTTACTATATCTCCTGCGAAAAAAAATGCAAGATGCAGGGTCAATGCTGAGTATGCTTCATATTTTTAGTACACAAATCGAAAATTAACATTTTGAATTCTCGTCCAATGCAGCCATACAAGTCATCAATTACAATGCCGTCGATTTTCAATACTTAAGGAAATATCTTCATGGCACTTCTAAGAGCATACGTCACTCGTGAGGCAGGTCAAGAAACTTGATATTGGCCCCTCGCGTGCCGGTTGATGAAAAACATATTAGGAAGCCTCTGCTGAGGCCGTCAACCGTCCATACATTTACATGCTGACGCGTGTCTCTAATCGACGACAACTACCTACTACCGGAAAAGACAGATTACTCCGCTAGTTTATCCAATTGGCGGATCGGAGTTATTCCAAACGGTCGATTGATTACTCCGGCCCAAGCAAACGTACAGTACAAGTATCAGACAGTCACTAGGCTGTGCCATTTTCTCGATGCTATACCAACGTATACTGTAAACCATTCTAAGTAAAGATTGTTCCTCTCGTGGCGAGAACTGATGCAGTCCAACCCATTCCTCAAGAAGTACAATTGATAGCACAGAGAAAGTGCACACGAGTGCTAAAAATAGCCTCAAGGAACTCTGCTTGTCGCTGTCCGTGCATTGACACGCATATCAAAAGGTCTCTCTCAAAAGCGAGATATCAGTGCATGATGGGATGTAATGAGAGCAACTGGTCACCCGTCGTTCCAGATTGCAGTTCTAGACAATGACTAACTGTTATGAAACACACACTCACACACACAGGCAATCTAGATTTAGAACAAAACTTACGCTTTCGGCCGGAGAACAGAATCGGCAAGCCAAACCTGGCATCGGTTTGGAATCAAACTGGATGTGCGGCGTGGCCGAGTTCTTCATCTGGTACAAACTGTCCTCACGTGTCTGATCGATCGTTTAGAGATGGTGCAAAGCGTGCGTGAGGGTAGCGATAGATTCAATTCCGAGTAGAGTGTCAACCAATTTCATGGAAGAGAAGCATGTGGAAAAGGTTAGAGGTTAGTAAATGTCGATTCGATTGTTATTATTTTTGCAAAAATAAGTAGGGTTGAACGGCGTGAGAACGAATTCGAACCGAACATGTGCGAAATCGGTGTGCCATTAATTGACCCCATCAATTGACCGCGTCTGGTCATTTTTTCCACACAAACAATGCCCACCTTTCGATCGTTCTCCTTGTCCATCTGCCGTTTGCGCTTCTTTTGCTCGCCGAATCGTTTCAGCATGGCGTAGGTGGAGAAGATACCGCCCTCCACGGTTTGCGTGGTGCCAGAGCCGAACATCCCCGGTAACCGGAATGATCCGTACGCCTCCTGCACACGGTTTGATATTATGTCCACCATGTCTGTGCCTCTGAAATGGGAATTGGAGATGAAAAAAAAAGCGTTTGATTAGCACTAATTGTTTCTTTTGAGACGCGATAGCGCTGAGGGCAGCGGAAAACAAACAGTGAATTTAAAGTGTACCGAGGAATAATCTGCAAAAAGTAACAGCTGTTTTCTCGGATGATGCAATAGTAGGCTATCAAATTTTGTTTTCGTTTCTGTTTTTTTGCTCGGAAGTTACTTTCTGTCAAACTTTAGTATGATAAGAAGAGGAACGAACTAGATTAGGAGTGGATCAAATGTCAAAATAACGTTTAATCTACTATTTTTGCGACTCAAATGATTGATGATAGTCCAATGGAAATACGTTGAGAAAGGCTCCCATTTTCCGATTGTGTTTACCAATCTTATCAGCTGTGCCCGGGAATGTTTTTGTACAGTAATGAGCTTAAGCTCTTTTTCGTTGCAATATATGTGAATTACGATCGAATCTCTTTTCGCTATAGTTATCAAAACAATGATGAATAACGACAGGAAGGGTTGATTAGTCAAGGCTAGAGAAAGGACGCCAGATGCACCAATGAGCTGTGCATGTATAGTTCAGTCGAACTTGAATGGAGGTAAACAATAACAATCGTGAAACTTGTGTGACGCGCAGTGGTCGAGAACTTTTCCATTTGTGTTCAGTAAACAAATATTCGTAGGCTAATTTCTTAAAAAGCGCATACAAACAGTCATCTAAAAATAACAGTACACACAAAACTCAGCTAGATCCCAGAAATTTCTTCAAAGAAGCGCAAAATTGGTAGTCAGTAAAGTTGTGGAGTTATTCAGTAATGCGCGAGTCATTTAATATCTGGACGCAAAAAACCGGATCTAAAGGGTGATACGGTCAAAATTTGGTCAAGGGAAAACGCGTGTAAATCGGTGAAATCGTTTATTTAAAAAATCAAATTAAATTTCTTTTTCAAGTTCAATTAGTATAAAATTCAGGAAAAATATTCAGGTAGGCTTCCGCTTTTCCAAATCCGAATTGCCGGGCCCCTGCCATCAGATTTTGTACAGCCACCTTGTCCACCTTCTTCGCCGCAGAAAGCCAGTTTGCCTTGAACTGCTGCTCGTCCTTAGCAGTTTTTTTGGTCTTCTTTAGGTTCCGCTTGACAATAGCCCAGTATTTCTCAATTGGGCGGAGCTCTGGCGTGTTGGGAGGGTTCTTGTCCTTGGGAACCACCTGCACGTTGTTGGCGGCGTACCACTCTATGGCCATTTTACCGTAATGGCAAGATGCCAAATCCGGCCAAAACAGTACGGAACAACCGTGTTTCTTCAGGAAAGGCAGCAGACGTTTATTCAAACACTCTTTCACGTAAATTTCTTGGTTGACAGTCCCGGAAGCTATGAAAATGCTGCTTTTCAAGCCACAGGTACAGATGACTTGCCAAACCAGATATTTCTTTGCGAACTTTGACAGTTTCGTGTGCTTGAAAATATCTGCTACCTTTCCCCTTCCTTTTGCCGTATAAAACTCTTGTCCCGGAAGCTGCTTGTAGTCGGCTTTGACGTAGGTTTCGTCGTCCATTACCACGCAGTCAAACTTCGTCAGCATCGTCGTGTACAGCCTCCGGGATCGCGCTTTGGCCGTCGTATTTTGTTTATCATCGCGATTTGGAGTCACTACCTTCTTGTAAGTCGATAGTCCGGCTCGTTTTTTGGCTCGATGCACGGTTGTAGACTATACACCCAGCTTATTTGCGGCATCTCGGAGAGATAGGTTAGGGTTTCGCTTGAAACTACTGGCAACTCTCTTTGTCGTCTCAGCGGCTTCCGGTTTTCGATTTCCCCCGATCCAGACTTCCTGGCTGTCGACAAACGTTCCCCAAACACTTTGCCAACTTTGCGTGCTGATGGTAACTCGCGATTTTGCGCGATGCGCGAGCAAAATTTTTGATACGCTGCTCTTCTTGCTTGGACGGCATTTTGACAACTGAAGAGTGAATTCCAAAATCAAAATAGGAGCAACATTCTCACACACACACCTTCAAAATGAGGGGTGTTCAGGTTTTTTAAATGCAAAATTGAAAGAAATACGTCAAGTTGATATTGACCAAATTTTGACCGTATCGCCCTTTATCTCGGATCCATGTTACTGAAATAAAAATATTGAGTACTCAAAATGAACACGGCCAGCCGTTTTAACTCAGTTTTGAGTTGTTTTTGACTATTTTCGTCAAAAGCGGAGTCACTCAAATTTGAGTAAAATTTGACGAGTCGACAAATCCTAAGCATCCAGCTGATTTAGGTCAAATTTGAATGACTTCACTTATGACGAAAGTGAGTCAAAAACGACTCAAAACTGAGTTAAAATGGCGGGCCTTGAAGGTCATTCGTTGTACTCTAAATGAAAAATAGCAAAGAAACTTATTCTGATTTGGTTTTTATGTAATCTCAAACTCCAAATACCACTCATCATGTTTTAGAGACTGTAGGCTAACCTGAGTGGCCATTTTGTTCCATCATCTCTTCACCTCTGTTGCATCCCGAGTCACCTTGCCACTTTTCTTCGACTTCCGTTTGACCAATTGCCCAGTATTTCTCAATTGGGCGAAATTGAAGGCAGTTGGGTGGATTGATTTCCTTCTCGAAGATATCCACCCCGTTTCCTCGATACCACTGTTACATGTACTACAGTAGTACTACTCCACTGTAGTGGCAGCTAGCCAAATCAGGCCAAATACAGGTCCAGTGAGAGCTTTAAGGTACGGAAGAATACTTTTTTTAGGCTCTCCTGCTT
Organism: Aedes japonicus; assembly: GCA_034211315.2. Lineage (NCBI taxonomy): Eukaryota > Metazoa > Arthropoda > Insecta > Diptera > Culicidae > Aedes > Aedes japonicus. The sequence continues at coordinate 135,089 of JASCZW010000820.1, read as the reverse complement.
GTACATTTTGTGATGTGATCTTGTGATCATAAGCCATCACCTCGACAATTGGCTTCATAAAACTTATCTTTGGAAAGCTGCCCATAATCCATATTCACGTAGATTCCGTCGTTCATAAGGATGCATCGTTCGTACTTCGTAAGAATGAGGTTGTTACAACAGCTTCTGGACATGTTTTTTGGCCTCTTTAGTTTTTCTCTCAGTGTCCGCTTTGGTATTACTGGCCCGAAGAGATCAAAATGGGGCAAATTTCGGCGTTACCACTTCCGTGTAGCTTTCGATAAGAAGGGACAGAATCCTCTTGAGAACAGTGGTTCCCGTCTGGAATCAATTTCGAAACATGGAGAAACATGTGATTCATCGTGTAGGTGTTGATTCTTGGTCCTGACTCGATGAAAAGTAGTGGAAGCTTGACGTTGTCTTAAATTCTACCCCCTACCGTTACACTCGGCTTGGCTGCATATACTCTTCGATTCGGTTAGTTGTGAGTGTCTCGCAACAGAAACATTTTTTCATCGGAAAGGAGAATATCGCAGTCAGCATGCCGCTCCATCAGTAGCTTACTTGGAATTACTCGAGCTTCCTTTTTTTTTACTGATGATCCGTTAATTCACTGTTTTTTATACGCTTTGAGTTTCAAGTCAAGATATTCTGAACCGGAATATGGAAGGTGTTTAGGACCTTGGCCGTTGCTCACCCTGATTGTGTCGGAGTCCGGCGGATGAGGTCCAAACCTTTGGTTGATTTTGTGCGTACTCGTCTTAGTGCGCAAGATGAATCTTTTGTTCACACCGATAGGTTTAAGCCGTCTCAAAATCTCACGCGGTCTGTACATTTCTTCAAATATGGGTCTACTACCACCTCTTGTTTTGCGACCATGTTTGAAGCGTATTCGCTTGACTTGACGCTCAAAATGGGGGATTAGCACATGTTGGAAAACAGAACCGTTCAAGAGATAACCTGACACAAGGGACATTGGCTACTTTTGCCGCCCTGTAGGTTTACTTTGATTTTTCTATTGTTGGCTGGAAGTCTCTTTAGTAAGGACATCTATTCTAATCTAATGTTTCTATTATTCACTTTGTGTGTTGTTCTTCATCAAAAGATAAACAACATACTATGATAATGGTAGTGTTATGGCTAATAGTTAAACGTAATAAGGTGACGTAAATTTACAGCTTTTATGTTGAAAAAATAACCTGTTTGGTAAATCATAATTAAAACAGACAACCGGGGAGCTGCTGGAAGAGCTCACAAAAGAAGGAACGACATTATCAACAGTATCTTCATGCATGCCAAACTACAGGCGTATTTTGAGACTTTTGCGATTAACTTGAAGATTTCAGAGTTATTCTAATCATCCCTGTTTTCCTATCCCACGGGCAGTGACTATAGCCGATTGCTGTCAAAAACTCCGCAATAAGCAGCCTTCAGTGGTCTTGGCAACGGTTATTTAAAATGTTAGTAAATGTTAGTGTTGTATAATTCCACTTAATTCAACCACATTTTTCAGAATGAACGAGTTTAATAATAACAGTTGATTTCTCATAGAAAATTACGACTCAGTATAACGAAAGTAATAATAACTTTCGAGATTTTTCAGACTATACCAGGACTATTCACGAAGCGGTTTACAACATTTCTTTCGTTTCAGGAATAATCAATTAGAGATCAGATATAAGTGCTACGTATGCTTGTAGTATTTTGTTCTTATAAAAATATATACATATTTATATGAATATGTCATGCTAATACTGGGATAACCCATGTTGATAATGAAAGGGGCCATCAGGGCACCCGATTGAAGCATGGATGGGGGGAAGTAGTAATGTCAACTTTTTTTTACTAACAGTTTGTGCCAAATAGCAGTTACGCTTGCCACTTCAGGTCCTTCGGTTCAGAAAGGGGTATGGGTACGCGTTCTGTCGGCTTGGTCGCGGCAGGTCAGAAACACTAGGATAACTACCATGGACAGTGGACCGGGTGCAAAAAGTTTTCAGGCACTTGAGAGGTTATATGCGCCCTCAAAAAACGCGGAGAAAAACAGCGAAACTTTCTAACTAAATTTAAGCAATCAAATGACCACGACAAAATGTACTAAATATCCCTTAGATAACATATAACGGAGAAAAAGGGACCATCAGGGCACCCAAGTGAAACGATTTGGATAGGGAACATAGGACTGCCTATTGTAACATTTCTCGGAACGAGGGCGGGCTTTCTGACCCCATCTATTGGGTTTATTCTGTGAATCGAGGGCTCGATTCTAGTACTGTGAGTGTGAACTTGCTTTGGAAGCTTAAAATGGTACTCAGAGACTGTTCCGAATGTGTAGTTTTGTGCGTTGTAGTTTAAACACGAAGGCATAGTACGAATAGATTATAAAAACTTCAGTACCCCGCATGTTTGATATCCGCTTGGGAAGACTGATCCATGCCGAATTTCCTTTCCCTCGTAACACTCATCTACCTTCGGACTGCAAGGAATATCAATTCCACTGTGTTCATATATATATTTCTGATGAACCATCCTGCATCATTTATGACTGTCTATTTGCATATAATTTCGAGCTAGAAACAGTCGTCTGTCGTCGACTTGGTTGAATTCTAGCTTTTTTCACTTCAGGATCTGTGTTTATTCAGTCATAAAAATTATTTTCGGTGCCCAGTTAACTTAGAACCAACTTTTTTCTTCGTGAGTTTTGAGTTTTTTTGTGGCGCTAAAAATCATAATGTCCAGGGGGAAGGCACTCACCGATAAGGATAAAGGTGAAATTGAAGCATTTCGTCGGGAAAAAGTCTGCATTAGAGAAATAGCTCGTCGACGCGGTCGATCGCATTTTGTGGTGCTCTACTATTTAAAAAATCGACAGTGGGATACGGTGATTTATCAGCAAGACCCCTGATGCTGTGCAATTTAAATTGTGTATACTGCATGCTTTGAACAGCTATCCTTAATGCTTTTTGTTTTTGCGCAGACGATCTTCACCGACGAAAAAAAGTTGACCCGATGGTCGTCACCTCAGATGGAGAGATCCAATCAATTTGCCAAGTTATACAACCCGCTGCAAGCTCATTCACCTGGAACCACTCGAGTCGAGACGAAACATGGCAAAGGCATGCTTCTCGGGGATATTCTTCAAAGCAACATTGATTGTGCATCGCTGCAGACCCTGCTGGATATAAACATTCGTCGCCGAAACTTTTGAACACATCTGGGGCCGTATTTTGGATCTCGAAACAAACGACTTTTTGTACGAACGCTTGTGAGAAAAAATTCTTCGTTTCGAGATCCAAAATGCGGCCCCTGTTTCTAAACTGCCCTCCTGCACGAACAAATTATGGCTTCAATGAACCTATGCGATGCATGTCCAGTATTTTCAACCGGTGCTACCATGTGTTTGATTTTAATGTGTCACGAGAAACGAACAAATCTCGAGTAATTCATGTTAAGGGCCTAAAAGCCATTTGTAAACAATGTGTTTGTACGTTTGAATGTAGTGTACGTTTGTATGTTAGTCAATGTTTAGAATATTACGTTTGTATGTAAGTTTTAAGATAAACACGATTGTCATTGGGGTGGGTATTTCACCTGCTGACGAATAAACAAATAATAATAAAATAATAATAATAATATTTGGGACCAAATTCCTCAGGAAATCGTACGTGCCAGCTGCGATGGGTTTACAAAGCGTTTGTGCAAAGTTATCAAGCAAAACGGTGAGAGATTCAAAGTGAATAAATATGGTTTATTTCTATAACATGTATCCTTCAAATGACAAATAAATGCTATAATTTGGTTGGTTTATTTAGCTGTAATCCCATTGTGATTGAGTGACACCTATTGTTAGACACCCTGTACAATATAATGTAAACATGGTGAACTCAATAAAACATGAACAGTTCTTTCTAAACTTCTTAAATGTTGTTTGAATTTTCCCAAAAACATAGGTAGTCCTAAGCTCATTGGACAGAGTGTAGATTCTCGGCAATGGCGAACTCACTTTTAGGAACATAACCTCACTTCCAAATATCACTAATCTACCACCAAACCTAAAACGAAAGTAGATCTTAGACCAGAAACTGAAATGAAAGAGTACCAAATTTCCTTGGAATGTACCGCATGTTATTGTGTAATTTCCAATAATTCGAACGAAAACGAATACGCCGCCTTTGATCGGTTTTAACTTCGTTCCTACAAAATTGTTAGCAGGTAATTTTCATTATTTAAGACCGTGTAGAACGGACAGGGGCCGATACTGTTTGGTGTAGCAAAAATGGTACTAGCATTGAAAACTGTCCGTTATTAACTGTGGAAGTACATTTAATACACTAAGTTGAGAGCATGCAATAAGCTCATTGTGAAAGTAATTAACTGCTGAGAGATGCCAAGCTTGTTTTCTAAATCCAGGATGCTTTAAGATGTCACATGAGTACTTTGGTCGGAGGCAAAAAATAAAAACCTTATATGTTTTGAGATATTGACATTGAGATGTCATCAAGACCGATTTGGTGGTCCTAGAACTCTCTGATCCATTTTTAAAAATGGGAACGTCGTATGGAAAAATGTTTACTATGATGGCTTTCTCAGAAAAAAAAAAGTTAAGAAAATGCCCATTATATAGCACCATCAACGGATGCAGACGATTATCTTTCACTGTTGACATTGACCTCCTCTAAAGGATATCGAGCGACAACTTGTTCTTCACCTGAAAACCCTTTTACGCATTCAGTAATCAACGAAGCCGGTTTTACGCTTGCATGGCTAATTCTACAATCTACAGCCCGACGCGATCAAGTAAGCAACCAATCAATTTCGCTCGATTCCTATCATACACCGGACTGACGAGCGGACCTGCGACAACAACTCGCACATTGGGTAGATCACACACAGCTCACCTAAATTACACGATTTTTTCCAAGTGAGTCGATCATATGGCTGGCTATGGTTGTTAGATACTAACGTTTTGACAGATTAAATGTTTTCGGTTGCAATTCAGGATAAACCAGTAGCAATCAATTAAGCAACGCAATAAACATGGAATTAATAATGATGGTGAGCTGTACCGTTTAACGTCTGGCGTTTGTTCCGTTAACGTCAGCCATGCAAAGTGCCATATAAGACATTAACGTCAACCAATAACAACCTTGATGGTGTATTTAAGTTATGCAGCAGTGTTCCCAATTTATTTATAATTTAACTTTATTCCAACCAAACTGTGCCGACTCTATTTCCAGTACAATGTGACAAGAGTTGCGACAAGTTTTTCTCATCGACCTGAGGTTAATTTTTCGTAAAACTTACTCTAAATAATCACCGACGGCGTCGTCGCGGCTTTGTACATGCGATTAGCATTGACCCCCGTTTTCACCTGTGTGATGATGACAGCACCATCAAATAGAATGATTAACACATGAACCGTTTCCCAAATTGCGATACTTCGGTTTTCACTTCTATGAATGATACTCGACGGCCGGTCATATTCAAATGAATGATTCAAAACAATAGAACGGCTGACAACCGGAAGGAATCCAGTTCCACTATCGAGCGTTGAATGCTTCTTGCATGCTAATCAAATGTCGAAGTCGGAAGTCCGATTAGGGCATCTTTCCTAATCACTCCGATAGCTTTAACCAATCATGTGTTGCGTGATCCACTCTCCTACGTACGTCTGCCCCGATACCGTTGCCTAGGCAACAGACGGGACTCAAGTTTAATCCTTATCGTCCGACATGACATACCGAAATTCTTTATCGTCCGATTCCGATGAATCAGTGATCCAAAGTTTAGGTGAAAAATAAAATCCAGAGAGATAATGTGATTTATTTAAACTGATTTAATTTCTCTCTTTACAAACAATGGGTTCGATGAGTCCGTTCACAAGCACCGCTATACTGATTACGGATAGTACAAGCGGGGGTGTAGGTCGTTGACTTGGCAACAGCCTGCTTGCAGTGTCGCAGTAGGTGTCAAGGTCAGCCGTCAGACTTTGCTCCGGCGTTGTCAGTAAATTAAGCATTGTTTTCGATGCAATTAGATAATGGACGGTTGCAGTCTGGACTATCCCCCACTGATTAGGATTTATTGGGTTGCAGTGATAGGGGAGGGAGTGTGAATTCCACTTGAGCCCACGAAGAAGTGGTTGTTGTCATTCTGGGAAACTTATCACAAACACCGCGTAAAGCCCAGTTCCAAGCATATTCCAGTCACGTAGCGTGTTCCAGCAACCTTAAAATGTTTGATGGGTAGGAGAGCACGTACACCGGATAAACCTTGTCTTGCTGTTGTTGTCCCGTCCATTTGTGTGCTCGATCCAGTTAGTGCTACGCACGCGAGTTGATCGATCGAGGTGCGGGATGGAAGGTCTTTTACCAAGTCGGAAGAATCCGGAGGGACGGCGGATTGATGACGTAGTGGAGCGGTTCGGATTTGCAACGAAAGAAGACGGCTCTTTCCTCTCTATGGTGCGTGCTGTTTCTCGGAATCATTTCCGATATGTTAACGGCCTTAGATAGCGCAGTCGGTAAGGGAACGGCATTGCCAAGCGGGAGGTGGGTTCCATCCGGTCGAGGAAAACATTCCGGTTGGAAAATTTTTCGACTTCTTGGGCAAAAGCTCGCTACAAAACCGTAAAAAGCCTACGACGAAGAAGAAGAAGAATAGCAAGTATTTGTATACAAACATGTACAGGTACATCAAATTGAGGGCTGTTTGGAGAAATTCACTAAAATTAAGACCAAAAACTAACGAATTTTACAACCAAATACTACCGTCTCATCGACTGGTACATTTGTACCAGACTTTAGTAAATGTGGTCAGCTACAATATTCCTTGCAAAGTTAGTATTTAGAAGCTGAATTCATTTATTCAATAAACCGATGAACAAAATTCCTTTTGTTTTTTTTTTACAGCTGGAGGTGGTTCCGTGGTAAAGCCCGATTCAAAATAAATTTGGACGCACCAGTTGCTGGGAGAACCTCCCATCGTACACATCGCAGAAATCGGTCGACTACGATGGGCTGGGCATGTCGTAAGAATGTCGGACGACCGCCCTGTGAAAATGGTTCTCGAAAACGAACCGACAGGTACAAGAAGAAGAGGCGCGCAACGAGCAAGATGGATCGATCATGTAGAAGCCGACCTGTGGACCATCCGCAGACAGCGAGGCAGGCGAGGCCATGGACCGAATAGAATGGAGACAACTTCTGTGTACAGCAGACGCCACGCCGGCCTTAGTCTGATTGGTAAGGTAAGGTATAGTTTCATCTCTGGAAAAGTTTCGAGTGTATTTACTGGGGATCCCGTTCAAAATTATCACCGACTGGTCAGCATTCTAAATGACCATGGTGAAAAAAGAGATTTCATCTCGTATCGCAGGATGGGCATTGCTTCCGGAAGAATACGATTATGAGCTGGAACACAGATCGGACGTGGACGCACTTAGCAAAAATCCAGCAATCCTTCTGTTTCAAAGCAAGGTGATTGATTGGAGCAATCATTAAGGCGCTAGCAATTGGTGATTGTGCAGATTACTTTGTAGATCATGGAATTCTATACAAAGCTGTTGGCGGAGGAAAGCTGCTGGTAATATCGCAGTCAATGCAGCACTCTGTTATCAGACAAATTCACGACCAGGGACATTTTGGAGTATGGAAGATGCGTGAACTGATTTTGCGGAAGTACTGGATCGATAACCTTACATTTAAGTTAGAAAAATATGTTAAAAGCTGTGTAGAATGCATCCTAGCAACCCTAAAAAAAGGAGGGCTTCCTCTATCCCAACCCAAGGATGAATTGCCTTTGTCAACATACCACGTCGACCAGTGGGACCTCTCACCGTAAGTTCGTCTGAATATATCAACTCAACTACTTCAGACGAAGTGATCAAGAAGCTCGACGTGCACAAAAGTATTTTTGGGAATCCTCTTTCCACGACTCCTGTGCAGCGGAACAGATTGAACACGTTTTGGTAACAACGGGTGTCCCGCGTGTCAACGGTCAGGTTGAGCGTGTTCATGATGGAATTGTACCTGCATTGGCGAAGTTGGCTATTTATCGTCCTGAAAACTGGTATAAATACGTTGGAGATTTGCAAAGGATCCTTAACAACAGCATTCACCGTAGTATTACTCGAACTCAAGGCACGTGCGGCCATGGGGAGATCCAACGGAAGATGAAGCAGAGTTCGACAAGAATTGAAAATCGCTGCCAAGTTCCTTTGGCCATATCAGGTTACAAAACAGAAATGGCATAAATGATATGATGTTGAGAAGGTTGGAACTGAGGGCCCCAACAGAACATCGACATGTGCCGAGTATATGAAACGGTTCGTGCCTATCGACGACGAAGACGAATTCTACGGCTTCGAAGATGATTATTGTGTGTCGCTGGATACGGAAGAACTGGGGGTTGTGTAGTTAATGATATCAGAGCCGGATTTCTTCCAGGAGGGCTGAATGTGGAAGTGCAATGTAGGACAACCGTAACTACCGACCTTTGCGCTCACTCTCTTATAAGATTTTACCATTGTACCTTTGATCTGAACTATTTTGAATTTTGAATTGTATAGCCAGTACTTAAGTAAGTGAATAAGCCTGAATAAATTTATGAGCTAGACGTTCTCGAAGATTTTATTCATAAGCGAATCCCGGTTTCTGTTGAAAGTAAAACGGTTCGACATACATTTCGACGTCGGTCACCTCCTACATATGACTGCCAGTAGAATCGGCGGCCATCGGCATAGATTAACTGGAGTGTATTTAGTTTTGAAGGCAATACTTCCTAATGAACATTTCTGAACTTTGCTGGACAGGACAGAAGGAATGGAGAAGCGGTCATTGAGTGGCTACTTTCTACCAGAGCGGTGGTACCACAAAAGAGCTGAGCCGAATGCGTCACTTTCCTCCTGAACTTTTGGAAAGTTTCCTCGTTAACTTCTTGGCAGTCACTCCTGATGTTCTTGGAATTCCACATCTAACAACCTAACCTCTGGTGATCGCGCACGGGCAGTTTTTTTTTATTTACTTCTAAACATCTGATAAGCCTCATCATAAACAGCGAAAAAAAATTCTCCAAAATTTTGGGAAATTTTCCTCCAGAATTTCTTGGAAAATCTCCTTAAATTTTTTGGAAATTTCTTCTTGAACTATCGAGAAACCCGCTTCTGAAGTTAAGGGAAGTGTTGTCCTGAACTGCGGGGAAGTTTGATCTTTAATTTCTGGGAAATTCCTGCTTGAGTTACTAGGAAGTACCTCCTATATTTTTGCAAAGTTTCTTCCTTTTTTTCTCAGAAGTATCTACCTAAACTTCTGGGATTTCCTGAACTTCGAGAAAGCCTCACTCTAAAATTCTAAAAAAGTTCGATTCTGAACTTCAGGGAAGCTCTCTAACACTTCTGGGTAGTTCCAACTAAACTGTTGGGAAGTTTCTTGCAGAACTCCTGGGAAGTCCTCTCCTGAATTCCTGAATTTTTTGAGAAATTCCTTCTTAAATTTACAGGTAGTGTTTTCGCTGGTGAGTTTTTTTTTTGAAATTCAGGGAAGTTTGTTTCTCCGCTTTCTAAACTTCTGATAAGTCCCCGAGGAAACTTTTTCTACCGAAACTTGGCGAAAGTGCTCCCCCGAATTTCTAGGAAAATTCCATAACATTTGTTTCTTCCTGAGCTTCTGAGAAGTCCTCAGGTAGTTTTTTCGCTGGTGATTTTATTTATCTGAACTTCGGGGTAGTTTGTTCCTAAATTTCTGAGACATTTTTGCTCACACTACTAGGAAGTATCCCCTTTGTTTCTGGAAAACTTTTTTCTGTTCTTTTGAGACGTTTGTTCCTTAACTTCGAGAAATCCTTATTTTGAAATTCTGAAATATTCCGTTCCGAACTTCGGGAAAACCTCTAGCACTTCTGGGGAGTGCCAACTAATCTTCTGGGAAGTTTTTTTTCCGGAATCTCTGGGAAGTTTTATCCCAAACTTCAGAGCAATTCTCTCCTGAACTTCTAGGGCGTAACGTTTTGAGCTATGTGGAAGTTTGTTTCTGAAATTTTGAAAAATTACATGTAGTGCCCGCACTAGTAAGTTTCTTCCTGAGCTCCAAAAAACTTCTGCATCTTAAATTGCTGGGAAAACTGCAGATCCTCTTGAAAGTTCCAAACTTGTAAGAACTCCTCTTTTTTAAACTTCTTCTTGAAGCTCTGTCCTCTTCTGATTTTCGAGGAAGTCAACTCCTGAACTTCTGCGAAGTTTGGTCCTGATTTTTCTGGAACATTCCTGCTTGAACTTCTAACAAGTGCTCCCTATACCTTTGAGAAGTTTCTGCCTGACCTTCGTAGAAGTTTTGTTTTTTCCAGGAAGTCTCTTCTTGAAGCTCTGGGAAGTCTTCTTTTGAACATTCTAGGATGTGTCCTAAGTTCTGGATATTATTTTTCTATACTTGTAGGAATCTAGGACTAATTTCATAAACCACTTAACTGGAGGGTAAGTTTCCGAATCCCAAGCGCAAATGTACTGAGATGATGCGTTTAGAAGTACTTTAGACAAAAAAAATCAGAATTCTAATCCTTATTTCAATAGCTCATCACTTTCACTGTTGTTGAGTCTCAGTGTGGAAACCGACTAGGCTTGAAAACTTCGTCGATCTCGACATCTGTAATAGCAAAAAAAAAAAAAAGATCTGTCGAACATAGTGACGGTCGACTCGTCTTCTATAGTAAACCCCTATGAGCTACAACGAGAAACCGGAGTTGCCCAGGAATACGTGCAACAGTTGGAAGCAAGCAGCTTGGCGCACTCTTGAAGATGGCTGGAGAGATATTCAAAGCGCCACCTGCAAGTTGCTCTCTCAAATTCCGCCTGCCACCAATTGCAAAGTAGATCGTGGGACAATAGCGAGCGGCATTCATGGATTTCCACGTTACTACGAACCAGTTTTTTGCGATCCGTCAAGTGCTGCAGAAATGTCGGGAATATAACGTGCCCACACATCATCTTTCGACACAATCTATAGAGACCAAGCTATGGCAGATTATGCACGAATAAGGATTTCTTGAAAAACTGACGCGATTTGTCAAACGATGGATCGAGTAATGTGTGACGTCCGAGTCTCAGGGACAAATCTTAGAGAGGGTAACGGCGATGTGATGGATTGTCGTGTTTGCTATGCAACATGGTATTCTAAGGCGTGATTCGAAGAGCGGGGATAGGCACGAGTCGCACAATGTTCAGAAAGTCCGTCCAACTTTTGGTCTTCGCCGAGGTCGTTGATATCCTAGCAGGCAACTTTGAGACTATGTAGGAAACGTACATCACACGTAAGGCTGAAGCTAATAGGGTTGGGCCTGCCATAAATACGTATAAGACAATGTAAGCCGCTCACTACGAGTTCAGATCGACGATGATGAAATCGAGACGGTAGACGAATTCGTGTATCTAGGTTCATTGGTGACCACCGATACTGACACCAGCAGAGAGATACAAAGGTGCACTATGATTGGCAATCCAATTGGAACCAACTTATCTAAACTACAAAGTTGACCATCTACAAGACATTAATTAGACCGGTAGTCCTCCACGGACACGAAACATGGTCATTGTTCTTCGAGGGTCAACGTGCCCTTGGTGTCTTTGAACGGAAGGTGTTGAGTACGATCTACGGTGGAGTGCTACGTTACTGGGAATGACTGGAAGAACATCCCATCGTTTAGACCGCAAAAATCTGTGGACGACGGTGGCCATGTCGTAAGAATATCGGACGACATCCCGTTCAAAATGATTGTTGATAATGATCCGACGGTCACAAGAAGAGCAGGAACGCAACGAGCAAGACTGCGAAACTGGCGAAATGCAACCATGGACCGATTAGAATGGAAACAACGTTTTTGTATATCAGAAGCCACCCCGGCCTTGGCCTGATAAGTAATGCAAGTAAGCCATTTCAATGACAGTACAAAGGTGAACTCTTTTCTATGTAACTACCCCAGGAACGTTCATTATTACGTCACGCAAAAATTGACTTTTTAACCCCTCCCCTTGTCGTTTTTGTATGGACAACCAAATTTTTGATGGATCGTCACGTTTTCCAAACCCCCTCCCCCTTACTGCGTGACATAATTAATGAACCTTCCCATACAAGGGGAGGGTACCTCTCTCCTTGAACGACACAAAAATTGTGCGACTGAACGTGTTCGTGCCAGTCTGACGGGCTTAGAATAACTCTGCCGATGTTTTTGCCCATTACCCAAAGCCCCTATGGGCGAGAGTATTTCTTTTTTATGTTTCGATGTTTTGTGTAAAATTACTTTTCAATACAGGGTTCACATCACATTAACACTCCTATTTCCTAGTTTTTTTATTCACAGGAAGAGTTTTAATTAGGAAGATTAGGATTAAGGACATCACTGCTGGTACAACATTCCTAAATGAAGGAGTTACTCTAGTTTTCATGATAAAGTTGTGAATTCGTGGAGAACCCAACAGTCATTTCGATTTATTGAGATTTAGTGAACAAATAATCGAGATTCACTTAACAAACAAATATTTGACAACGATATCAGCAAAAACAACCGCAGATTTTTCCAAAAGCAAAAGCATCGACTTCGGATCGCTTACATGTTTACGTTCAATCATTTGACTTTGTATACAATCAATTGGAAATTCAACATGCAACATAAAATAGTCATGGTTATCTATTACGACTAGTCAGAGTTCTACTCTATCAGCTTTTGAATAATAACTTTTCGAAACCATTTAACACATTAATTGATTTTCTACGATCAAATTGGATCGACTAAACGAAAACTCTACACGGCCAGCCTCTGTCGAATTAGCACTAACATGCAAATAGCCATCCGTAGGTAGGAGGAACCTTAACCATTTGTCATCTTCCAATGCTCGAACATTGTAATTTGAATCCAAATTCCTACGAGATGTTCTCATCGAACTACATATCAGCGTATCATTTTCGCAACCAACGAAGACGCTCGATCAGCTGAGTGCATATAGACGTACCCGACATTCAGTCCGTCTACGTCAATCTAATCAAATCCTCAATGAACCGTTTCAATCTCACCGCGCATAGCCGCCAGCTCTGAAAATGCCCGTCTAAGCGCGGCGACGTAATGCATGCAAACCCTGAACAGAGATCGCCATCGATAGTGAGTTCGATGGTTCAAGTATGGTTGCCGCTAAATATACGTAGTATTTGCATCAGTTGGCTGAACACAAGCAACTTACAAAGAATGATTTCACTTTCTTTCGGATATTCCAAACTATTCAATGGGTTCTTTCACAAATTAATGCCGTCTTTGTTTGCCTGTCTAAAAAAACACCGCTATTCCCAACAGACTGTTTACATTCAGCAGCGACGAGGTGAGAACAAGGTTAGGGAGTTTCGTACCTGCTCTTGTTGAAGAAATATCCAACGACGGCGAGGAATAGTAACACCTCTACTATTCCAACCATTTTGCCTTAAAACTTTGTTGTTATAGTTGACTCTTCTCTACTTCAGCTTAATTGACACTTGTTCAATCACAATCTAAAGATAGCATTCACAACGGGTTTCTTCGATTGTTTGAATCATAACCGTCAGGGAAGTGTTTCTCCCGAACGGCAAGCTTTTCCTTTTCACCACACTTTTTCTCAACTGAGGTCTTTGCTCAGGTAACCATTAAGCCGGAAACGAAAGGTTCTACAAAACCGGAAAGCTACCACGAGGGGGCTGTCCCGCTTCTCATCGGCCGGATCGGGGGTTGCTTGACCCCTCGGTTATTTCGATAATCACGCCACCACGTTGATCACTTTTGGCAACGGTTCAAAAATTCACCACAGACGACGACGACGACGACTGCGACCACGGCGATGGACGCGACGACAATAATGGCTTATCGCGAATATTACGAACCAACTGTTGGTAACGAAGGTTGCGATGCGCTGTGGTAGAATCAGTCTACTTCCGATCCGAGCATGGCGACCAGCGAAATGCGACTGAAAATCTGCGACGAGCTGAGCGACTGTTTTGTTGCCGCCGTTTGTAAGTGTAGAAAAGTCAGCAGCGCCACTCGAGAATGTATTATTTAGGTAAGGTGCCGTACTCTGGCCATACAGACGCGCACTGGCAGCAGAGGGCCGACTGATAGTAGGGTAATCAGAATACGCAGTTTGTGCTATGGTAGCTTTGTTATCTCGGCGTATTCTATAGCTGTCAATTCCCACAGCAATGTGTATTGGAGTTTGAGGTTATGGTAGAGGTATCTTCTGATTTGATGACAATTTGGTGTTCAATCAGTGCGGATTCTTGATGCAACAATGCAACCACCCTCGTTCGGTTCTCGTGCAAACGAAGGTCAAAACGGCGAATAAGTTTTCTGAGTTGATCTACGCGAGTTGCACTGAACCGGGCTTTCTTAAAGAACAACAAATATGCACCGATATGGCATGATGTAAACAAAGCGTCCTCGTCCCATCAATGTTCCTTTACATTGAGTTATTCAATCGGGTGGTTTTCAGCAGTACACAAAGCGAAACTCAGCGAAATTGCAGCTTTATTCTGGCACGGTCCGATAAACGCACTTGATCATCTCAAGCGGCCCGACATTTTCGTCGTCTTGTCAACCCCCTTCTTGCGGTGCTACACATTGCCAACGGCAACCTGCTACTGCGATCATACTTTGGTGAATAAACTCTGAATGCACATATAGTGCAGCTTTCTGCTTTGAACCTTATTCCGAACCGGCCGGCTTGCTACGACAGCGTCTGAATATTGAGTTGACACATTTCCGTGCCATGGCATTGCATCGGGTGGTAGGGTTTCAAACCCGGTTCTTGACCGATCGAATACTAACTGAAAAATGAAATTCTATCAGTACAGGGGGGTTCAAAAGTTATTTACCATTCTGGAGATTAGGGAGATGTTGACTTCGGCAATAATGTTGACGACCACTCTTGGCAACCGATTTTTAAATCTTTAATTTTTCACTTGCAGATCAAATGGAACGATGGACGAATGAATCCTGTTGAGCGTGAGCTTTTTAGTGGGATACATGTCACTAGATAATTCCAACTACCTTTATTGCTTATCTTGACAGATTCGCATATTTCGTCTACAATGTGCAGAGTTCTTCAGTGTCGGGTACTAATAGTCGAATGTTAGTATACGAACAAGGGGTGGATCGCTCAGAACAATTTTCTCCTGTTCTTTTTTTTTTTTTGAGTGTGTCAACAAGCGTTGCAATGTTCTGGGAGTTCCCGTTATTATAGTCACTAGATTCATAGTCTGGCGGATACAACAACGGAAGCCAATTTGAACTGTCAGTTGGCGGAGCCAATCGAGCATATCTCGAGTAATTAATGCTAAGGGCCTAAAAGCCATTTGTAAACAATGACTTTAAATATCGATTTCTCTTGAATCTTAAATCACTCTCGTGAAATGAACGCAGCATTTGGTAGAAGAATGTTAGTTCTACCATATGGAGTAGCAGGATATAGTGGGATTCTCGTAATTTGTGAGAAATCAACGTTGTTTACAAATTGCTTTTAGGCGCTTTGCATGAATTACTCGAGATATGCTCGATTGGCTCCGCCAACTGACAGTTCAAATTGGCTCCCGTTGTTGTATCCGCCAGACTATGAATCTAGTGACTATACCCGTTATGTGCCGAAGGTTCCAATGTGTTGACCAACCCCCGAGCATCTAGACAGATGAGCTTAGTTTCACGTACCCATCTACAAATTGTAGATGGCTCTACGGTGCATAAACAAAAAGGCCATCCATTCTTGATACTACCTCTTTTTAACTTTGGAATACGTGTTTTCATTTCCTTTTGTGTGGATGTTCAAAACAGTGCAAGAACAAATTTTTAATAAGGCGTAATGTTTATGTGGCTTTCTTACCATTCATTTGCTTTCAATTATATCAAATGTAAATCATCATTACTTGAGAATGGAATTGAGAGAAAGTCAAACAAAGAGAGAGGAGAGAGAGAGAGAGAGAGAGAGAGAGAGAAAGAATGAAATGAAGAGAGAAGGGGTTTAAAAAATAATGAAGAGAGATTATTTTTATTTACACGCTACACGTCTCGCAGCACCAAGCATAATACTAGATGTTTTTTTAGCTAGTTTATTTGTTTGTTAGGTTCAATTGCGTTAACTTTACGAAGCCGATAATTCATTGTTGTTTTTGATGAAGTTTAAACTTTTAACTTCCTGTTTCAAACACACAGGGATGAAAAAAAATTCTGTCCATCATGCAAGAGAAACGAGAGATATTGTTACGCTGGCCTTCCATTGTGCTAAAGGTTACAGAGTGTCTCATATTGAAAAGTATAGATCATTGCACGATGACGTCATCAATGTAGTTTTAACAGTTCAGGGAGATTGTTTACGCGGACTTAGAATATTTCTGGTAAGGTCGGTTTGAAAATTTGTTTTCTGAACTTATTACGATTGAAGTAAAATAGCCGAAAAACAGACACCATGACTTATTTTGACATCATTAAATTTTCCTTTTGCTTTTTTTTTTCATTGAAATTTTCCTGAATTTAATTTTACAGAATTCGGCACATATAGAGAAACAAATCTAGGATTTTTTTCAAAAGGGCGAATCTAACAATGAGAGGCTCTCTCCTCTCTCGCTCTCTTTCATTTATTATAGCGCTATTATAAATCTTTTCAGGGATTCTTTAGTACAGATAGAAAAACAACAGTGCTGGCTACCATACTCTACGAATAGTTAAATGAAAAACGTAACGCTGAATGGAATATGCATGGAAGAGAAAGTAATCAAAGAGAGTCTCTCAACTGCAGATTCGCCCTAATGAAAAAAAAACCCTAGAAATGTTCAATTTTATTAAAAGTAAAAATGTTTTTTTATTATTAAAAATAAAATATTAATTAACTATGGAGGAATCTAAGTAAAGGCTAGTATGCAGCTCAAAAGTAATGTGCATTAGGATAGGACAAGTAATGGTCAAGAAATGATTTTACTCTCCGAATTACTTAACTTGTATGCAGCTGAAAAGGAGCACAAACTTCGTAACGTTAGTAATGTCTGACCAGGTAATCTTAATGGTGCTGTCACTTTTCCTTGCGGAATAATATTCCATTGGATTATTCCGCAAGAGAAACTGACGTTTCACCCATAATGAAGCAGTTATCAATATTACTTCTTTAAAAATGGCAAAAATTACTTCAAGTCTTTACTTGTTAGCTGCATACTAGGCTTAAAGCTAAAGTAAGGGTAAACATTGTAATATCCAAAACTGCAATTGATCATAAATTTCTGGCTATTTTTAATCGGAATCGTCATTATTGTTTCAAATATTGGACATGAGCAAACTGTTTATTTAAAGATTAATAAGCAAAATATGAAAGTTTTCGTTTAGAAAAATATGGCGACCGCGTTGCTTCAGTGACTATCAATTTATTGAAATTTGGGTTAATAATAACGTCCTATATCGGGTGATCATAACTTCAATTTCAGTAAAAATTACTGTTTATTACCGTTTCAATTTACTGGGTATTGGGTACTTGGTATTGTAAAAATACCTATTTTTAGACCAAATAAATACCTAATTTTAGGTATTTCAATCTAAGCGTGTAGGCTGCTATTTTATTCGCGGCTTGCTAGCTTCCGGATATTTTTCAAGTGCTAAAAATTTCGGAGTGTTTCTATTATTACGGTTTTTAAATTATTCAATATTTGGCTAGTAGTCTAAGTCTCGAGTGTGTCAATGCTCCAATATATTCTCTGTGAAAAGGGTAAAAATATCCACCACTTAACATTAAGGAAAAGCAACAACATATCGTCAGCATTATATTCATCAAGTACGAATATGTGCTCCACAGCTTTGAAAATAACAGTCGATGTACGAAATACGTTCAATTCATAATTTGTTCTTGGTTTCATTTGATTTGACAGAACCAGTGAACCAAAATTATCGGGGTACATTGACTTTACTCTGGAGCTGTCAAGTTGTTACCGGGTTGGTGTTGACAGCCCAAATTTTTGTTTGCTGAGCCTGGCAACCAGGCAATGCATATTGGCAAGGTTGCTGGTTTCATATTTCTATAAGCGCATCTGTCAAAAGCGTGCCTCATTGTGCCACACATGTGGTATGGATTGAAAATCAAAGTGCCGCTGTTAGGGAACATATTCATCTAGTGTGTGAGACATCGTGGCTGGAACACTGTTCTAAGCGACTTACACTTGTACACGACACTGAAGAAGTCTGCACATTGTAGACGAAATGTAATACACTCAATGTAATAAACTATAGATATTCATAAGATTGCATTATGATTATTTGCCACGAGAAATCAGTATTTGCCTTGTGGAATATAATGAAGTTGACAAATACAAATACGGAGCAACCTTGATTCTAAATCTTGAACGTTGAGGTTATTGGTCCAGTGACTTGACCACAAGTACATATCAACACTTGTCAACAGGAAAGCTTAAAGGCGTACAAGAACAGCGTCGTGTAAAATCAGATGCATTCATGAGTCTGGCTTATGAAATGTCAAACCATCGTACATATCTTGAGTAATTTATGATTAACGCCTAACAGCCAATTGTACACAATGGCTTCATACGTCTATATCTGTCGAATCCCGAAACACTCTCGTGAATTGAAAGCAGCTTCTGATAGATGAATATTGTTTTATCTTAGGGTGCAGTTTAATATCGTAGATGTCTTGTGATTCGTGATACATCAACGTTTAAAGATATTGTTTGCAATTGATTTTGCAAGCACAGGGTGGGGCAGTGAGAGCGCTCATTTTCATTTTGCAGCACAGGGTGGGGCAGTAAGAGCGGTCAGTTATTGTTTGCAATTGGTTTTTAGGCCCTTATCATGAATGGCTCGAGGTATGTTGAACTTCTTGAAATTCTTAAGTTTAATTGTTTGAGTGAAGAAAGAGGATGGAAACAAAAACTGAAATAATATTTCACTTAGCTATTACTGGCAACACATGTAGATATTTTTTATAACAAAAATATGTGAATTTTACATGAATATGACATAGCAAAAAAAATTATACTAGAATAATCTATTACATTTCTTTGGACACATAAGATTCACTTAATTTTGCGATGCATTTTCCACTTCCTGAATCACACGAAAGTTAAATGAAGTTCTAGTGGATATTTTCCACTGATTATGTGAATTTGTTTGTTTGTTTTTTGGTCAAGGATGGAACAAATAGTTCAGGCATAATTTTTCAAAAAGACGTATCTAACATTTGATATTGATGAATTAAGAAAAATGAGGTAGAAGTTCCAGGTGCTTTCATAAATTCTATTAAACATTGCTATTGCTCACATTGCAAGTTTTATTCGATCTGTTACTTTTATCAAGGTTGAATAATATTAGTACAGGTTGGCCACACAATCTTAATTTTAAAATTCCCGTATTTTTTCCTGCATTTTTACCTAATTTTCCCGACTGCGAAAATGAGTTAATGTAATTTGGATTAATAGATATTTTTGAAGTTTTTGAAGAAATAGTTCAATTTAAAATCCTGATTTAGGCAAAATGACGGGTAACAGTCGTAAATCGCGCTTCTTGCATATTGCTTTACCTGATTTGGTGTCTCATGTTGCAAAGGAGAACAAAAATTGCTCTACACAGCTCGATAAAATAGTGTGAATTTCTGTTCAATATCATGCCCATAAATGGAGCGTTACAAAACTTACAAATTAACATTATAAAATGTGTAAAGTTCTGGGACATTCGATTCATGAGGATAATTTTGTATACAAAAGATCGTCTTTACTACAACCATTTCATGCAAGTTGCTGCTTCGTGAGGAAGAAAATACAATTTTAAATGCTCGGATATTTACATCACAATGACAATTCAGACTTTTTTTTTAGGATTTCAGGCGTGAAATTTTCAAGAATCGTTTGCTCCAATAGAGCATCGATTGGTTAGCAATTTGAGCGTTGTTTGTTTTGCTTTGTTTGTGATTTTGCGTCACAAAAACGTGAAGTGATAATTAATCTTACCTATAATTTATATGGAGGAAGACTGCCACTCGTTTCTCCTTAAGGGGTACGTTAATGGAGATTTGTTAACTAGCTACTTCTGAAAACCACAGGTAATAGACCGACAGTATTTGACGGGCATTTTTGCAAATTATCACGCTTTCTTTTATGCCGATTTCCATATTAACGGCTGGCAGAAGATCCGCACTGCGTCAATTCTCATTCAATTCGACACAAAATTTTCATTAGGGCCTAACTGACAAACGTAAACAATGGCTTCTTCCGTAAATTTCTCGTGGCAAAAAAAGCTACCCATGTAAGCCTCCAATTCTATCGGATAGGTGAACACTTCCTCTTCGAAACAATCGTGGTGGATTGATTAGGCGAGTTTTCAATAACGAGAAATTTAAGCAAGAAGCCATTGTTTACGTTTGTCAGTTAGGCCCTAATGAAAAATTTGTGTCGAATTAATGATTTAGTTTTGACACTCGGGCTTAATAAAATTTTCAAATCGTCAAACAGAAACGATTCCATAGGAGATTCGATTTGGGAAACCACTCGACCATTGCTGCAGACATGATGACAAAATTCAACTTTGGTCTCAGCATTTTATATCTACCGCTACAACCACAACAACGAACACTTTTGATAGAAATACCGGCGAAAAGATCCGTTTGAAATTCGGATGACTTTCCTTCAGCTTTCCTTCTTTCTGCTTCCTGACTTCGTCACCAAAGCTACTCAAATGGTGCGGCATTTGTAGCACTCTTCTAGCAACTTGTTTATTTTTCTATGATACAAATGGATTGAGACTTAAAAAAAAAAGAACGGCAGTATTCCTACCCATGAAATTTCAGTACTGCATACAATTATGATGCTTCCGTCAAAAGCATCAGTTTTAATCAAGTAAAATATAAACAACAGTAAGTAATGTGCGAAACGTCACATGTCACAGCCGTGTAGCCAGATTTTCTAAACGGTGCGTTTTTTAACAGGCTGAACAAAACCAGCAAAAAAGTATTCACTTGCCAATGTCAAACACTGTTTCATTTCGTTAATGAGATCGTTGGACCGAGTAGATAACAAAAACGCTAATCGAATCGTTTGACAAAGGTGTGAGTATGGTTCCTTCCATTAGAAAAAAATTCCCGGTGGATTTTGAAATTCCCGACTTTTTCCCGCATTTCCCGAGGCTGTGGCCACCTTGTAAGTAGTAAAAATCCTGATTTTCATTCTCTTTCGCTCTATTTTTGAGAAAATTAAGACGTACACCAGTTTGCCTGCATGCCATACACATACACCATGTGACACCTTGATTGTAATATACATCGGTTGGATACGTCGGTATATCAGAACGTTTAGGACTTCCCTCATATCAGATTCACCGGTTACAGGGTTGTCTGAAGAAATTTGAAAATAAATCCATGCCAGCTCAAAATCAAATTCGCGCCAAATCCGTCCCAAAACCTCGCCTTAAAATCAAATTTACACTCGAACTTTCGAAGACTTACCAAGCATCAAATATATAGAACGGCTTTATCAGTAGGAGAACCTGTTTCAAACACGGTGTACAAAATATGCAATGCTCATTTTTGGAAGCATGATGCTTCCTATAATAAAAGTAAATTTTTGATTAATTTCCTTTAGAAAAAACCCCGCGATATAAAAATGAAACTCTCTACCCTAAGATTATATCGGTTTTTGAGTGAACCAGATGCATTGATCAGGACAGTGATTTAATTAAAAACTTTAGTGTGAAATGAAACCTTTAAAGAGGGAAAAATACCTGTAAAAAACCAAACGAAATTCATAAAATTTTCCTTATGAAACTCCATGAGTCACTGTATATTGGAGTTAAGTTTAATAATAATACTGTATATTGGAGTTAAGTTAATAATAATGCTTTTAGCAAGTCATTCTTTTCAGTTTCATAAAACTGCCTTAATGTTATCTTTGTGTTTCGAAGAACTTTTAGGAATGATGTTTCTGGATTATTGGATGACACTGCTCTGATTTCTTTTTCATCAAGTTAAAACTATCTTCTTTAGCGCTTCTTTTCAGTCCAGCTACTTCTTCTTGCTTTTTTATCTGGTTCCTTACTTCCTTCTTTTCTTTTTCTTTCGTTTTCTAAGCCTCCACTAATTCAACATTTGTCTTTTGTTTCTGCCTGGATTTGTAAGATTCCCTTGCGAATTAGCCCTTCAAAATCAAGTCATTTGAAACATCCAATCTGGATATATAATTTTCAAAAAAAGAAAAAAAGATGATGCCGTTCAAAATATTTTTACAATTATGGAAATGCTATTCACTAAGCCTAGTTCGGTTTTCCGGCATCAAATACTTAGAAAGTGAAAATGTTCTGTCGACCTCTCATTAGCATAAGCTACGCAAGTAACAATGTTATGCAATATTCTCATTTCGGAGAATGTTTTAAAAGGATGTCTGGTTCATTTTGTTAATTAATTTAACTCATTTTTGGTACATCAAAAAGATGTTGAATGAACCCGCACCAGAACGAATTTTATGAACAAATCCGCAAAAATCACGGTACCCACGAAATCGACGAAATTAACGAAATCAACGATTATACATTTTAAGTGCAGATAGTTGGCTTGCTGTGTGGTGTCTCTAAACTATTTGCTTAATATTTTAAAAGATCAGATAGGTCGCATATGAAATTTGACTCACATAACTGAATAATTTTGATAATAGTGTTTGGCAATTGCTAATACATTAAGCGTGTTATTAATGACTGGATAGAATGAAAAACTCGAAATTATGCTTGAATAGTAAACAAACAAAAACATCAGATGTGTGCACGACACTACGCAAATACTCATATAAGGGTGTGTTCAGCTTAGATTACCAAGAATAGGAAAAATTCACTTTATATAGATTAAACGGGGAGTAACGAATTGTTAGTTCTAGACAAAATCGTCAAAAGGACGAAAGTAACATTTGTAAACAATGACTTAAATCGTAAATTTCCTGGAAATGCCAGGTTGCTAATATCTACATCCACTACCAACGGGTAGGTAATAATTCCTTGGATCTATTTCTGGGGCTGTTTGGTTCGTGGGAGCAAGCAGATCCCAAAAAAATACGCTAGAAGTCATTGTTTACAAATGTTTCTTTCGACCTTTTGACTATTTTGTCTAGAATTGTTGTGTTGAAAGTTCAACGCCCATTCTTATGGACAAACTTAGCTAACCCTAGCGATAAACATGAAATCACCGTTCAATGCAACTTTTAGGCTACATTAGGCCAATGTAGTCCTCTACCCTAGCTAACATAAGTGATGATGTTTCTTATTGGCGAGATTGAGACATATACGAACGAACGACAACGACAACAACAACAACAACAACAACAACACTGCCTGGATGCATGGAGCATTATCGCGCCTATCTGTTCAAGCGAGACGCAGTTTCACTGGCCACTGGTACTCATCGAATTGAGTACATTCTGATACGTATGTGTGTTTTGCTATAAGGCAATAAATGATGGCCCCCTTCCGCCATCGTCGTCATCATCGTCGTCGACGGTTATACTACTTATTTTTATCACAACCATCAATTGCAGAATGCTTTTGTGATCTACGGGTGGAATTGTTGTTCATCAATGGCCATTCTCAGACATCAAAGTTGACTGTGGGATTATGCAAGCGGACTGAGAAGTCGCCGTTGGAAAATCGTGCCGTTCTAGATGACAATTAAATCAAAGATTGACTGTGAACATTTTGAAGCTTCAATTTATGTGACATTTTTAATATAATTTTTAACTTCTTGCAGGTAGAAAACTAAAAAAAATGAGAATTGTTTACTACACATAAGGACTATGGCGAACTTAACTAGTAGATTTAAATACCTGAACAATGAATTTTGATTATTTAAATCAAAACAAAAACAAAGGTACTAGTACCGAAAGGTACCGAAAAGCGCAAGAGTGTTTTACAAGGTGCTGACTTCAAGGTGTTTTCTTCGGACCTAGGAGTTTTGCAACAATGAACCAATTTCAAATCGCTTGTTTCATATTGATTGTTGAAAACACCTTAACTGATTTAAGAAACTGACGGACCGACTGTGGATAATCATAGCTGTGGTTACGATCCTGTTTACTTTCAATTATATTTTTGTGAAGAGATTATGTAGGTGTAAGGTTTGTACTTTCACCACTTTTATGGAGTTCATTCCACACTACATTGGCAGTGGAGAATTCATCGAGTTAATGCCATTAGTGGGGTTTCTGCTCAAAGAAGGCTCCAGCTGCAATCTCTTTCTGTAAGTCAAACCTCTTTCTGTAGGTTAAAGCTGGTTTTCTAACAGTAATTTTTATATGCATATGTGCTTGCAACTTCACCGCCGCCGTGTATGCTGGATCTGGCATCCCCTGCGTTGCCAAGTTTCTGTGCAGTGATAAGTTCTCTTACACCATCCGTACTTATATTTTCAGCCATTCTTCTCCTTTCAGAGAGCGAGTAACGGCGCTATAACTATAATCCATATGGGGCTAGGACTACAGTTATTGCTCAGCTCTCAACCGTTTGGAGAAAAATGGAGCATCACTTAACCTCCTAAAACTAGATGCTCCCAACGATCTTTTTTTTTTTAAATAAATATTTGTTATGTACTAGGCTGCCTGAGAAGTCTCTTTAATTTCCTACAGATGGCGTTGGTAATCGCCAATGTGAACCATTTTCTATGAGCTTCACTCTTTGAATGATGGCTGTCAAAATTTCAGCCATTTCGTTCACGCATTCATTAGCCACAACAGTGAGAAGAGACCGATCAGCAGTTTTTTTTTTAATGGAAAAATCCGAGTTTTGAGTTGTGATAAAATACTATTTTCTACGCAAGAAAACGGCTGCCGGAACCAAAGCCAAGCTGGATAAGTATTTTTCAGACTCTCCTCCGTCGATTCAATCGATTCATAAGTGGTTTGCTTGATGCTGATGTTGCCGGCACTGCGTTCTGGACGCCCAAATGAGGTCACTACAACAGAGAACGTCGATAAAATCCATGATATAGATATAGTATTGGAGGATCCAAAAGTGAAATTGAGAGTGCTATCTAATGCTATAGGTATTTGCATGGAACGAGTTGGCAACATCATGCATTCCGTTTTGGGTATGGGTATGCGTTTGCTTACAATGGACCAAAAACGCATTCGTGTTACAACCTCTCAGGAGAATTTGAGCAAGTTTACACGTAATCCGAAGGAGTTTGTGCGCAGATTCATACCCATGGATGAAACTTGGATCCATTACTACACACTGGAGTCATTGCAGCAGGAAAAACAGTGGGTTTCACCGGGAGAAAGTGCTCAGAAGCGTCCGAAAACGCAACAATTGGCGGGAAAAGTTATGGCCTCCGTGTTTTGGGATGCGCAAGGTGTAGTATTCATCGACAATCTTGAAAGAGGTAAAACCATACAGGCGTTATAAACCATACTATGCAGCGTATTGAATCGTTTGAAGGATGAAGTCCAGAAAAAAAACGGCCGCATTTGCAGAGAAAAAGTGTGTCCTATCATTGCGACAATGCGCCTGCTCATTCATCCTCAATTGCTCAAGCAAAATTGAATGAAAATCGGTATCAATTGGTTCTCCATTCACCGTATTCGCCAGACTTGGCCCCCAGTAACTTCTATTTGTTCCCAAACCTGAACAGATGAGCTACCGGTAAGCGATTTTACTCAAATGATGAGCACATAGTTGGAACCGATGGCTATTTTGAAGGACTTCCGAAGGAGTACTAAGGCTATATCCATTTTGAATCCGGAATAATAAAATCATCTGTATCTCGGTAACAAATTGACGTAAAAATAATAGGTAATTCACTGTAACTTAAGGAAAACATATCAATACAAATTTTTCTACGTTTCTAATGAAAATTCGCGCTTTCTTCTTTATTCCTCCCATCAAACGCTGCACACCTCTGGAGTCAACTTTCTTGGAACATTTGTTCCACATTTTGGTCATCTGAGTCACGTCCCGAGCCGTTTTTCCACTTTTCTTAAACTTCCGCTTCATTATTGCCCAAAATCTCTCGATGGACCGGAACTGCGGGCAGTTGGGTGGATTTATGTTTTATCGATGAAATCTACGTTATTATCGCGGTACCACTGGATAACTTCCCGGCTGTAGTGGCACCTCGCTAAATCTGGCCAAAACTTCACGGGACCTTTGTGAGCTTTAATGAAAGGTAGTACGCGATTTTCGGCATCATTAGTTTTTTTTTGAAAAATTTGTCCATAAAAGCAAACTTAAACTTCGCAGGAACATCTCCTCGTGCCGTCGCCATGAAGATTTTTTGGCCAGGAAGCTGTCCGAAATCCATTTTGACGTAGGTTTCATCGTCGATGAGCAGGCATCCTTTGTACTTTGCTGGTACAATTTCCGAGCTCGAGTTTTGGTGACGAAGCTTTGCTTCAACGTTCTGTTTGGTTGCTTGCTGGCTCGATAAGAACGATATCCTGCTCGCAAACAAATTCTTCGAACGGAACTGCGAACAGCAGCGTATTTTTGAACGATTTCATTATCTAATAGTCCAGGGTTTGCTGTGATGGTTCTCAACACGTTCTGGTTCAGCTTGCGGTCATATGCTCCACTACGACGCTTACCTTGAGCGTTTGATCCACGCTCTTTCGCTCCCTGAAACGTTAGAGCACATCATACACGGTTGATTTGGCGATTTTTATTGCGGACCACGTTGGATTATCAACGTGGGTGTGCAGATTTTTTTCTCTCCTCTCGGCTTCCATCTGGAATAACTTTTGGCTCACTGCACGAAACACCGTGAAATTTATACCACAGAAAGTGGACACCTAGGAAAACAAACCGAATTCTTGCAGCGATCACTTTCCGTGCCGCTGCAACACAACAAGTGATTGCGGATTCTAACTGGACAGAACTTTGTTCTTATAATTTTGACCAGTTGTCTGAAGACTACCCTCAATCATGTGAAACATTTGGTAGATTCATATTTTGGCTCCATGTTTTGTGACAGTTCTCATTGTTTGTATTGTTGTTCTCTAGTCCTAAACACTTCAAACTATAGAACATTAAATAGAAAATGATAATTCACATAAATGAAGACTAACTATGTTTTCCTTATTCCAAACTTATCCTCGATGGATCAATCCGAGTATTGACGCTGCCTTTCTTACTTTGAACATGAATCCCGGTCCGCTTCATTCTCTACTGGACGAATCAGACGTAAGGGTTGACCTTCTTGGCCACGTCCCGAATCGAATGGTTGCGATGCAGATGCCACAACTTGCGATTGGAAAATCGGTATGTGGAATTGTAGATCTCTCATTTTCATCGGAGGCGCACACAAACTCTCCGATGTAATGCAAGTCCACGGGTTCGGTATGGTAGCACTGCAGAAGGTGTGTTGGAAGGGATCCATGATGCAAGCGTTTAGAGGTAAGCATACCATCTACCAGAGCTGCGGCAACACACGTGAGCTGGGAACCGCTTTCATCGTGATGGGCGACCGGTTCATAGTCCATCAACGAAAGAATGTGCAGGTTGAGGATCAAGGGTTGGTTCATCAACTTTAGCATAATTAACGTGCATAGCCCACATATCGTAAGCACTGATGATTAGAAGGACGATATGAATATGATATTTTTAAGCTCTGAAAACAAATTTGCTGTTAGTTCATTCCAAGATGCATTTTTATTCATTTATTGTAAATTATTAGTCATCTTAGAACTAATAACAGTTAATTAACTAGGTTGCATGAAGAAACTAAAAACTTTTGAGATTACTCCAGCCATACGGTTCTGCGCAAACTTTTCTGTAACCGATTTAGCTTGTTGTTTATATTGAGAGAGTTCTGTCTTCACGAGAGCCCAATACCGCTTGATAGGTCGCAACTCCGGGTAGTTAGGTGGATTCGCCTCTTTCGGTACAACATGGACTCCATTCGCTTTATACCATTCCAAAACATCGGAATGGTAACAATCACTTCTTTAGGCATTCTTCACGATATATTTCGTTGTTTACCGTCCCGGTAGTGATGAAGCTTTGACTTGCGGGGCTTCTGTTTATCATTACGGTTCGTTACAGTTTTCACCTTGAACGACTTCATACCTTGCCGGTGCTTGGAAGTATACATGAAAGTTTGGGAGATTTTTAGTTTTCTAGCCACAGTACGCACCGAAAGAGCTCCCGCGCGAAGTGCATCCTGTACAAAATGCTAATAAGACCGGTTGTTCTCTACGGCCATGAGACGTGGACAATGCTTTGAGCGACGGGTGTTAAGAACCATATTTGGTGGAGTACAGGAGGACGAAGGATGAACCATTTTGGATTTTGGAATCCAACTCTGTTGTGTGGTGCCCATACCAGGCAACATGGACAACTAGGATCGAAGCAATTCAAAGAAGATTCATGAGATATGCCCTGCGTCGCCTACCGTGGCATAACCCGTTGAACCTTCCACGATACGAAGATAGATGCAGATTGCTGGGACTACAGACATTGGACAAAAGGCGAAATATTACGCAAGCTGTTTTTGTTGCCAATACACTAACAGGTGGAATTGACTCATCGGAGCTATTAAGTCAGCTCAACCTCTACACTCCTGAACGAATGCTTCGCCAATGGGACTTCCTGATGCTTGAACCCCGTAATTTAACATATGGACTTCATGACCCTATCCGCTTCACTTGGGGTTTTTACGCCAAATTAAAACGGCTTTTCCCCGTCATAAACAAATTCATTAAGACCGCCTTAGGTCAGATGGAATATATATAATAATAAATAACCAAGAGCTCGCGCAAATCGCCGGCGAACCCACTATTCATAAGGTGGCAAAAGCTGGAAGGATACGCTGGGCAAAACATG
Organism: Aedes japonicus; assembly: GCA_034211315.2. Classification (NCBI taxonomy): domain Eukaryota; kingdom Metazoa; phylum Arthropoda; class Insecta; order Diptera; family Culicidae; genus Aedes; species Aedes japonicus. The sequence goes on along the minus strand of JASCZW010000820.1, from coordinate 106,262 downwards.
CTGCGAGAATGCCGGGCAACTATCCTGCAAAAATTGTGTTCGACGGGAATCCGGTTGGTACAAGACGACGTGGGGTGCAACGAGCAAGATGGTCAGACCAGGTGGAGCAAGACCTAGGGAGTACAAGGTGCCCAAGGGATTGGAAAGAAGCAGTCACGAATCGGGCATTATGGAGGGATATTGTGTATTAGGCTATATTATATAATTGTGACGTTATGCCATGTAAATAAAATAAATAAGATCTGGTCTCTTCTGCAATATTTGCTTCACCTTCCCGGCTGTTGTCAAATGTGTATCGAAAGATTTAAGAATGTTGTGCACAGTACTTGCAGGAAAACCAAGCTTTTTAGCAAGTTTGCATACTGGCAGATCTGGATTTTTATTGCAACCGCACACAATTGCTTTTCGCACTTGCTCTTCTTCGACGCATCTTAAATCTAAAAGCTTGTTGTATCACCAAAAATTTATTTTACAGAATGAACAGACATACGTTCATGAGTCTGTGAAATATTTCACGCGTTGATGAAGTATTTCCAGAGATATACGTATTTAGGGGTGTTCAGATTTTGTAGCGAACAAGCCTTAAGACTCATTGATTTCGCCGCCTCCAAAAGCGTGCCCATTCGCAGCATCTACTTCCAGCACAGCCTCCTTTATCGCTGGAGATCACCACAGCAGACGGAATTACAAATCGATCACGTTCTTATTGATGGACGGCACTTCTCCGATACTATCGACGTGAGGCGCTAACATCGACTCTCATCACTACCTGTTGATGGTTAAATTGCGCATAAAGCTCTGTTCCACAACAATGTACGGTACCGACGGCCGCTTTCGTGCGACTGGAACAACTGAATGTCGCCACTGCGTACGCGTAGCACCTTGAGACAGCGTTGCCGGACGATAGTGAGTTCGATCGATTTTAAGGCGAAAATCGAAAATCATGGAGAAAAACGTCTTTCTCGGGAAGCTCACAAGAATGATTAGAGAAACGATGGACGGTGTGCAAAGCTGTTTAAATTTCAGGCGAAAAATCCAGCTCGTTGGAAGCTCGCCGGGGTCTTCGACAAGGAGATGAACTTTCCTGGCTTCTACCAATGTTTGTGTACTCTGGTTTGTGGTTCTCTGAAGAGGACTGCGCAGGAGGACAGTGTTTGAATTCTCATGTTATTTGTACAGGTTTTTTTTTTTTTTTTAACTTACTCGTTTATTTGTGAGGCTCAAGTGCCATGGGCATAACGGAGCCGAGTTCTTTTTCATTTTTTATAATGACAATAACTTATCAACTATGTTAATTTTGAAAGCCGAAAAACTCGCGACTTGGTCGAGGTTAGGGATTACAATAATTCGGGTAGGAATAGGGAAGCAGGAATCTTAACGTTAGCTTTCAACAGCAGGTTGGCGATGCGAAACGAAAGGCTGTTGGTCTGGCGTAGATGTTGCGTTGCGTTAAGCTGTAACGATACAACGGAAGCAGTATTACGGGGGAGGGGCGAGGTGGACATGTTAGAACGACAGCTAAGAGAGGATCAAACGAATACATCTATTTGTTTCAAGAACTTGTAAATTAGCCCCATATAGTCCAAGTCCAGCCACCCAGTACATCTCTGATATCTTCCTTCTGGTTTCCCGGCCCGTAGGGATGCGCAAAGATCAGATCTGGCAATTTCGAAATCGAGGCAATACCAGACAACATGGTTGATGTCCTGATAACCTGCACCACAGCCGCATTGATTGGTGTCTTGAGAGCCCTATTCGATAGAAATGCGAGAGCCTAGCGAGTAGTGATTGGACATTAGACGACACATTACCTTGATAAAATCCCGGGCTATCCAACCCTGAACCACGATTTTTTCGATACCTGTGGGAGAATAGAATGTAACCATCTGCCCAGATCCCTGCATCCCATTTTTGTTGCCAGCTGATCAGGGCCCGTTGACGGAAATAGCTGTACCCGTTGAAGGCGATTTGTCGATCATAAATATCGCCTGTCATAGCGCCCACCTTGGCAAGTGAGTCCGTTTCTCATTACCCGGAATGGAGCAATGAGAAGGGACCCAAACCAAGGTGATGGTGTAGGATTGTTTGATAGAGCACTCAGCAGATCGTATTTCGCTAACGAAATACGGTGAGTGCTTCGCTGGTTCATCGAACGAATAGCCTGAAGTGAGCTGAGACTATCCGTAAAAATGAAAATTGATCAGAGGGAAGAGAGGCAATTTGGTCTACCTAGGTGTATAGCCGCCAGCTCATGACGTATACGGAGCAAGGATTTTGTAGTTTGAAGGAGGCGCTATGAATTTCGTTAAAAACACCAAATCCAGTGGAATCATTTGTTTTTGACCCGTCGGTGTAAAACTTCCTGTCACATCTGATATGGCCAAACTTACTTGCAAAAATTACCGGAATGTACTCCGAACGGCGGATCTGGTATTCCGCGAGCTTCTTGCTTCATGGTCAGATCAAAACTACAGTAGAACTAGAGAAGTCTTGGGAGTAATCATTGATTAGGAACATTCGAAGAAGGGCTCACCTCCAGAGTCATGTACCAGTAGTGCTGCGTCATGGAACTTAGTTTGAGGATTTCGTTCGATTAGCTTTTTCAAAATTTGTAATTACCAATGGATTTAACACCTCACAGCGGATGAGGAACCGGAACGATAGCTCCACAAACGATCTGATAAAGGAAGAACTCCTGCTAATACCTCTAAACTCATAGTATGAGTTGTTCTGGCAGCCTAACGCGATACGAAGACAATGGTACTGGATTCGCTGCAGCTTCAGAATATGAGTTTTCGCGGCGGATTGAAAAACAGAAACTACCGTACTCGAGAACCGACAGAATTGTTGTACGATACAGCTTTATCAGATCTTCCGTGGCTCCCCCACCATGTTCCGTGATAGTACGCATGAAGTTTATTCGCTGCTGGCATTTCTGAATCAGATACTCTAATGTGCTTTCCCAGGTGCATTTAGAATCGAACCAGACCCTTAGGTATTTATAAGATGCACTTTGAGTTATTGTTTTACCCATAAGTTGGAAGCGGTATTTGTGCTGGTTCACGCTTCCTAGAAAAACAACTAACTCAGTTTTCTCCGAGAGAATTCGATACCCAGCTTTACAGCCCAGGTAGACAAATTGTCTAGAGTATCCTGCAACGGTCCTGCAAGTTGTTCGCCCCTGGTCCTACAATTGAAACAACGGCGTCATCCGCAAGCTGTCTTAGCGTGCAATTTTCCATGAGGCAGCTATCGATGTCTCTGACATAAAAATTATAAAAAAGGGGCTTAAACAAGAGCCCTGGGGGAGAATCTCTTGTAGTTAATTCAGAAGTTGTCGAAGACCCCGAGAGAAGCTCATATGTTTTCAGACAACAAATTGTACAAATAGTTGTTTAGTAATGGTGAAAGGCCACACTCGTGGAATTTGGTCTGAAAGGACGTCTACACAAACTGAATCAAAAGTTCCTTTAATGTCCATGAAAACTGAACCCATTTGCTCATTTTGGGCATAGGCTGTGCTGTATTTCCGTTGAAAGCAGCGCAAGACAATCGCTCAAGTCTTTGCCTCTGCGGAAACCAAATTCGAGTATGAGATAGAAAGCCATTAGATTCAATCCATTTGTCGAGCCGATGGAGAATCATCTTCAGCAGCTTCCGTATACACGACAAATATCGCAATTGGACGATAAGAGTTGTAATCCGACGCGGCTTTCCCGGGTTTTTGTATAGCTATAATCCTTTTAACTCGCCTCCATTCATCCGAACAATATTGCACTCCAGGAACTGATTAAATAAGTTCAGCAAGCGCCTCTTTACGACGTCTGGGAGGTTTTTCAACAAGTTAAATTGATTTTATCCATTCCTGGCGCAGAATTATTGCATGAAAGAAGAGCAAGTGAGAATTCAAGCATAGAAAAGGGCGCATCTAATTCGTTACGATTGGTTTGAGTATCGCGAGCAATTCGTTGCACTGAACCGAATCTGGGGCACACTTTCAGCGAACGCGTAGACCCACCGGGAAGAGCTTTCCTGTCTTCATTCACCGACGACGCATTTCGCATTCTTCTCCGACGGTCCAAAGAGTTCTCATCGACGTCTCACGCGATAGCCCTTCGACGAAGTGACGCCAATATCCGCGTTTTTTGCTTTTGGCGAGGCTCTTAAACTTACGCTCAAGAACAATGTACCGCTCTCGTAGTTATCTCGCGAACCGCGCTCCGATATGCTTTAAACGCGACGGATTTTTCACGGTAGACTTCAGTACATTCGTCGTCCCACCACGGCGTGGGCGAACGTCGGCGAATTGTTGATCCTGGTACTGGTCTGCGCTGTGCGTCGACTGCACATTTGAGGATTAACCCGGATAAAACCGATACTCTTCCAACGGAGGAAGGACTGACCGATTGCTCGCCATCGATGATCGCTTCAGCGAATTTAATTTCAGTCTATGCATTTCGTGAGGTCGTACGCAATGTCGATCGAGCGAGACGACACGAACCATTGGTGATTGAAATTTTGATAGGCAGGTGATCACTACCATGGGGATCTTGAATCACTTTCCACGTGCAATCCAATGATAGTGAATTCGAACAGATTGAGAGGTCTAATTTGCTTCCCCAGGGTTTGGAGGTGGAGCCACGTGTTACTTCCCCAGTATTCAAAATAGTCAAGTTGAAGTAGTCCATGAGGTCTAGCATCAATGCAGAACGGTTGTCGTTGTACGGGGGACCCCCAGGCTGTACCGTGAGAATTAAATCCCCCTAAGATCAACCGTGGCTCTGGCATTGCGAGGCAAATAGTCGTGAAAGATCCTTGCGGGATATTGCCGTATTCGGCGGCAGGTATATGCTGGCTATACTAAAACTTTTGCCTCGAATAGTCACTTGGCATGCAACTACTTCAGGGCCTGTCATCGAGGGAAGATCATCTTTATAAAAGGAGTGGAGCTATTAATCCCCAATAGCACCCCTCCATATGAGTCCCCTCGATCCTGCCGAATAATGTTAAAATCGTGGAAAGAGAAATCTTTATCAGAAGAGAGCCATGTTTCAATGAGAGCAAATACGTCAAGCAATGCGATTTGTGAACCAAAAACTTAAAAGCGTCCAAATTTTTAGAATACTTCTACTGTTCCATTGTAGTACTGATCATATCCCCTGACCTCATTGGATAAATTATCCATCGAAAGATATGATTGAATCAAGAAGAGGCCATTTTGAAGACAGTTTCTTTAGAAGAGGTTTTACAAAATGTAAGGATCATGTTGATGAGGTTCCTCGTTGTCAGTGAGACTGAAAATGGTGAAGATGAATTCCACAATCCCAGAAAGAGACATTTTTTCGGAGTCTTCGACTTGACACGGTCGAGATTCCGGATGCCTTGGTAGTTATGCGTTCTGGCAAAAAACTGTAACAACTGGGGTTTTAGATGTTCCCGGAAGTGGCGGAAAGTCACCAGCCAGTGGTTTAAAACCTGAGTGGGAGAAACTTTTTTGTATTGCCACCATTCTCTTAAATTGTTCAGAGGAGGGTGAGGAGCCTGTTCTACAGTCAGCGCGTTTTGAGATGCTTGCTGACGGTGCCGTTGACGTCTTGCTGTAGCGCTTTCTCTTCGCTCCCGTCTGAACAACAGAGTACTCCTCAGCATCCTCAAAGTCTGAGCCCTGATCATCTATGGGCAGGAAGAAAATATATTGTTGTCTGGCTGGGCTGGTGGAACAGCGGCCGGTGGGATCTTTTAAGAATCTCTGCATAAGACCTGCTTCGACCGCTGCTGCAGCGAACGAATTTGGTGTTTCTCCCGCTCTATATACTTCGGGCATAGCGAGATCATGTGGAGCTTCCCCACAGCATATACTGGGGTCCGGTACTGCAGGGACCCTCCACATATTGCTCACCGCATTTGCCGCATCGTGCTTTGTTACAGCAGTAAGGTGCAGTATGACCCAACTGCTGGCACTTGTCACAGTGCATGACCGTCGGTACATAGAGGCGAACGGGTAAACGAAGCTTCCCCAACACGAGGAAATTCGGCAGGGCAGCTCCAGAGAAGATCACACGAAAAGAGTTTGAGGGCTTTTTTTGTGCCGTCGGATGACACCTGGTTCATTTGCCTGACATCAAGGACCTGAACTGATGGAACGGCACGATTTTTTGAACCCACCAGTTCCATGGGACTTGATATCAGCGCACGTCAAAAAACGGTTCGGTGACCACTCCGCTATTTCTACTACGTGCGAGGAAGATACATGGTATCTAAAGAAAACAGCTCTGAGGCAACAACTGGTTTGCTTCTTCACGATCACTTAGAGTGATGCGAAGCTTACTGCGACTGGGAGAGGTTATATCTTGAATGCTCCGAAACGACTTTGCCAGATCTTTCTCGATTTGGAATTTGTCTAAAGGTTTACTTTGGGCCGAAAAACCAGAAAAGGACCTTTAGATCCGGCTGGATAAGCTTTCCGGCGGGGAAGCTCGGAGGAGGATGAACCAGAAGGTGCTTCAGTTGGTGTTATCTGAACCCTTTTCTGTCTCCATTAATGGTAAATGGGGAAAAGGTAAATAGAATGGGAGGAATATCATCATCCGAACTATCAAACCTCCGAGCCCCGGCTCGATTATTTTTATCCATCGTGGGGATCAGAACGCCCACGAGGATAATTAAATAATTGTGCTCAATTCAATTTACCGAATAAATTCAATGTAATATAAATAAATTCAAAAAAAAAAAAATTATATAAATAATATAAAAATTTAGGATTAATAATAATGGATTTATTTTATTGATGCGATTATATTAACCTAAAACATGCTCAAAAAAATCCACATACACAACTCCTATCACAGAGAAAAATAAATCCAAAATTTAGAAATGACATCCACTCTCTATAGGTGGATTGATCAATAATTTGAAAAAATGATTCCCTTATTACCAAAAAAAAAAAAAGAATATATATATATATATATATATATACCAATATATGTAATACTAATATATAATGAGAAAGGTTTTGTGTTATCCGGGAGGATTAATCAGCCAGAAAAAATTTCAACCCAAAAATAAATAAATAAATATAAATACAAAAAATTAAATAATAATAATTAAATAATGTTTACCGGAAAGGTACTTCTGCCTGCTAGGGGGATTATCCCCCTATCGTCAGTCGGTAGTGGAGCAAAGTGGAAATAAACGAAATGTTTACCTATTGTTTAAAATATGGTAGGCCAGTGGCTGCTACTTGTTGAAACTGTACACAGGCTATTGAAAAGCCTGCGTGGGGAACAAAGCCTCGACCGACGCGGTGAAATGGTACGGTGATGATGAGGTGATGGTACCGTTGATGATGATGATGATTGCCGTCGTGGGGGAGAACAATCTTTTCGACATTCGGTGTCGATGACGGGTTGAAATGGTCCTTCGCTGCTAGCTCGCCTGTAAAGGCCACTCTTCGTCCGAACGTCGCACTGTGGCACTTTTTGACCAGCTGTTGCACTAGCTTAAACACAGCAAAACCACGATCGTGGGAAAAAAGCCAAAAAACCAAAGCGTACTGATTGCGGAGCTAACTATAAAGAGAACTATCACACTCGAACGTTCGACAAGGAATCATTTGTACAGGTTCTGGTCCAATTCAGGATCTGGCCGAAGGTTTCGACATGAGTAATAGGGTCCTGGGCAGTCAGTTGACCGCCAATACATTCGTTGTTGCATTCTGTTTTATGATGTAGCATGATCGGTATGAAACTGGCCACTTCCCCTGTTAACAAAGCTTCCGTTCGGATTGTGGTCCTAGATCTCTATTCAACTTGTTTTTGAATTCATGTGATTTGCGTTGTTAAATGCGTTAAGCACGGTTGAGGACAATTATATAATAACGGCTCTTTCGTGAAGTTCTGAGTAAGCCTATATTTCAAGAATGCCGTTCAGTTCATAAGCCATTACTATAATCTGCCTAGCTACTATATGATTGATGACCAATGTTGTCCACGGATCTCTACAATCCCGAAAGTTCAAGTCCCTTTCCCAACGACCACAAAATATTCAACCAAATGATGTCTCTTTGGTGTTCCTTTTTAGCAATCTCCTTGTCGAGATTCTGGTCGGGCTGGTTCGGGCTGGTCACCAATCACGTTTCATCAAGCACGGGATTATGCACATTGCCGGAAAGTCACGCCACCCGGCAGTTCGCGAGCGAACTTAGCGCACACATCGAAAGGCTGATTCGGCCTGAAAAATTCCATCGTATCGGGCGTGAGCATCATACACAACTTCGACTCTAGGGCGGCTGGCACATCTGTGTTCGCGTCCCACGAGCACACCACGGACAACCGCAGATGCATCTCATTGGTGTTGCTTTGAGAACTTCTCCGGCAGCTATAACTGATAAGACGCTGCCCTCTGCCGGGAAGGCGAGGTCGACTTGCGTTGTTTGTTTTGATATTTTCTTTTCGCTCGCCAATTGATTTCGTAAAAGGTTCCTATTACGATCCATGCCGTAAATCTCATCTAGAAGTCACGACCGGGGAAGTTCGAAGTGATTTTCGATGACGGAAAAGTGAGTGTTCTCTTGAAAAGGGCTTATGCAACAGGTTACAATCAATTTCACTTCTGATTTTAAGGGAAAATTCCAGCACCTAATCAGAGCTCAATGCACTCACTCGAATCGCCTTTGTTGCTGCCCCTAATCAAGCGATTATTCTTGGAAGCAATTTAAATTTCTTTTGTTTCTAGCCAAATCAAAACTCCTAAGTATCTTATCAGTTCGCCAAAGCCACGGGTACTTATCGTAGATAATTAATCTAATATTAAAAAAAGAACATTGACAGGTTGGGGTGAACTTTGTCCCCTTCGGGCTGGAAAATGCCGACGAAAAAATTAATCCACTTTCTCAGTAAACGTACTTATAAGGAATTAATACAAACATTGGTTTAGGTTGCAATTGCACTTGGTCGTGTGGTGTGTAACAATGCGGCCGTTGGTGATAAGATTAAACATTATCAATCAATCTAATGCAGCTCGACTCTTTTTTTTAAATAAATGATGGAAGTTTCTCTGAGTAATAGAATAACGATACAGGTCAGACTTGATTATCGGTAACTGACCTCGGTCACTTCTAGTGTAGATTTATTACAAACAACTGCTCGCCATTACAAAATCAACATTGATGTGAAAGTTGCAAGAGGATTCATTACAGCAGCGTTAAAAAATATCGAACTTCTAAATTCAGTTTAAATTTTATACTAAACGACACGTATTCCCTATAAGATACTTTACCAGAATTGATCATAGTCCATTAACACAAATTATTTAACAGGTAGGTTTGAACATTAGTTTTGAATGATTATTATTAATTAAAACAAGCTGAAAAAATGATCTTATTATTTTGATTTATTTTTTTTAATAGGCAACATCTCAACAGTTGTAAGTATAATTCTTCTAGTTTTGCTAAACTAACAGCCTAATTTCGACTGATTCACAACACCCGCAGAATAACAAAAAAAAAAAAAAAAAACCTTCAATGCATACGGGCCTCACTGAGCTTTTTGATTGATTGGAGCCGTTCGCGACCAGCCTCTTGGTGCGGGTGAGCGAGAGGGAACGAAAACAAAACGCTACAATCCGTTATGTTGACGTACTCTTCTTGCCTTCATGGCTTGCGGCTCGCTTGGCTGCCAGCAAATCGCGCAATGAGGTTATGGCACTTTCCCCTCTGATTTTCGCTTTTTCGAGGATTCGATACGCTTCGCCGAGTCCCGTGATCTTGACCAGTAAATAGCGACTGCATATAGATTCTGTAGTGTATAGCACAAGCCAAACCAGACAAAAAAGAACTCACCTCTCTCCTGATTGATGATACCGACGAGGGGAAACTAATGAATTTTTCTGCCCGTCAAATTTCGTTACCTAACAGAGGGTTGCCGCCGCGAAAGCTTCCACTCTTCACTTGAGGCCAGAACCGACGGCCCAGCACAGCACTCAATGCTAATATTTAGGCGTAGCACTTTACGAATCTGCACGCGGAACGAGAGACAGATAATCCACTTTTATCGAGTAGATAATTACACGCAAACACCGCCACGAGACCGACACAGAAGGATCGACACTGATATCCAAACTGGAAAGGAATGAAGCTGAAAGAGAAGCAGAAACGCGAAACAGCGACAGCAAGTGGGGATGAAAGTGACAGCGATTGGGTCAACCGTTCGGGGTTTGACGACCTGGCAGTGCAGTACGAACGGTTGATTTTTTTTATCGTTTCGAAGAAAACCCATGCGGTGTATAAAACACAGTAAATAAGAAAAGCCCAAAACTCAGGTATGTAATGACGATATTATTGAACGTTCACACTACGGCCTATATTATAATTAACTATATTAACCTATAGGTGATTCATGATACAGCTGCTATATCATGTGCTATATTACACGATATCCCATACATTTGATCTGTCATTCTGTATTAAGGACGGTTAACCAAACCCAACAATCGACCATATATCGAATGAATCCTCCGAAACATTGAAATCGCATTTTAGAATGATAGATGCAACTAGATGATTCTCCTTCGAATGTTGAGTAACTTATAATACGCGAAACGAATTGACTTCTCGTTCAAATTAGTATGCACAGACTTAGAAAATAACACCGAACTCGATTAAATTTTCTACCGAATCACATCGGTTACCAACAAGAAATCGAATAAATAGTTTATATATTTTATATTCAAGTGTATTTTTAATTCATATCCGAGTTTCGGTTACTATATGATATATTTGACAGACGAACATGAAAGATGAACCGAACAGTACGATTAAACAGGAATATTAAGGAGTTCGGTACACGAAACCCTATAAAACTCGGTAAACTGAACCGAGCATTCGCTGTATATCCTTAAACGTCAAACACTTCTCTTCGAGTCAATTCTGTGACGGCTATGTCTACCGAAAAACTCGGTTATTTTAGCTGACTCGATAAGGCCTGAAAAAGTGTCGCGTGTGTGCGCCGAATGTCTTTTTGTGAACATTCGCCGTACTGTTTTTTTTGTCAGATTAAAATGGGAAAAAAATACCGAGAGACTACAACAGGAAGATGAACGTTTAGTTGAAATCTTCTGTAAGTATGTGATACTAATTTTGTTGCTTTATTTGCAGGCATCTGGCGCTGTGCTTTTTTTCAAAAAAAATAAAATAAAATCTAATAATTCTTAACTTTACAAACTGGCATGGACTTTACAGAGTGACAGCAAGCTACCCAAGTAACCACGAGGCTGTAATAGCATGAATATATAGGGCATATGTATTACGTCTAGTGCATCATTGAAGTTGGATTAAAGCTGAAAAGGGCCCCACTAAGATCGAACTAATGCTATATCTTTTGTAATGCCATAAGACATTGCTAAAGTAGCATTATTGCATTGGTAATGCATCACTACATTCTTAAGCTAATCTAACGCTTCATGACTTGACAACTGTTGAATTGATGCGATCCTGCATTACCGATGTTGATTTTGGGTTAAATAAGTGCAATGATATAATGCTTGTGGTTACTTGGGTAGCCTTTTGAAATATGCAACGCTTTTTTTTTGCATTTTTTTATATATAGCTAGTCTGTTTATTATGTAGCGTGTTTATGGTGAAATATAATGGCGTTGTCTTGCAATCATTTTTATTTCATAATATTTTGAAATTGTTGTTTTTTTTTAAGTTGCACTTGCCAGAATAAAAAAAATTGAAATGTGGGTATATCAAGGGCGAGATCAAGGGCTCACTTAATCTGGTCAATTTAAAATAATCAAAAGATTTTCAATCCTTCAAAAAGATCAGACCACTGATCGGGCAGTCTTTGTAAAACAACATGCACTTTTACTTCAGTCAATTGAATTCATTCGGCCATTCTTATTCATCGTTTGTGTTTATGTGAGTGACGATCAATCATCAACAAAAGTACCAAAAGAATACCAGTGATTCAATTCAACGGATTTGATGCAAGTACATACATTTATTTGTTCACCATCACATTTAGGATAAGACATAATCATTAATAGTACGCCACAATACTCGGTTTGCGGCTGCCGCTCTGCAACCTCGGTAACGTCCAATGCTCGCCAGATCACGCTCCACCTGGTCCACCCATCGTGCTCTCTGCGCTCCACGCCTCTCTTTTGCCCACCGGATTAGTAGTGAACACCAGCTTTGCAGGGTTGTTGTCCGGCATTCTTGCAACATGCCCTGCCCACCGTATCCTTCCGGCTTTGGCTACCTTCTGGATGCTGGGTTCGCCGTAGAGTGCAGCGAGCTCGTGGTTCATCCTTCGCCGCCACACACCGTTCTTGTACACACAGCCGAAGATCGTCCTTAGCACGCGTTGCTCGAAAACTCCGAGGCTTGCAGGTCCTCCTCGAGCATGATTTGCAATGCAGCATGCAAGTGGAACCATTTGATTTCAGCCCGGAAAATAAATAAACGGTATCAATCTGGATGAGTCTCAGAAAGTAACGTGGAAGGCACCCGATATTTGTTAAACCGGTTTCAGTATGAACTTATCGAAGCTCACAAGGACAAGCATCGATGATTTAGTCGTCAGTTCTAGCACATCGGTCCCAAGCTCGGTCCCAAGCTTAATGATACGCCCCTAATAATGAACTCTCACGAACACACTCTCAAATATTCTGTTCTACAACAGTGAACCAATTTCAAATCGTTAGTTGCATATTGATTGTTGGTAATATGCTACGATCCGGGTGGTGATGTGGTGGTTTCGATGGAGAATTATCGGCTACTTCGCGTCGTCTGTAGCGTAATGACAAGCAGCTATGCACGTTCGCATGCGCAGTGTGCCATTTCCGTCCAAGAACGGCGTAAGCTGGAATAGCGAGCTAGTTTACGGGATAGTACTTGTAGATGAATTAGAGTCATTGGCTTTCTGAAGAGCAGTGACTTCGTCTGGGTACATTTCCCGTTGTGCCAGACGTATCAGCGAATATTCGGCAACCAACAGGTCGTTTGCTGAAAGTGGTCCCGTGCAGATCGATCTCCTGGCGTGCTTCAACCGATAGTTCTTCAAAAAACGATGAACGAGTGTGGCAACTTTCATGAGCTTCTTCCAGCTAGACTAATTTCTGACACAGATTATGGGCTCCGACGGCACATGAAGTGCCAAAAAGGAAGGACGAAGTTCGTTAGCCGTAGGTCAACTAAGTACTGGTGACGGTGGCCAATCTTCTTGCGCGCGCCAAAGAAAGTCAGCTCCTTTGAACCATCTATGATCGAATGAGGTAAGCTACTCCACTTGGTAGCGTCGTCAACGTAGTTTAGCTTGCTCGGTACAGCTTGCTCGGAATCTATCCAATTTGTCTTCCTGCAGATTCGGATGGACAGCGACTCTTCGACGGTGCGAGCTAGGCGGGCGCCTAGAGCAGCTGCCACTAGTTCCATTCTAGGAATCGAGGTGAATTTCAGGGGTGCAACTCTCGTTTTAGCGGCAACGATGGAGCAGACGATTTTTCCGGTCTTTATTAAACACAGGTAGCAGACGGTGGCCATGCCGTTATCGCTGGCGTCCATCATGGTATGGAGTTGGATATCGTCGGCTTTATCAGCTAGATATTCGGAGTTTTAGCATTTGAGATACGAACTTGTTCAACTCGGGGTAAAATATGCAGCCAAATGTGCAATTTATCGTTAGCATTGTCGTCGATTTCTTCATTCCACTGAACTCCGGATCGCCAGATTTGCTGGTGCAGAATTTTTAGAAAATATAGAAAGTTGAAGATCAAACCTAGTGGATCGAAAATGGTCATTAAAACACGCAGAACTTCTCGCTGGCCTCCTAACAGAGCTGCACACCAAATTCCTAAAATTTTGTTCGGTACTTTTTGCTGAATTCGGTATGTAAAATCGAAATTTCACCGAAAATTTTGTAAAATATGACATTCCAGCAATCAAACAGACTGAATTGCGGTAATTTACAGAAAACTATCGAACATTGTAAAAGAAAACAACCGATTGAAACTGTAAATCGCTTCAGTTCCGCAAAAATGATAAAAACAATGACACTGGCCTCCTAGCAGAGCTGCACACCAAATTCCCAAAATTTTGTTCGGTACTTTTTCCTGAATTCGGTATGTAAAATCGAAATTTCACCGAAAATTTTGTAAAATATGACATTCCAGCAATCAAACACACTGAATTTCGTTAATTTACAGAAAACTACCGAACATTGTAAAAGAATACAACCGATCGAAACTGTAAATCGCTTCAGTTAACCAAAAATGATAAAAACAATGACGAATGTACTATTTAATCTTTTGCAGAATAAACTGTAAATAAATACCAAACAGCTTGTATATTTATTCCATGCTGTCAAACATGACATTTGCCCACCATTTTAAAGTTGCTTGTTGGTCACTAATGTTGAGTTTAACGGTGCAAACAAAAGTAAGAGCCAGAAATGGAGGTATGACAAAATTCTCACCCGGTATCACGAGCTCTCCCATTGAATTCAAAAATGTAACCCTAGCGATAGTATGTCTGATTAACCTTATTTATTATTCACACATATATTACAGATTTCGTCAGAACATTGGCAATAAACCGCCATAAAATCCGGGCTGTGGTGCTAAACGGCTGAGAGACTAGACTTTAAAGCTCACAGATTATTCATTACAAATCGGCAGCTTATTTCATTTGTAACTAAAGCAGTGGCTTTTTAAACAGACATATGAACGAAATGTATACATTCAAGAAATGATTTTAATAAATTCCAATGGACCTCGAATGATTTCAAAATATTTTAAATAATCACGTTAATTATCCTAAATGTAAAAATAAGGAATGAATTTCGATGAAAGAACCTTTTACAAACGAACCTGTAAATTCAACTAAGCAACTGTAAATTTTTTACATTATTTTCGATGAAAATATGATAGCGTTTCGGTAAATTTTGACAGCTCAGTAGCGAAGTTAAATTTACTGAACGTACTGTAAAACTTTAAAATTACCGAATCGCTTACCGAATACTCAGCTGTTTCATATTCGGTGAAAAATTACAGTATACTGTAAAAAAAAGTCTAAGTGTGTGGATCATAGCGGCTCCATCCAACTTTGTAGGTGAAGACATCTCTTGAGTTGCTAATACCTGGTACAGACATACAACGTACAGCGTTGTACGAACTGTCAAATACTTTAATCCAGTACCAAAAAACACGTACTAGACTAAAGGAGTACAACGCTGTACGTTGTATGTCTGTACCAGGTATACATGGTAAATCTGGAAAACACCTTTTATGACTATATTTTGCACATTTTCAAGATTATAGGTGATACGTCAAAAAGTGACTAGTTTTTACACACTAATGAAGAGTACTTTTTACGCCTTTTCAAGTATGTCAACGGCGGCAAAAAATGTGTAAAAAGTAGGCACCGCTGAGAAAAGAAAATTAACTCTGCCCGTCACTTGATGCTGACGTGATTTTCAAAAAAGCATTTATTTTTGTAAGCACCGGGTATAAGTTCGGGAATTGTTTTGCAGAATGTAAAATGGAGAAATTATCCATTGGATACAGTCGCATTCACGAAATTGACAGGTAAGTTAAATATCTGCTTTTGTAAGGTATTACAAATGTTTAACACTATATGGAACAAAACAGGTCTTCCATGCCCGGATGCAGGAATTAGGGACGAATCATTAAGCTTGGAACCGACCTTGGAGCCAATGTGCTGGTACTTCCTGAGCAAAACAATTAATTTTTTTTGACTATCCAGCCGCTGTTCTCAGATTAAAATAAATTGTTCCAGAGCGTCTGTAACAAAATGCGTGATATTGTTTAAACGCAAAACCTACATAGGCATGTGTAATTTTTTTGTCAATGAATAAACATGGCTGTGTAATGTATTGATGTCTTTTTCACTTTCGAATTTCAGAAAAGAGCCGTTTTCAGCCATACACGAGCGATATTGATTTTTCGAAATGCGTAAAAAGTATACATCTTCTATGTTCTCAAAAGGAGTAAACAGTATGCATACTTACTTTTCAAAAGGAGTAAAAAGTATGCATATTTTAGTTTTCAAAAGAAGTAAAAAGAATGCATTTTACACTTTTCAAAAGGAGTAAAAAGTATGTACATTATGACGTACATTCAGTTTACGCAAAAGGGAGTAAAAGTAATATACTCCTTTTTGGCGTAGTCCCAGTTTCCCTCGAAAAGGCATACTTTATAGTCTTAAGAGCGTAAATTAAGATTACCGTGTAATCCATTTGCGGATCTCAAAGCCGCCCTGTTCATGGACATACTTAACGTCCTTAGCCAGCTGGATAGCTTGCTCTTCGGTATCCACACTGACGAGCATGTCATCTACATAATGCGACTTTGTGATAGCTTCGCAGGCAGCTGGATACTTGTTCGTGAATCGTTCCGCGTTTGTGTTTTTTACATAGTGAGCAGTGCTGGAGGAACAGAATGCCCCAAATGTCATAACCACCAGGATTTTCACTACTTTTAATATTATTTAACCATGATAGAATCAACAGATCGAATAAAACTTGAAGTACAGTTAAATAGGATTTAATGGAAGCATTTGGAAATTCTAACTCATTTGACTCAATTTATATCAAAATTTGATAGAAATTGAGTAAAATGAGTTAAATGTCAGATACGTCTATTTGAAAAGTTATGCTTGATATATTCTTGAGTTGTTTCATTCAACGATACATGAAAACTATAGTCACTAGATTCATAGTCTGGCGGATACAATGACGGGAGCCAATTTGAACTGTCACTTGGCGGAGCCAATCGAGCATATCTCGAGTAATTTATGTTAAGGGCCTAAAAGCCATTTGTAAACAATAACTTTAAACGTTGATTTCTCACGAACTACGAGAATCCAACCATATCCTGCTACTTCATATGGTAGAACTAACATTTTTCTACCAAATGCTGCTTTCATTTCACGAGAGTGATTTGAGATTCAAGAGAAATCGATATTGAAAGTCATTGTTTACAAATGGCTTTTAGGCGCTTTACATGAATTACTCGAGATATGCTCGATTGGCTCCGCCAAGTGACAGTTCAAATTGGCTCCCGTCATCGTATCCGCCAGACTATGAATCTAGTGACTATAATGAAAACTCACTGGGTCTGTGAAAAATCCTATCGTTTTCTCGTCAACCGGCATTCAGCGAAACGTCACGCTCAAAGCGCAGCCACCATTTTAAACCGATCGTCTGTCAGAGCGGGACACCGAAACGTCACTATTCGCTCGTGTGGGAAGAAGGACCCTTTCGCGATTTGTCAGAAACGCGACCGACTGCGTGGTGAAATTTCGGCACCCGAAAAATTACGAAAAACGCTGCAAAACTGTTCTTAAAGTCGGAAAAAGTTATCTTTTCAAGTGAACCGTGCTTTACCCCTCGAATGTTAAAATGTCTCGGTACATGCAACGCCCGGAAAATGCCCTAAAACGGGCCAATGGTGAGTCGGTTTTTTCTCGCTTACTAATCAGCCCATGATCCAATATGGTGGCTTTCGTTCGGTTTTGTCTCCACCTGCTTGCCCCGTTGGCGTTTCGACCGATTTCGACCGATTTGTGCCGACGGCTGGGGGAAAGTGAATGGAATGAGGATTATGTTAATTTTTTTAAATTCTACGTCATTACCATCATGGTTATGGGCAATGATTTTGTCGTTTGTAAATAATGGTTTTTGGGAGAACTGCGCAGAAAATTCCTAACCTGAATGTTATCTCTGTTTGTTTCAGAATTTATTGAAGTGGGCAAGCCGGCCCGTGCCCTGGACACGCTCCAGGAAGTGTTCCGTATCAAGAAATGGACGTACACTTGGTCCGAATCGGTGATCGAGCCGATCATGTTCAAGTATTTGGACCTGTGCGTGGAGCTGAAGAAGTCCCACATCGCCAAGGAAGGTCTGTTCCAGTACCGGAACATGTTCCAACTGGTGAATGTGGGTTCGCTGGAGAACGTCATCCGCGGCTATCTGAAGATGGCTGAGGAGCGAACGGAAGCGGCCCAGCAGCAATCGTCGCAAGCGATATTGGACATTGACGACTTGGACAATTTGGCGACGCCGGAATCGATTCTCATGAGTGCCGTGTGCGGCGAGGACGCCCAGGATCGTTCGGATCGTACGATTTTGTTGCCGTGGGTGAAGTTTTTGTGGGAGAGCTACTGCCAGTGTTTGGAACTGTTGAAGGTCAACTCGCATTGCGAGAATTTGTACCACGATATTGCGAAGATGGCATTTGCGTTCTGTTTGAAGTATAACAGAAAGATGGAGTTTAGGAAGCTTTGCGAGAAGCTGAGGAAGCATCTGGAGGATATCAGCAAGGTTAGTACGCAAACGGCGAATGTGAGCATTTCGAAGCCGGAGACGCAGCAGTTAAATTTGGATACTCGTCTAAATCAGCTGGATTGTGCAATCCAGATGGAACTGTGGCTGGAGGCTTACAAGGCCATCGAAGACATCCATGGGCTGATGACCCTGTCTAAGAAGACACCGATGCCGAAGACGATGGCCTTGTACTATCAGAAGTTGGCCATGGTATTCTGGAAGGCCGGAAATCAGCTGTTCCATGCTGCGGCTCTTCTGAAGCTGTTCCAGTTGTCTCGGGACATGAAGAAGAATGTGACGCAGGAGGAGATTCAGCGGATGACTTCTCACGTTCTTATTGCCACTTTGGCCATCCCGCTTCCATCTGCCCATCCGGAGTTTGATCGTTTCATCGAAACCGACAAGAGCCCACTGGAGAAGGCCCAAAAGCTGGCCGTTCTGCTCGGTCTGCAGCAGCCTCCGTCGCGTGTTTCGTTGTTGAAGGATGTGCTTCGTTTGAATGTACTCCACTTGGCTGCTCCCCAGTTCCAAAATCTGTACAAGTGGCTGGAAGTGGAATTTGATCCGCTGAATTTGTGTGAACGTGTTCAGAGCATCTTTGAGGAAATCACTGTCGATGAGAATAATCCCTACGGCCAGTACACTCAGGCCCTGCAGGACGTTACTCTGGTCCGTTTGGTACGCCAGGTTTCGCAGGTCTACCAGTCCATCGAATTTTCTCGTTTTCTGGCTTTGGCCAAGTTTTCCACTAGCTTCAACTTGGAGCGCATTTTGGTCGATTGCGTCCGTCATAACGATATGCAAATAACCATTGATCATCGCAACCACTGCGTCCATTTTGGAACGGATTTGAGCGAGAGCCAGCGCGAAGATCACCCGGATGGCCCGACCCTGCAATCGATGCCTTCGGAGCAGGTTCGTTCGCAGCTGGTCAACATGTCGGTGGTGTTGCACCGAGCCATTGCAACGATCAATCCCAATCGCCATAAGGCCGAACGAGACCGTCTCCGGGCTCAAATGGTCAAAAGCTACGAGGAGAACATGTACAAGGAACATCAACGTATTCTTCAGCGTCAGAAGAAGATCGAAGACCGCAAGGAGTACATCGAGAGGGTAAATATAGCACGGGAGGAGAAGGAAATACGCCAACAGCAGGAAGCTGCCCGGCAGCAGAAGGCGGCTGAAATGAAACGGCTCGTGGCGGAGAATGAAGAACGTGAACGGAAGCGACAGGAGAACGAAATTCAGATGATCAAGGAACGCAACATGAAGGACAAGATCGATCAAATCAAGCAGACGGCTGCCGGTCAGAAGATCCTGAAGAAGTTCGACGAGGAAGACATCAAGAAAATGAATGCTGAGGAGATTGCCGCCAAGGAAGCGGAGGAACGGCTGAAGGAGCGTAAGGCTCACGATAACAATCTGAAGTCGCAGGAAAAGAAGATCGACTACTTCGAGCGTGCTAAACGGTTGGAGGAAATTCCGCTGATCGAAAAATATCTGGAGGATAAGTTGGTCCAGGACAAGGAGTTCTGGGAGAAGCAAGAGGCATCCCGTATCGAGGCGGCCGTCGTCGAGCGCAAGACGGCCGAAGCCATCCAGGAGCGGCTGAAGCGCATGCAGCCGGATCGGGAAGTGTTCTGGCAGAAATTGAAGGGTGAACGAAGCAACCAGTTTACCGAAAAGTTGAAGGCCTTCAATGTCGCTATGGAGGAGGAGCGCAAACGCCGCTTGGCGGAACGTGTCTTCCAGCGGCGCGAAGAACGTCGCCAGAAGTGGCTCCGAGAGAAGGAAGAAGAACGCCGCCGAGTCGAGGAGGAGATTCGCAAACAGAAGGAGGAAGAGGACCGTATCGAGCGGGAGAGACGCGCCGAAGAGCGTAAAATCGAAAATGAAAAGGCACAGTTGCTTTTCGAGAAGCAACGTGCCAGGGAGGAAGAGGTCGAGAGGAAGATGAACGAGGAAAACGAGCGCCTCAAGGCAAGCCGTGGTGGCGATCGCGATCGTGATCGTGGTGGCGACCGCGACCGCAAGGAAGAATCCTCCTGGAGGGATCATCGCGGAGGCGACTCTCGGTCCTCAGCTCCAGCCCCAGCAGGCGAATCCAAGCAGGAATCGGATTGGAGAACTACCGCACCAAGGGAACGGGAACGGGAACCACGCGAGGATGCACCCAGGAAGGATGGAGTTTGGCAACCTTCCGGAAGATTCCGCGAGGGACGTGGAGCAGGTGGTACATTTGGTGCTGGTGGAGAGCGACGGCCTGCCGGAGGAGAAGAAACGGAGAACAAATGGCGTCGTGGCGGCGGTGCCGGTCAGGATAACGAAGGAAGAGATGATCGCGATGCTCCACGTCGTGTCGGAGTTGATCGTCCACCAATGCGTCGCGGTGCCGACGATCGGGACGATCGTGCACCTTATCGTCGTCCGGGAGGCGATCGTGACCGTGACGATCGCGACGATCGTGGTCCAATTCGCCGGGGAGTAGATCGTCCTCCGATGCGGTAAGTTTCATCAAACCCATCTTCCAGAACGCGCTTCTGATTTCGATTTTTTTATTTCTTTCGAAAATAGCGATGGTGATCGGCCCGGAGGAATGCGTCGGGAAGGCGGCGACCGGGACCGTGTTGGCGATCGGGATCGTGGCGATCGGCGGGACTTTGCCGGCCGTGGAGATCGTCGTGACGATCGCGGGGGACAACGTCGCGAGGGTGGCGACCGCGAGCGAGAGAGCACTTGGCGCCGTGCCGATGGTGGTGGAGGCCGTGGTGGCGAGGACGGCGCTGGAGGCAGTTGGAGAACCGCCCCTCGATCGGAACCACCGGCCAAACCGAAGGAGGAGAAGCGCGAGGAACGACCGAGGGAAGGTTAGTTGGTTGAAACTGAGTGGCGGAATTGAATGGGCAATAATTTGTTTTTTTTTTATCGCCTCTTTCAGCAGCCCGAGGCCCGGATGAGGACGGTTGGCAGGACGTGAAGCATCACCGTTAATGGATTAAGCGGTTGGTAACATTTATTCAATCAAATACTTGAACATTTTTTTTATATTCTTTTATACAGTTCATATATTTTTTTTGAAGATACGTTAAATTAAAAAGGGGGCAAAAACGGTTGCTCCCATTTGAAGCGGATTCGGTTTTTAAGAACAACTTTATTTCGATCTGCTTGTGTCTGAATTGATTTGCTTAGGGGAGAGCCAATTTGCAACTATTACTATAATATAGGAACGCTAAACTGGGGACTACTGGGGGAGAAATTAAACGCAGTGAATATGATGACTAGGAAGAAGCACATACAACTCTTATACACTGATTATAGAAATATGTTATTAGTATTAGATATTCGATTGAAAGCTATTTGATGAATAATTGAAGATGATAGCAGGCAAACATTTGTCCTGAATGATAATTTCAGTCTTTGCCTTGCAAGATCTAACACGGAAACTGAATGGCTACACATATAAAGTAATATTCTACCTTTAAACCAGTCTATTAAACATTACCTTCATATCTAACCATGGAACAAAAATAAAAACCGGTGGTTCGTATTTGTCATCCGAAACGGTCCCTTTGTGAAAAAATGAAGTTTGTTAAGTAAATATTGGAAAATGGGAGCGAGCCAGAGAGAGAGAACCATTTCGCTTGATGGTTGCAACGAGGAAGAAAGAAGTTATTTTCTAGATTGTGCCCAGTCTACTGCTGGCATTGATCACTAAACATTTGATCTTATCCGGCAACAGCCCTAATTGCTCTCTTAAAAATCTAATTTTGCAATACACAGTGGTCCAGAATGCGAATTTAGGTGGAAAGATACATTTTCAGCCTAAGTTTGAAGTTTTGGAGCAAAATTGTCTTCCACAAAGTTGTTTCGAATAACTAGGCGCTTCTTTTGATGTGAATAAAAACTAGGGTGGTCCTTATTTTTAGAGGAATCGAAAATCTAACTTTTTTATTTGCTGAACTGTAGGCATTCATTCTTCGGTAAAGTTGTAGATTAAAGAATTCTAAGCAACTTTGACTGAATAAATTTTTTCTGTACCTTTTGATATGATTGGATTAGAGCATTTTTTCCTACGAAGCCTAGGGTGTCCCTATAAAAATCAGTTATTTTGCTGTAACTTTTTTATTTCAAATTTTTCAGCAAAATTGTCTTCTTATTGATTCTAGAACAATAAAAGTTACAACTTTATAATCATCTGAATTCAACGTTGTTACTCGACTGGCAGAGTGTAGTCTCGAAACAAGCAACTTCTTTTGGTTCAATGTAAATAACAAACATAACGGCCGTGATCGCATTGGAGGTGGCACGACAATATTAGTGGCCAAAAGATGGTACAAGAGCGGACGATTCAAGAAAATAAGTGCAAATTCATGCGCATATTTAGCCGACCTCTTCAATAGGAAAGTGATAATTATATCATCATACGTCAGATCCGACAATAATGGGGGTTGCTTAGAGTTCGAAAACTTATCAAGATACATCTTGGGATTATCAGGAAGTTTGAAACCAAATCTAATCATCATGGATGATTTCAACGCTAGAATCGGATTTTCGGAAATCACAGAAGACGATCGTAGAATCATCGGAAGAAGTTTGTTTCACAGCATTTCAAACTCCAATTGATTTGAGCTGAAGAATTTCATGCATGGTCTACGACTTAAGAACCATTCAGCAAATCTGGGCCTGTTCACTGCACCTGGACTAACGGAAAATGCCAATCTCAGTTAGATCACATACTTATGTCTGAGATGGACTTCCTTAAAATTCCTATCATACGGGCGTATTATCACAACGCAATTAACAGCGATCATAAAATGGTTGTTTGCGTATACAGTGAAGCGAGGATTGGCACAGAAACATTTGAAAGCAGCTTGAATATCTCGAAAGTTGTGAAGAAAGTTAAATATGATCTTGAACTATTTAAAAATGATGCAGAACAAACAAGATTTCAGGCAAGAATTGATAGAAATCTGGTAATAGCGAAACAAAACCAAAACCCAAACAATGATGAAGAATGGCGTGGTATTGAATCAGCAGTTACAGAAGCAGCAAACTAAACGCACAGCCAATCTGGATCGCCGTTGACGCCAAGAAGAAAGCTAGCGTCTCAAAATTTCTTAAATCAACGCCGGGGATTACTGGAAGATAAGAATAACCCAGGGCTGAAAAGATGTGTTAAGAAAGCTAGATTAGAAAAGCAGGATGCTCATGAAAGGAACTTTGAAGAAAAAGTGGACACATTTTTGGAAGAAATAGAAAAAAAAACCCACTAGCCAGAATAAGTAAACCTCTAGTTTTAGGTTTAGAAACTCGCATAATAAGAAACGTTCCTTCATTAATATTCAGAAGTGGGAGGAGAAAATCAAAACTTCTGATGACAATGTGTTCGCACTGGAACGGTCTGGCTGGCGGAGTGGACAGTTTTCGGCAGGAACGGGCGGAGGAAGCATACGTCAATCTAAATCAACTCTTTGAGCTCTGAAAAGAGCTGAATGTTGTTTGTTTGTTTGTTTGTTCCGAGCCACAGACGAACGACGATCGGGGATGATGGAAACTGCCGGCTACACTAAAACAATTCTTCTATTTTTCTACTTCTATTGGTACAATTGCTTTTGCTTTTGCTTCTGATGGTTGCGCGGTTGGAAAGTAACTAATAATTGCAAGTAGGTACTACTAAATTTGTTTTTATTTTCATTCTTTGTCTTACATACTAGATAACAATTTTTAAGTGATTTAGCCCATTAGACTCTTCAGCTTTGTTTTAAGTGTTTTTTGTGTTTAATGTGTTTAGTGTGTTATGTGTTTTAATTAATTATTCAGATCAGCCCTTGGGGCATTGTTAGTTTTAAAATTTGATAACCTACCTAATCTACAACTAAAACTACAATTGGAAAATCCTAGGGGTGGGGAACCAGATTCCGAATGACCTGCTGATCCGATGTCAGGCAGCGTGCCCTGTACCGATTGATAGACTCACTAAAGCGATCGTCGAGCATTTTTATATCGGCCAGACGGTGGACCTCAGATGTTCTTGTCCTCGAACGGGTGTTCAGGATCATCCTGAGGAACTTAATTTGAACACACTGAAGCTTCATTTGATGTGTTTTTGCGCAACTCTCCCAGATTGGCATACCGTACTCGATGACTGGAAGTATGATTTGCTTGTAGACAGCAAGCTTGTTTTTCAGGGATAATGTAGACCTTCTGTTGATTAATGGGTACAGTAGCTTCAACAGAACGTTACACTTTGTGACAGTTTTGTCAACCTGTTCCCTGAAAATAAGCTTGCTGTCTATGGTAACGTCAAGATAGACAGCTGATTTGGACCATTCCACCGTTGTGTTGTTTAGGCTAATTTTAGAATCCTCAGGCGGAACAAGTTTGGGAGAGTTGGAGTGTGGAAATAGGACGACCTGGGTCTTCGCCGCGTGGATACAGATCTTCCATTCGGTGAAGTAGACAGAACATTCAGGCTTCGCTGCAGTTTCGCTGTAAGCGCTCTTATTACCCTACCATTGTGGACGACTGCGGTATCATCGGCGAACAACGACAGAGATCCATTTTCAGGGAGCGGGGGTATGTCCGAGGTGAATAGGTTGAACAGAAGTGGACCTAGTATACTTCCCTGCGGAACACCGGCGGAAATCTCTTGTGCATCGGAAACTGCACCCTGCAGCGAAACACGGAATGTTCTGTCCGACAGATAATTTTTAATTATCTTCACCAGAAAGATTGGAAGATTGTATCGATGCAGCTTGTACACCAAGCCATCGTGCCACACGTTATCAAAGGCCTACTCGATGTCGAGAAGTGCCATGGCAGATGATTTCGAAATAGACTTGTTCCGTCTGAGGCTGTTAATGACTCGATTAAGTTGGTGAATTGTCGACCGACCACGTCGGAAGCCAAATTGTTCGTCGAGCAAGAAGTTCAGCTCGTTGGCAGATGAAAGAAGCCGAAGGTAGATCGCTTTCTCAAACAGCTTGGATAATCCTGAGAGAAGGCTGATGGGCCTATAGCTCTTGGAACATGAAGGATTTGCTTGAGCCCCAAGTTCATGATATTATCGAAACCTGGGGCTTTCATGTTCTTTGAGCATTAAATATAAGTCAACAATTCGTCAGCTGGGATCGCTAACTGCTCTGTGAAGTCGTTGGGGCTTAACTGGATGTTAGTAACAAGCCCGCTAACGGCAGCTTCGTGTGGACTGACGATGTTTTTTCCGAGATTGTGAGAGTTGACGAAGTATTGACTTATCTCAGCAGCCTGCTCTGCAGGAGCTATCAAGCGATCCGTAGAGCCATTGCTGTCTAGTGGGATCAACTGTGGAATGGGCCTTGGTTTTTAAAATTGTTGTAAACTTCCAGAACGGCTTTGCAGAATCTGGGAGAGAGTGGATCTTGTCGGCAAAATTGTTATTTCTGAGGTCCTCCATTCTGGCCTTAATACTTTTGGTCATCCGATTGTAATGATTGTATTGCCTTCGGATGGCGTTTCGCAATTGTATTAAATCTTTAGTGGGTCTATCAATGGGTACAGAGTTGCTCACCTGATCAATCATCGGTACATGTTGCTCCCGAGCCTGGGAGATCGCTTGCTCGATGTTCTGTAGCTGCCGATCGATG
The DNA here is from genome assembly GCA_034211315.2 of Aedes japonicus. Classification (NCBI taxonomy): domain Eukaryota; kingdom Metazoa; phylum Arthropoda; class Insecta; order Diptera; family Culicidae; genus Aedes; species Aedes japonicus. Next base: position 80,293 of record JASCZW010000820.1, on the reverse strand, counting down.
TCATCAGTAGACTCGAGGTGCACGTTGGTAACGACGATGTCGTCGACATGTTGTCGGAACCTCTCCCATCTAATGGTCCGAGGTGTACTACTGGCTGGGCGATGTTGTTCCCCATGTTCGTGAGAAAGATGTCGATTGTTGAGTGGGCCCCAGATCTGCTCAACCGGGTGGAAGGATCCGGGCCCAGGATGGTGTAATGGTTCTCTTCCAAGTCTTCCATGCTTGCACAGGAACTTCATCGTCACGGACGTGGCGGCTTTGAGCTGTTCCTCCTTGGAGCGGCAGGAACGTAGTTGGCGATAGAGCTCTTGCACGAACTCCATCATTTGCTCCGAGTCGTAGAGCTGTCCATCGACGGGTGGTTGCGTGGAGGTACTGCAACTCGGATTGCCCCAGCCTGGAGGAGAAGCCGGGTTGGGGCGGCGGCCGCTGCCGCGAATCGATGCTGTACGGAAGCTGACGGGCGGTTTGCATGGCAATGGTTCAATGGAACTGGTGGTAGATTCGGCACTTGGTACCGAAGCGTCGGAAAATTTTTCTCGTCCATTCGAGGTGGCGGGCGGCGTTGACCAGGCCGAGACTTGGTGGACGCCTTCTTGCGGATGGCCAAATACTCCGCTCGTTTGGGACAGGCTCGGTTGATGCCTTCATGGTTAGCGCCACAGTTGGCGCACTTTGGTAGGGCACCTTCATTCATCGGGGCGTGTTGCTGCTGGCAACGCTTCCGGGAACTCATCGGGTGAGTAGCAACGAAATGAGAAGCACCGAGTGGGTTGAGGTAGCATCCATCAACAATGACAGATTTGTAAACTGTCAAGATAAGTGATTAATTAGAAGACGATAGAAAGAAAAGGAAACATTTAGTTAAATGGGAGTGAAATGTGGTTTGGCCCGATTAGCTTCAAAAGCATAATTATATACATTTTTTTTATCGAAGTGAGTAGTATTTACCTTGTCAAACATAGTTTAGGTTTATTATAATTACTTCAAATAGTTTAACTTGAAATCTATCATTATAGTGTTTAAATTCAACTCTATATACTACTTAACCTTCAATTGAATTTGTTCGTGGAATTACAAAACTAGAAGCACTGAATTTGTAAGTTTACTATTACTTTAATTTCTCTAAACAAACAAAACAAATAAAATAAATCTCATTTTTTGTAGCTTGAAGCACTACGCTAACAAGAGTCGAGTGTATTCTCTGCCGTTCCCGAACAGGGCGCAATCCATTGTTGTGTGCGTTCCGGCATACTTTCCACACCGGGGTTTCAAGTGGCAGTTTCGGGTCCCATGACCAAACGCCAGACATTTACCGCACTGTGTCACGTCGTGTTGCCTCGGGCGATACCGGTCCCACTCGATAATGACGTTGAAAAGGGCCCGTGTCTTCAACAGGTCCGCCATCGTGACGGAACCCTTCTCCAAATGGACCAGATAGAGTTGGACCCCTGATGATTTCCCTGTTGTTGACGTCGGATTGGGAACACCTTTACTGGTTTCAAAGCCGCCGCTTGCAGCTCAGCGACTATTTCCTCCGGAGTGAATTCTGGAAGGCCACGCAGAATCACGTGTGCTTGTAGAACTCGTGTTGCTTGGCGACTAGGTAGTCAGCATCCGTCGAGCACATTATCTTTGTGCCCGTACTGCACAGCTTGTACAGCGGATTAACTTTAATCGATGTACGCTCCGTCCTAAGGGCAGCGATGTTTCTTGAGGTGGTGAAAAGCGGCGGGATCTTCACCTGTTTCGGTATCTCCTGTACCGGGAGTGCAGTAAACCGATTGCTCGCTAGTAGAAGGTCGTTGGGGTCCGATGGACCGGTGTCGTCATGCCGTAGCCGCTTGCAGCTGCTCGGTTTTGGCATGGTTTCAGGAGCTAATGCCGCTGGAGTGGATGTCACCACTTGTTGATTTTTTCAACCCATTGCCACGGCAACAGGTCGAGCGAGAACAATTCCACAACATTGCAGCGTTTCCTTCTGGCTTGCTATCACTAATAACTTAGCAAGCGCAGGCGATTGCTCACGAACCGGATGCGCAATCGCGGGAAATCGGACGGAGGGGAAAACGGGAAAAAACATTGAATATATAAAGTTGGAATACGGTAAATAAGGTCACTTCAAGTAGAAATAGTAGGGAGCACAAAATTGTCGCCAAGCTTTTGAGAATACCCTTGGGACCTGTTCATAAACCCCGTAGACTCAATTTTTAAAATTTCAGACCGTCCGACTTTTCTGCATACATTTTTTTTGAAATTTTGTAACGTTGGCGTAACCATGGTAATCAACCAAAGAGCATCGCAGCAACCAGGTGCAAGTAAAAATGTGAAAATTTATGGCAGAAGTTAAAGAGTCAAGATAAGTTAGAAGCTGTTGCAAGATAGAATAAAAACTAGAATAAAGTAGTGTAAAAAGGGCTATTGCAAACATAAAGGAACAACCAGTGATTGTGCTCGTACCACTGGTCGTTCTATGGGAAAATCAAAAAGGAGCTGTATCTGACGCTCCTTTCCCAACGAACCTAGTGTCTGGACTCGGACAGCATCCCACAGGTGAGCATTTAGCAACATCCGGCCATCATGGAGAGACCCAGAGACCAAACAACGTCAGTTGACAGTTGGAACTGTTGGACTGTTTGGAACCCAAATTACAACAATGGTGCTGAGAGAATCGAGTCCGTTCAACGACGCTTTCTTCGATTTGCTTTAAGGAAACAGCCGTGGAGGGACCCGTTTCTTCTGCCCAGCTATGAAAATCGTTGTCAGCTGATCGATCCGGAGCTTCTCCGTACCATAAGGGAAACCTCGAGGACGCTTCCTATTGCAGATACATTACAAGGCAGAATAGAATGCTCTGCAATCCTGGAGCAAATAAATGTAAACAATCAACCTAGAGCGCCTCGAAACAATGTGATGGTAAGACTACCTCTTCAAATGGAAGCAAACAGTCGACGACCAAACTCGCCATCGGAGGGCACCCAGGAAGCCATTTGGTTAAAGGGTTTCTTGACCGAGATAAATGTTGTTGCTCATCAATCTATCATCTATAGTATCACAACAAAAGTGCCATCAGTCTTGCCAATAAGGTATTTGCTACGAGAGCAGTAAACCAAAACCGTGCAACTCCGCTTTTCTATCTTAATGAAATATTTCAACGTAAATGTTCACAAAACCATACCTATTCAGTTTTGCTTAGGGGTCGCAATTCCAGCATCAATTCGATTAAACCTTGAGCAATTGCTGACAGATTCTTCTTATTCTTCGATGTATTTCCAAAACTAAACTAATAAAAAACAATTATTTTCAAACAACCAAATTAAAGCATTTGTGACGTGATAACCACCGGAGGACAATCGACAAAATACCGCCTCAACCAGCTATCAGTTTACAATCGTATTTTTTTTTTATTCGATCTGGGTCGCCGTCCGCCCCTTCCGAAGATCACCTATCTATGTTTAACATATCTTTCGTTACTAAGTAGAGAACATCCTGCGCCGATTACTTAACCTCCTGGATGCTGGCCGTACGGAACGCCGGTCCGATATCGTCCAGATCGACGTCGGAGTCATCATCGGACTGCTGTTCGGCCGCCTTCTGCTGCTCCAACAGCTGCTGCCGGATTTGCTCGGCAGTGGGCTTCTTCTCCCGGGGGAAATCCAGCTTGGGCCAACTGCCCGGCTCGGCCTTGATCAGCGTTACTTCCACCTTGGTGCCGAACATCTGCACTTTCGATTTGCCTACATCCACCAACCCTCGCAGTTCCAGATCGATATTGTACTCCTGATTGTTCTGCTGCGGAAATACCAAGCACATGGCCAACCGGATCGGATTCAACCGGACAACACTCTTCCGGTAGTGATACATCTTGGCATAGACCGTCACAACGACCTGCGATGCCGTCTGATGCCAGTCCAAACGGCATTTGATTTCCTTGGACTCCTCCTCGTCGCTGGTCCATTTGTGGTTGCCCGTCTCGCAACCGACCTGATTCATAAATGCAGTGAAATCGGATGTTCTTTTCTGGCAGCAGGACCAAAACTTCAATCCCTCATGGAATATCGGTACTCCCGGATGATAAACGCAAGGTTTTCCGTCCGTCTTGCTTCCCTCGTACGAACAGTTACAACCGCCGTGTTTACACAACGTTCCTGGTTGCACTTCCGATGGGTCGGTAGCTACTTTTTTGACTGCGGCCTGATCGGTGGGCAGCTCGTCGATTTGCTTCTTGAATGCCGGCGCAACGATCGGCTCCATCGTGGTTAGCGGGCTCTCCCAGGCGGGTCGTTTCATTGTCGACCGGATCGGTTCCGGGATCTTCTGCGGTGGCGGTTCATCGATTACCACATCCTGACTGGCGGGCTTTTCCGGTTCCGGTGGTTTCACGTTGGAGTGCTTAGCCTGAGTGCAGCCCTTGATGTTGAGGAATTCGGTGAAGTCGACACTCTTCTTGTTGCAGCAGCTCCAACCCTTGTAAGCATCGTGGAAGAAGGGAACACCCGGGTGGTGGGTACAGGAGTCTGGTCCGAAAGAAATATAATCGAAATATTATTATGGTTCTCTGGTGAAACACTTTGATTCCAACTCACCTTCGGTATTGACATTTGGGTCAAATTTTTGACCACATCCTCGATTGTAACAGGTTAGTAGCAATGACATTTTATAATCAGCCGTACCAAGGCCGACAATTGCTGCCTTTTATGGAGATCTCAATGCAAGTCGCGTGCCGAGATGAATGTTTTGCTCTCTTTTTTTCTTATGACAAAAGTGTGTGATGAACGACTGTAGTCGTGATTTTTCTAGATGCTTCCGAACCGGCTGGCAAACGCAGCACAAATTCGAACAGAACACACACGGTGACTTTTTATCGACTGTTTCACTCGCACTTTACGGATGACTCCCTGGCGGTGCGATCCGTTTGCTAGCATGACTTTTCCGACACGACGACTAGAAGTAGGATTTTACGCGGTGGGTGGTGTGAGATTTTCCGTTGTGTGCACACGGAGGGGAATTTGCACCACTACATTTACACTCGAAAATGACAGACTGCACGTTAAATGAAAGTCAGCAGGTTTTTGATTTTTAATTAATTGTTGCTCAAACAGACTTAAATTTTAATCAAAGGGGTAAGACAGCTCTCGTTCGCCACGGGGGAAAACAAACCCGAATAAAAAAAATTATCATATATTTACAATAGAATGTATTGCAACCATACAATAGAATCTATAGTATGTACAATTAATCTTATTGTTCACAACTACAAGATGACAAAAGGAGTTATTGTTACCACAATAGAATCTAAAATAAACTGAGACATCGAAAAAATCATTATTTTCCGAACAAATTTGAACCAATAACTATTAATTTTATTGTTTCAAAATTGTTGAAAATTAAAGCAAATGGAGTGAATTGTAGATCTATTGTAATGACAATATGCATTTTTCCTTTATCTGATTCATGAACAATAAGATTCATGGTCGGAAATAGATTTTTATGTTATTTTATATTAATGTATTGAAATTGTATGGTTATTTTAATCCGGGAATATACACTCCCGTTTCATTTTGATAAATTTTTGAGTACAATTGAATACCATCTCTTTTTCTCTCACGGAAATGTTACTCAATTGTCGTAAAAAGTGGATCTTCGCAATTTTATGAGTAGATCTACTTTTGACGTAGACTACGTCTTACGGCATGGGTAGGGTGTCAATTAAATATCTAAATATATGCGACCGTCTCAAAATATCGTTACAAATTAAACGCTTATAACTTTATAAATGCTTGATACATTTTCAAGATGTTTACATAAATTGGTTGAAAATTTTCCCGTTTACTAATTCAAGTATCGAACATTATCCGTTAACAATTTTAAACGATTTAAGGGGGGATATACAGTTAGAATGAACAAAAATTTCATTATTTTTGTGGCTTAAAAAGTTAGTAAATTTCCCGTAAAATACGGTCCTAAAACCTTTTTTTTTTTTTTTCGAAATTCGAACTTCAAGTGTTTTGTTTCTTCGTTTTTCGAAGACGCTTTCTTCGCGCGCAGACCGATAATTAAAACTTTCAACGCGTTTTCAAAACAGCATTTTTGGAGTTTATGCCGGTGATAGCTCGAAAACTAATTATTCGATTAAGATGAAACTTATAGGATTTCTTAACTATAGTATTGCCTTCTATATGAATTAAAAGTCGTTGTTATATTTTATTTCTAAATACGGAAATATGTGATAAAATAGCGGACAAAATGTGGATATTTTTCAAAAAAGTTACGTCGAAAGTTAATTTTTTTTTTTTTTTTTTTTCAATTACGTAATTCAAACGTAATTAATGTATTTTTTTTTTGGGTTAGCAGGTTTCAGATCGAAACTGCGACCAGGAGAGCCGGCACAAGCAAAATGCAACGACTTTTTCAACGTACTCTAACGGCCGCCATTTTGTTGAAAAAAATTTGAAAAAAATATTTTTGTATAATACATGGATACACTAAAAATTGTAAAAAAGTTTTGATTGATTTGAGTTAAAACTTTCCCTTGAAATTTTTTTTTTAAAAATGAGTTTTTTTTCTCGTTTTAACTGTTTATCCCCCTTAAAATAACATAAATAAAAGATGAAGTCATATAATTTCGTTTCGCCGGCTAAATTTAGACCGAGGCTAACTAGACCGAAAAGGTTTTAATTCGAATGCGAACCATTTCAAGTCCGTCCTTATCAAGACGACCAATTCAATTTTTGAGAGAGTTTGTTTGATTTAAATTTGTCTAGCATTATTCCCAAGGTCTTACTAATTTACAGCCAGAGGTGGCTAAAACAGTTTGAGTTTTCTCTTCGTTGCATACCTTGACCATTGTGTACGCAATTTTCAAATGGCTACCGTCACGAAAAATTGAAACACCGGATGCTTACAACATGATAATTTCTTGATTGATTTATTTTCGAGATTTTTGCTCTTATCAACTAGAGGTTTTGACGACTGCCATTTTATTTACTCAAGTATTCAAAATGTTACAAATTAGAGAAGAATACACTCAGTAGCAAAAAAAGCTGAGCAGGAAAACTTGAGTAGGCTACGCTTCGAGTTTGACGTATCGTTTTATTTGTGCTCTGTAAAATTTCCAAATTTTACTCTGTTTGCTAGTAGTATTTATTCCACATTAGCTGTTGAACCTGAAGTGCTAGCAAATGCTAGTTTTAGTGCCAAAGTTTTCCTCGAAGACTCGAATTATTATCCAGAAGAGGAAGAATTGATACGAGGAAACCGCAGCTAAGTAGTATTTTTTTCTATTTATTTGAACTGGGCGAAACGTTTTGAGCTTCTTTCTGTGTCGAACGGAGCTATGGGATCGTGGTTCATTTTCCATATGGGATGCGTGTGTTGAGAACTTAAGAATCGTTTTCAGTGAGCTAATTGAGTTGAAGAGCTGTGGGTTAGTTTTTTGTTCGCCTTACGAAAGCTAATGGTGCCACTGTTAAAATTCCATATCTGATGGCTTTGGGTGGAGGGGCAGTTGTGTTTTTTTGTTGTATTGTGAATATTCAGGTGACCATTCTCTTGTGGGGGTCGGGCTTTGGTCTTATCGCCTAGTTCGTCGCTCTTACTATACAATATGGTCTATGTAGTTTTGGCACACAACAGGTACCTACGGGGTTCTCAGTCGCTCGGATTTTCTGACGAGTGGCTTAAGCACCACCTCCGGGGAGAGCCTGTTGTTATGCCCGGTGGAAATACATTCTTCAGGGCAGGTTTCTCATATGAATGCAGTTTCGAAAGCGATAGCGTCACCGAGCGGTCAACCCGCTATCTATGTCAAGAAGGCTCCACCATATTCTAAAAATATAACAGATAGAGATCGTTATTCGATTCGCTACGAAACTGCTCCCGAGCTCTTATGAAAGGCGAAGAACTCACTTAAGCAAATTTCGAAACGGGAATGAAAGGATTAGATTACCAAGCAGCCCGCCCTTGGAGTTCAAAAATGGAGAAATATACAAATCAACACGGACAACACCGACAAGAAAACTTTTCGAATGTAGCCGTCAAAGCATAACTGCTCAACCAAAAACATCTAATATCGGAGGTAAGTAAAATGTTTATATGAATTTGAATTTGTATATATTCGATATGTATGTATATGTATGTGTATGTATGTGTATGTTTGTGTATGAATACATGTGCATGTGTGTGTGAATGTTCATTTAATTTTATAATGCATAATATATATATATATATATATATATATGATCACATCACTTATCAAGGTGAATCCTGATCCATCGAACCCTACCCTAATAACATAGAAAAACCTCCTTCCTGTGACCTTTGTGGGGATGCAGAGGTAAACACGGTCCCTAATCAGCAAAGGTCACACTAACTTTCCTTCCCTATTCCCAACTGATTGCAAGGACGTGGCCGGCGCCGTTATTGATTATTAAAGAAATTGAGTCACTGAAACGTGTACAGTGAGAATGGTCAGTTACTCCCAGCCCCATTCAGTTGATTCATTGTGCAATTTCACTGATTCTGATCAATCACGGAGTAGCAACCATTGATACGTGCAGTCAGTCAAGCTAAGCTAAGCTAAGCTAAAGTAGCAAAAAAAGCTGAGCAAAATTTTGTTCCAAAAAAGTGCCATGTTTAACCTTCTGTAACTTTGTCAATTATCAATATTTTTAGCTTAAAGTTTGACAAAGGAACTGTCATTAATTATGTCACGCAAAATGTGACTTTTTCTACCCCCCTGCCATGGTTTTTGTAGGAACCTTTATTTTTTTTTTGTATGGTTTGTCAAGTTTTTCCACCCCCCCCCCCCCCCGTCTCTCCTTAATGCGTGACATAAGTATTGGACCTTCCCCAACAGAATCGATATTTCAGCATGGCCAATATCGGCTGAAAAAGGAAAATACTCATGTTGGTGTGTCAACTTTGACGCTAGCTGTAGTCCAAAACACTTGATGGAAACAGTTCAAATTTTGTCCACATACTTTTTATGTTGTTCTATCCTATGGTGAAATATTAATGAGCTACCTAATTTTTCACTAGATATACGGATTTTTGAAATTAATATCACAGAGAACAGACATCCAGGCTCGAACATGTTTTTCCCATTTTACTGTGTAAATTTTTAAAAGCAAACCGTTTGGAACATCAGCGCCGCCTAGTCCAGCTTTCACCAAACTAAAACTGACAGACAGTGAACGACTATATCAAATCACGTGGCGCCATCAACATACGATTCACCAAAACTAACGGAAACGAGCGATTATTTTAAAATGGCAGTTACAAAAAATTACACACGCAGGGCACTGGATGTCTGTTCTCTGTGTTAATATGTTCAAAAACGACTTTTTTCACATATCTTATGAAAACTTTAAATTTAAGAATTTTATCAACATGAAATCTTGATAATTGACAAAGTTACAGAGGGTTGAACCTGGAATTTTCTGGTAGTAAAATGTTGCTCGGCTTTGTTACTGAGTGTATATTTTGCGTACATATTCCGATTGATGAATGCGTTGAATGTTTTTTGAGAATGTTGCGTTCCGGAAAGTTTTGATGCTTAAACATGATATTCCGAACTGACATTCTCTTTATATTCAATACGTACTGCCCTGACAGTTATTCTGTTGTGTTAACGATTCGCGTTGGATAGAGTTTTACTTCTAGGAAGAAATCAGTTTTGAGAAACTGTGAATGTGAGAATAAGTGTAGTGCCGAATCGTTTGATGCCAACCGTATGCGGAAATGCTCTCGAAAGAGTGTGCTATAGAATTTTCTAATATATTTACTATCTAATGCAGGTATAATAGTGCGTTCACAATACTGCTTATATTACGTGATATAGAGTATCTTGATATCAAATCACATGTGCATTATTTCCAGTTGAAACTAGATGTATAGTTGCTGATATCAAGATACTCTATATCACGTAATATAAGCAGTAGTGTGAACGTACAATAATTCAATATTTTAGTACCACACCCACGCTTATTTTGATCAGACTATGTCTTACGGCAAAACTAGGCGTCAAATGAAAATTTGAAAATAACTGAAACAGTTTGAACGCTAATAGCTTTATTATTTCTCGATAGGTTTTCGAGATTTTAGCTTCAACCAGTTGAAGTGTTTCTGTCAACTATCAAAAATATCATTAATTATTGTCTTTGAATTCCCAAACATACCCTGAACAATCTATAACCCGATAAGGATAATGGTCTCCAGCTGGTCGATCAAATCAACACAATCACTACAGCCAGCACAATCGTAACGCTTTCCGGCATTCCAACATTCAAACCAGACGTCCCTTTTCGAGGCCTCACTTACTTACCTATGCTGACCTAACGTCCATTAGAAGAGTACCTGGGTTGCAGTGTTCCGCTACAAAACTAACGAAACTAATCGAGCGGTGTTAAACACAAACCCCACTGATATTTCCGGAATGAGTTTTGTTAAACCATTTTCGTTTGTTAATGTGTGTAATTCCAAATGTAACACAAGCCTCCTGACCTGCAGAGATTTCGTCCACCGAAAACTACCTCGGTCTCCAAACGAGTGGCTTAAGCGTAACCTCCTAAGAGGACCACTCGTCAGGTTGGTTTGCCCGGCAAGAAACCAACCTCAGGGTGGGTTTGGTTATAACAGAGTCCTATAGTAGTGGACAATTCCAACAGATTGAAATCCATGAGGTTGGAGATCCTCCCGAAAATATCTACTTTCAAAGAAGAAGAAACACCGGTGCTAACCGTGGCAGGCTCATTACACTATAATCCATATTTATCATCACTGGAGAACCCCTTGATGTTCAAGTTCCCCCTACCGATCTTGAAACGTAAGGTGCGTTATAGTGCTGTTTTCCCAGGCAGCCTATCGTAAATGCTGCACAAATTAACCCACAATGACTACATGAAAACGACGCGCGTAAATGTGAGGGATTCACGGTACGGGGAAACTATCGTCTTAGCATCAAAACATCACTACAGGTAGTAAGTGGATTTAAAAAATGGAATTTCATATTTGCATATATTTGCGTTCCTAAAAAAACGTAGGTGTGTATTTTTAATTTAACCCATGATTTAACCCTCGGATCGTTTGTTTCTACCATGTTTATTTTGTTCTGTGTGTAGAAGCATTTCCTAGAACAAAACATTTATTTTCAAACTAACCGCATCCTGTCACTTTGAACGTTATTTTCTCTTGCATAACCTTATTGTCACAACCCTACGGGATGTGCCACACCTCTCGCAACTCAGCAACATTGAACCTGGTTCTCAAACTGGCAACCGAGCTGTCAACCACCCACTGAGCGCTGGGTGACGTTTCCGTGAGTACGAGAATCATTTGCTAGTCATCCTAAAGTGTATGTGCATAGGTGAGTTAGGGAAATCGTAAATAGAAGTGCAATTATTTAGTTCTTTTTTTCTATCTATTCTAATTAAAAATATCGCGATTAGTGCCAGTTTTTGATAATTACAGGACATATTAGTTTACGATATACAGGTAAACACGAACGTAAAAGAAAACATGCAGATATAACCTATTTCTAAAACAATTCCTTACAGTAATTAAACATATGGTACGGATGGTCGTGCAAGTACGGACAGATTAAGTTAAAACAAAAGAAGAACACTAAACGTAAGTACATGCAATGAGACTAGGTACAATTGAAACCCAAAACATTGAAATCGTCATTTCACAATACTAAGCAAAAACCCACAACCCTATACGAAGAATCTAACCTTAGTTATATTGTATCATTCTTCCAAAGGGATTTTATAACATCACCCGGCAAAATTTTATTTTTTTTTTATTTATTTGTCGTCAATCAGTAGTAGACCGTTTTGTTACAATGATATTTTACAATTTTATGTTACACTTCTTAAATATATAGTATGTCTTAAAAAACTAACATATCAGGTTTATATTTTTAATGTTTAGAGTTATCTAATTGCATTGAAGTATTGCTTCAATTTTGTTTTAGTCATAGTGAAGTCAACATTTTCTCCGTGCTTATTGTACGTTGCCATCATCTGATTAAGAGGCCCAAATTTGGCGTAATTTGTGCGATGATGGCTTGTAGTAAATATATTTCTATTTCGTAATTGCCGGGACGGAATGTAAAAATTAAGTTTTGCTAAAAGTTCTACTGAGTCAACGCGTTGCGCAACAATATCATTTACGAATGAAACTAATGCAAATTCACGGCGCTCTTTTAATGATCGGATGCTGATTAGCATACAGCGTGCTTCATAAGATGGAAGAGGTAACCTTGTCAACCTAATTTACGAAGGGCAAATAGTAAAAACTGCTTCTGTACCGATTCTATTCGTTCTTCTGTGTATGACTGAAAGGGTGACCAAACTACGCTACAATCATTCCAGTATTGACCTCACACTACAATACGCACAATGTTTTTATTGTGTACGGGTCATGAAAATTGTAACAAAAACGTTTTATAGATCCAAGCATATTATTTGCTCTGTTGATGATAGTATTGTAATGTTTCAATGGATGTAAGTTTGGAATCAAGATAACTCCTAAGTCCCTTACTCTTTTACACTTTTCAACTGTGCTGATTCCCTAAATTAATGGTTACGTCTAGAGTGCTTGCGTTTCCTACTAAAAGTAATCGAATTACATTTTTTACGTTTAGCTGTAAAAGACTTTTGTTACACAGACATAGAAAACGTTTATTTCTTGCTGGAATGTAATAATATCTTCTTTATTTCTTATTTCTAAAAATAGTTTCATGTCTCATCATAAACAAGAAATTTAATGTTTTTAAGAATAAAGGAAACGTCATTTACAAACTCGAAATAAATAAGAGGGCCTAAATATGAGAGCCTCGGGGACTCCAGAGGTGACTTGAATAGGGTTTGATTTCGTCCCTTCAAATCTCACTATTTGTTACGAGCGGTTGGCTGAGTGCGGGTTCGATCCATTTTGAGAATTCCTGGCTCAATTCCCAATTTTTGCAATTTAAAAAAACGCACGGGTGTGTCAATGCGATTCGAAAAGCTTTTGCTGAAGTCTGTATAAAAGAGCTTCCACATGGTAACCGCTTGTCCCATTGCTATCGGAGAGCAGTTCTCGAATTCCAATACAATTTGTGCTAGTTGAGTCGTCCATTTGAAAAATCCGTGTTGCTTTGTAGTGATTCTGTTTTTTGATTTGAGTGAACAATTTTTCGACTAATAATTTGGCCCCAAAGAGTTTAGGAATGCACAAGATAAAATGGCAATTCCACGATAGTTACGTGTGTCGATTTTTCTCCGCACTTTTGAAAATAGCGTTTACTAGGTAGGAACTTTTCCACGGTTGGGAAAGATCCCAGATTTCAATGACATATTAAATAGCCAAAATAAAGGTGATGTAAGTTCCAATGCCCTTAAGTTTTTCGCAATGCTAGTTGTGGTATGACCAAACTCGAGACAGAACCTTCAGAAACGTCTAAATTGATTCAAACCTTGCCAAATATGTCTTGAAATTCGGCTTGCACTCGCTCAATGTCCTTGAAAGAAGAAAATCCTGGGTAGAAATCGAAATATTCGTAATCTGCTGATCTTCTTCAGCTAATGATGGTATATATTTCTTTGAAAGAATGTTGCAAATAGATTGCAAATTTCTTCTACATGCGTTATTACCAACATTTGGGTTAAAGATGCATTCTAGATGGGAAGTTGTCAGATTTCAATTTAGTTTTAACAAATAAATATAGTAAATATAGTTACAAAATCGGAAATAACTTTTCTTCTGGTCTGTCTGATTGCTTGCGCAGCACTTATATTAACTTGTTGCTCTGAGAGTAACTCAAGCATCCCCATTCTTGGCTAAGAAGGGGTCAAACTTCTATCCCCGACAAACCGACATGAATGACAATAGTAAATGTATTAATATTTCTGTTCAAATCATATTACTGACATCTATCTTCGTGTTCGCTGAGAACGCCCAAGTAACCACAAGCATTATATTATTGCACTTATTCAACCCAACATCAACATCGGTAATGCAGGATCGCATCAATTCAAAAGTTGTCAAGTAATGAAGCGTTAGATTAGCTTAAGAATGTAGTGATGCATTACCAATGTAGTAATGCTACTTTAGCAATGTCTTATGGCATTACAAAAGACATAGCATTAGTTCGATCTTAGTGGGGCCCTTTTCAGCTTTAATCAAACTTCAATGATGCACTAGACGTAATGCATATGCCTTATATATGCATGCTATTACAGCCTCGTGGTTACTTGGGCGGCATCGCTGCACATTTGAATCGGTCGTTGTGGACTCTTGATCAATAGTGAAGATTGAGTTTCATGTCGGTTTGTCGGTGCTTCTATCAGAACATGCTTCTTACCCGAGAAATACACATTTTGTGTTTTAGTTACATGGATAATTCTCATGTTTGGTAGAAATTTCTGTTTCATTTGAATGAGAGCCGAACCACCAAAGAAAAAAATCCTGCCTTCAAAAACCTCCACATGCCAAATTTGTTTCCATTTTTTTGATTGGTTCTTGAGTTAGGCAGAAACTTCTGTTTCATTTGTATGAGAGCCATCCCTTTCATATAAGGGAGGGGTCTTAAGCCATCTTAAAAAAATCTTACATTCAAAAACCCCCACATGCCAAATTTGGTTCCATTTGCTTGGTTAGTTCTCGAGTTATGCAGAAATTTGGTATTTCATTTGTATGAGTGCCCTCTTTCCTAGAAGCGGAAAGCTCCAAAATCCCCTGCATACAAATTTTCACGACGATCGGTTCAGTAATCTCCGAGTCTACAAGACAGACAGACAGACAGACAGTGTACCGGAGCTTTAGCTGAGACTAGAAAGAAAGGAATAGGTCGTCCACCGATCAGCCGGACATTGAGGCGATTAAGAGCATCGGGAACCATCGATCCGAAGAAAAAACCTGGCCGTCCTCGCAGTGTATGATCTAAAAGGCTCATGAAGGTAGTCCGATAGCGGGGATTTGACGAAATTATGGTTCTCACGTTTCCAGGAAAACTATCAGAACGATTCTTAAAGAAGATGTGGAATTTAAACTCTATGAGAAAAATATATTGATTTTGTATTCGGAAGATGTGAACTTCTTGCTGCAGCAGAGTTTCAACGCTCAAAATGGCAAGGCCTATGCAGCCTCGGTTCAAGATACCCCTTCTTCAATCCGCGTAGTTCAATGATTCTAGAACCATACTTCTGTTATGGTTTGGGATCGATTTCTACAAAAGTTTCAAAATTAACGCGGAGTGTCAAAATTAATGTGGGGTTGTTCTTTTGAAAAAGCACGCTCCAACTACGATCGGTGAACACAAATATATTTTCCAGCAGGACCCCCTCCCCCATCCCATGGAGCCAAGATTACCCAAACGTGATGCAGCAATAATTTGCCAGACTTTAAAGGGTGTCCCACATCAAATTGCAAAAACGCTGTAGAAAATTACCCATTAAGTATTTTCTCTTACATTAATTCTTATGTTATTTATTCTCCGTGCGAGGAGTAACGATTATGATGTAGAAGGAGATGTTCGCTCATCACCACGAGGCACCAAGAGTGAACATTAATGTTTTTGGCTAGAATGAAAGATGTAAAGAGAAAGTGTTGATAGTTCCGTCAATTGCGGCAGGTAGGAAAATCTAACAGATGTTTTTTGAAAATTGAGCGAAAGGGCATGTATCCAATGGTACTCGAACCATGGACGTCAATCTTTGCCTAACATCCCACTGCGGGGTAGGTTGAAGCAACGGAACAAGTCCGCCACTTCAACAGGCAAAAATTGACGCATGGAAAGACGCTCATGTACCACTGTGGCTTGTATAGTTATTCTAGCGATCTATTGTGTGCACTCTGTTTATTGATGCGCACATGGGAGAGGAACTCTCTCCTTTTTTGGGTTTGTTTTGATTCGCACCGACTGACGATCACTAACGTTTCTGTTCTGCCTGTTGAAGTGGCGGACTTGTTCCGTTGCTTCAACCTACCCCGCAGTGGGATGTTAGGCAAAGATTGACGTCCATGGTTCGAGTACCATTGGATACATGCCCTTTCGCTTCAATCTCTTCACATCTTTCATTCTAGCCAAAAACATTAATGTTCACTCTTGGTGCCTCATGGTGATGAGCGAACATCTCCTTCTACTTTATTTTCTCTTGAAAATTCGGGTAGAAGTAGTTTAGAGTGTTTTTGTTGTTGCATTTTTTATCGCTGTCAGTTTTTAGAAAATTTGAAAAAAAAATGCCGACACCCGAAAAGCAACGTCGCGAATTGATTCTCCGCAAGCAACTGAAAAATCCTCAACTCTCTCATCGAGACATCGGAAGACAACTCGGAACCGTGCAGTCAAAGTGTGAATTAAACGTTACTACGAAACTCTGAGCATCGAACGAAAGGAGAAATTCGGTCAAAATGGATGTTCTATTTGTGATCAGGATCACAAGCGTGTCGTAAAAGCATTTAAGCGGAATTCCAATGGTTCGGTCAGGGATGTTGCCAAAAAGTTGAAACTCTCTGAAGTCTTTCGTTCAGAGAGCCAAGGACCAGGAGGGACTGCATACGTACAAAGTGCAGAAGGCTCCAAATCAATTTGCCGTTCAAATTCGGTGGGAAAGTCACGAGTCCGGAAACTGTGCACCCAGATGTTGACGAAGCCTCATTGTCTCATCATGGATGATGAGAATTAAGTCAAGGTGGACCTCAGGCAGCTTGGGGAGGGCTATTGTTCTTCACCGCCCAGCACAAGTTCGATGTTCCGGAGGAAGTAACGGAGCAGAAACTTTCAAAGTTTGCCAAAAAATACATGATTTGGTAAGCGATCTGCTAATGTGGCAAACGGAGTGCGCCGTTCGTGACTATCGAAACTTTAAACGGGGAGATCTACCTCAAGGCATGTCTACAGAAGCGTCTGCTTTCTCTGTTGAAGCAACACGAGGGCCTTACGATCTTGG
Organism: Aedes japonicus; assembly: GCA_034211315.2. Taxonomy (NCBI): domain Eukaryota; kingdom Metazoa; phylum Arthropoda; class Insecta; order Diptera; family Culicidae; genus Aedes; species Aedes japonicus. The sequence continues at coordinate 63,359 of JASCZW010000820.1, read as the reverse complement.
CATATGCAAACCAGCTGGATTTCTCTATTTGGGGAATCATGGAAGCCAGTTGCCAAAACCTCAAATCAATAAGTATTGAATCATTCAAGGGTACCGTGCAGAAGATATGGGTTGAAATCCCTGGAAATCAGTGAAAATCAGATGCGTGTAGTGCTTTTTTATGGATACTTATAGCGACCATCAAGGCGAAAGGCGAAAGGATCTAAATTACATTTTTACATAATTATTAAATATAAGAAACAGAGTACAAAAACAACCAATAAAATCGATTGTTTTTCATGAGGGATGCGATATTTGTTTCATGTGTCAGTTATTCGGGCCTACCCTGTCGACAATAGTGTGAACGGGTTATAAGTACCCTGGCTGCTTGAAAGCTCGATGTCACCCACCATGCGCCTCCACTAAGTAGTGCTCAATTATGTCGTTTCGGTATGAATGAAAGAAACAGCCACAAATCACCCCCCTTCATCAATACAACATCCCAGCAAGCCATGTGGGCATGAAGCTGAGCAACATAAACAACGTACCGGACGAAAACAACACAGCCACAGTTCTGAGCTCCGACGCGAATCCATTCCAGAATCCTTCCATCCCACATGCTGGCGCCAGGGTACGCAAGCGCACCGGAACCGCGGGTTTCCCCTCGGCACCAACACTCAAGCACCGGGATCTCAAGCTGCGAACCGAAGGGCCATCTGTTCTTTTCGCTAGAACAAAACGCTGATGCTGACGGATTCGCTTCCAGTAACAGGAGAGACCCCATTCGCGAAGGAACTACCACGGGAATAGCCACTCGGCCCTCGGTCCGGTCAGACAGTCGCGATTGGCCAAATTCTTTCTCGATCAAGAGCATGGCGGCCAGCTGCTGCTGCTGCTTTGTTCCCTGATGCTTTTCCGTCACCGTTGTCGTCGTCGCCGTGGTTCTCGAAATTGATTGACCGAGTTGTGTAACTTTCAAGTGCGGTGAATTTTAAGTGCCATGCAAGTTGTGTGATAGTGTTTGATAATCGAGTCAATTCCGGAAATTCCTAGTACGTATATTTGTCGCAGAAGTGCATCGTTCCGGACGGAAATAGCCTTCGGTGTGCCTGACTTCGAGGGAGAAGAATTCACAGTGCCTGTTTTCCCTCCCGATTGATTGCGGGGTGTTTTTGCATCAATTCACCACCCTCTGTAATGGACATGTGATAGAATATCGGGAATATGCGGTGACATAATCCTATTGTCCTGTTGGCGGGATTGAATGTGAGGGATTGCGAGCGTCCCTTTTATTCCCTTTATATAGAAAACTTCCTCACGGTGGAAAAAACAGCGATTGGAAAAACGAGAACAATGTGGAACAGAGAGGAAAAAAGTGCTCCGAACGTCAAGCTGACATGATTAAATTGTCGATCGATTTTCGTGAGCTGTGAGTGAGTGGTGCTGCTGCTGTGTGTTTGTGTGTATGTGTTTAGGCTGGTGAGGAGGAAGGTGCCGACGGATGGGGCCATACCTCTATTTATATTTGCATTGCAGCCGTCAAATCGCGTTCAGAGTAGGCCAGGTTGGTTTCGTAGCTATAGGTACCTACCTGACTCGGCGTCGGCAGAAGAGTGTTGAGTGGGAGATGGCATTCCAATCATCTCCAGGAAGAAGAAGAAGAAGAAGAAGAAAATCTTTCGTCCGATTAGGGGCGGAAGGGCCGGGATGGGTTTGGCTGACTGGATGCTGGTTTGTTTTGCTGATCAGGGTTGATTTGTATTTGATTGGATTTCGGGAGAAAAGCGATTTTTTCGTGGCTTGCCAATAAATTGATTTGTTTTGAAGTGCTTTCCAGGTTATTAGGAGAAGTTTTTGCTAGGGAAACAGTGATGGCAGATGAGTTATTGACAGATTCATTTTCAATATTTGTGGTAAAGATACAGTTAATAGTACGTTCACACTACTACGCACTACATTACGTGATATTGCAAGTTGATATCGATATATCCTCGACATCAGACGGTCTCTTGAGTGACCGTGGAAAGTGCCACGTATTCCGCTTCCGTTGTCGTTAGAGCAACAGTTGGTTGCCTTCTGGAACTCCAGGAAACCGCTCCGCCACAATATGTAGCCGCTAACAGATCTCCTCGTCTCCGAATCGTTCGCTCAGTCGGCATCGCTGTATCCAGAAAATGCCGGATCCGCATCTCTCCTGTACGTCAGCTTGCACTGCTTGGTCCCTTTGAGGTATTGCAAAATCCTCTTGTCCGCTGTCCAATGTGGCAGGCCCAGATCGCTGCAAAATGAACTCACCATGCTTACAGCGTGACTGATGTCTTGACTCGCGCACTTTGTGATGAACCGAAGATCTCCAATCAGCTCGCGAAATGGAACTTCATTCATCCTATCACGTTCCCCCTCATTTCGCGGGCTCATTGTCTTCAACAGTCACTGGTTCGCGTCGATACCGGATTGCAGTCCGTCATATTGAATTTGTCGAGCAGTTCTTCGATGTACCGCTCCTGGTCGATGGAAATAGCATCGTCGATTCTGGAGACTCGCAGTCCCAGAATCTGCTTGGCTTGCCTAGGTCCTTCATCCGGAATTCGTCACACAACTACTGCTTCACATCGTCGACCAACCCTTGATCGTTGGAGAACAACAGAAAGTCGTCGACGTAGACTGCCACGATGATGATCTTGCCACTTTCCATGTTGTAATACACGCACGTGTCGTACTTCGTGCGCTTCAGTCCCATTCGCTTTAGCTTATGGTCCAACTTGATATTCCATACTCTGCTGGCCTGCTTGAGGCCGGAAAGGGCCTTCTTCAATCGGCAGACCTTGAAGACCCACTTGTTCTTTAGAGCTTTTCGTCCCTTCGGAAGATCCACCAGAAACCACGTCTCGTTTGCGCTCAACGCATCAAATTCTGCCTCCATTGCTTCAACCCATCGGTCCCGGTTGTCCCGGCTTAGCGCTTTTTGCAGCGTGTCAGGGTCCTTGGATACCTGTGGAATGTATTCCGGCGAGGGATGGTGGTCGTTATCGGAAGAAAAATTCAACTTGCCTTGGACTGGGCGCTCCCAGTTACTGTGCACAGTTGCGTGTTGCATTCCAACAGCTACTTCCTTCGAGTGTGATCGGATTGCAGTGCTGTCAAAGAACCCGTTCTGCGAAACAAGTCCTCGTCCTGGTCCACGTTCATCTCATCGTCGATTCTGGGGAGTTTCAAACTTTTGCGGCAAGACACTGTATGTAACCTCAAAATCTGCATGCTTGCCTGGGAATCGGCGCTCCCTCACGCTGCGCCTCATCGTAGAATGCTGAGAAAAATGCGAGGGGAGCGCAAGCGGTTGTTGCGGATCCTGTGGCTCTTCTAGCACACTGTCCGCTGACGTCGTCGTACTATCATTCTCCCTCTCTGCGCTTCTGATATCACCGTCAAAGTCAGCACCGGCCTGTGGCTTGTTGACTAACTCTCGTAAAACCATCGGTTCGACGGTCGAATCGGTCTCTTCCGGTACTGGAACCTCCGCTCCCTGACGCTCATCTAGTATTGCCACATCCCGATTTTCGAAACCTTGATTGTTCTTCGGGTTGAACATTCGATAGGCCTTGGAGCACTCCGAGTAGCCAATCACGCCCACTTCGCACGCTTCACTTTCGGCACGTAAGCCATGGCTCTTGACCCAAAGATTCGTAGATTCGACAGATCCGCTTTCCGTCCCGTAAACTTCTCGAAAGAGGTGATGGAGATGCCCTTCGTCGGTGACCGGTTGATTAAGTGAATGGCTGTCGACGCCGCTTCGGCCCAAACTTGTTTGTCCAACTTGCCGCCAAACATCAGACATCTCGCTCGCTCCTGAATAGTCCGGTTCATGCGCTCAGCCAACCCATTGTGCTCCGGATTGTGAGGCACTGTTGTCACGTAACGAATACCATTCGCCTTGAGAGAGTCCTCGAATTGCTTACCGGTATATTTGCCGCCGATGTCAGTTCGCCAACACTTCAGCTTCTTCCCTGTCTGGGTTTCGGAGTAGGCCTTGAACTCCTTGAACGCCTCGAACACATCCTTCTTGGCCTTCAGAAACAGATGAAGGTCATCCTGCTCGCATCATCAATAAAGGTGGCGAAATACCTGTTCCCGCCAAGGGAAGACTTTTTCATTGCTCCACACACACCCGAATGTCTGACCTCGAGAAGATCGCTTGCCCTCGTGCCATCGGATTTGAACGGTAACCTCTGATGCTTCGCCTCGATGCAAGGGACACAGGGTGACATCGTCCCGCTTGAGATGTCCATGCCACCATGCCAGGTAATCGCTTCACGCTGTCCACGTTAAGATGTCCCAGTCGCCGATGCCAAATATCCAGACTGGTGGCTGGACGTGCCACACACGCACTTGGTTGACCAACCAAGATCTGGTTCAGTTGGTAGAAGCCGTCCTTCACGTGGTCCGTGGCGATGACTTCTCCCGTCAATTCGTCCGTGATCACATAGGATTCCCTTGAGAAATTGACGCACTAGCCCTTCTTGCAGATGCGACTCACAGAAAGGAGATTTACAGCGAGGTCTGGAACACAGAGTACGTTATAAATAACTAGACTACAGCACTCACCTTCCACATCAGCATTCAGCTCGACGTTCCCCGTGGCCACAACCGGTATCTCGGAAGCGTCTGCCACAAAGATGGACTGTAACACCTGCTTGCCACCAACCAGAACACTCTTGTCTCTACACATATGATCTCCGGCTCCAGAGTCCAATATCCACTCGTCCATGGAGTTCCGCTTCTTACACGCCAAGAGTGCCTTCTTTTTCATGCTCCGGGAGTTCTTCTCGTTCTTGGTTTTCGACTTCTGTGAACACTCCGACGCGTAGTGCCCAAGCATCTCGAACTTGAAGTACCTCATGGCCAACTTGTCCTTCTTCTAGCTACTTTGCTTCGGACCAGTCGCTACCCGAGCAGGTGCGAATAACTTGATAGCTGGCTTTGGTATTTATGAGCTCAGATTAAGAGGTAGAATACCAGAGGATAATACCATAAAATTGTTCCCACAATGTTATGCGAATACTAAATTAAGGTAAGCCAATACCAGAATAGAACCTCTCAAGTATTCCCAGGTATTCAAAATAACAAGTTTTGGTATTCGAGAGATATTTTGCATGCAATTCTTAGGTATTTTGCTTAGGTATTTTACCTCTTAATCTGAGCTGTTTAATACCATGGTCAGTTATCAAGATCAAAATGAGGTATTCACAGGCGCTTGAACCAACAGCTCTGGTGCTGGGCTCGATCGTCACGTCCTGGAGAATCTTCGACCCAGAGTCTGCCTTGATACCAGATGCGTCCATTCCCATGACCATCGGCTCGTATTGCTTCGGCAGCCCCATTATGAGAATCAGCGAAATCCATTCGTCGTTGAGGGGGAAACCAATCTTCTGTAGCTTCTGGCTTATGGTCAAAATTTCATCCACATACTCCTCCACGGAAGATCAGCCTTCGAGCTCCAACCGCATCAGCTTCCGCAGCAGGCTAATCTTCCGATACTTCCCGCTGTCCTGGAAGGCGGTCCGAAGGCTGTGCCAAGCTTCTTTGACTGTTCGGGCATTTTGGACTAAACTGTAATTATACCTCTCGATGCTAAGGCAAATTACCGCCAGGGCACGGTCCGACAAATCCTCGCTGATCTGTACATCTTCCGGGGAATTCACAGCTTGTCAGGTTCCCTTCTTGATCATTACCATCCGCATTCCGAACGCCCATGCCTCGTTGTCGTCACGGCCCTTCAGCTTCTCCAGGGATTGATGAGACGCACTGCTGAACGGAACTCGCTGATCGAACACTCTTTCTTCCTGGTTTCCCCCGAGGGCCAATTCTCTTTGGCCGACGAAACCGATAGATTGAGCAGGACCGTTTGGCGGTAGTCCGTCCTCAACCGGAAATCCATCTTGAGCTGCTGGTGGTGGCAGGAAACCTTCTCCAGATCTTCTCACGGACATGCTTCAAAAAAATATCTTGCAGACTTCTTGAGGAAGATTTTTTTTTCACTTTTCGACTTTTTGTTTGGCCGGTTGCTAGGCTACACCAGTCGCAAAGAGCTATCCTGGTACCATAACCTGATAGAATGGAAAAAGCATCTGACCAGGTGTAGTGACTTACAAAGAATGATTTACTGAGGGGATACAATTCCAATGCACCTCCTTTGTATTGAACATGGACATTTTCAGTTTCCTTGAATAGTTTCCGAGGAGTTTTGATTGTGTCTCCATAATCTTGAGCAAGGCTTGCCTCATTTGCCATTCACTTGAGAGCACCACCAATAGCATCAAATAGACCCATGAGACGTTGCAACAAAGGGTCAGTCTGCTTTCAATCCATACTTGGACTTGAAATTGCACCAGCTGGCAAAGTTCTTTTTGTTCTTGCAATGGGCCGCTGCTCCATCTGACATGACAATAATTTTTGAGCAATATATTGAATTTTGTTTATTGAAATCTAGCAATTTTGATATAAACAACTGAACTGCTATTGAGTTATGGATCAATACTTAAGATATTATGATAAAGCTTTTGTTTTCCAATTTATCGTCCTTCTTGTAATATACTTCAAAGTTTTGGTAATAAACAGGATCAACCTCCTGATTTAATTGTATTATCTCTAAAGTTTTTAAAAATAATAATTTGTAAATAAGCCCTTTCAAAATAGTAGGTTATCCGTTCTGCTTACTGAGCAGATGGTCGGGAGTTCAATCCCAGGCCCGTCCCCTTCCTTGTCATTTGTCACTTGCCTCTTTCTATCACCACTAGATTTAAAATAAAAAGCAGTCTACTGCGCTTTCATTGATCGCATCACTTACCACAGTGAATCCATGATCTATAAATAACCTGCCTCACTAACACAAATCTATCCTTCCCTTGACAATTGTGGAGACGCAGAGGTAAACACGGTCTCTATCCAACGATTGTCAAACTAATCATCCTTCCCCCCCTCCCCAAAGACCGTGAGGACGTGGCCGGCGCCGGTACTGATCTATAAATAGAATTAGTGAACTTGTACATTGAAGATGCAAAGCCTACTCCCAAGCTCCATCTATGTGGTTCTCTGTGCAATTACACTAGTTCTGATCGGTAACGGAGTAGCAACTACGCTACGCACGGTCTTTAAAAAAAAAAAAAAAAAAAAAAAAAAAAATAAGCCCTTTCAAACAAGCAGCCTTGATTTTTCATACATTCAAAGACCCTTAAAAAGCCAAATTGTCATTATAATTTACATTTAATTGGCTTCTGTGAGGTTTTAGGACCAAATTATAAGACGAGTTGGTAAAAAAAGGACATGAAAAATTTGTTGTCTGAAAACCTTTTTTCCTTAAAAGTGCCTATCTCTCGATGTATTTGCCTATATTAAAAAATATTGTCCAAGTCTAAGATAGCCATGTTTTGCAAATTGACTTTAAATTTTAAAATATATTTTTTAGCGTGTAAGAATCGATAAGTTTTACAATTGTTTCATAAGAGTTAAGACGATTTTTTAGAAGTAACTCATACATCACTTTTTTGTAAACCTTTTCCTTTTTGAGTTATTTTGTTTAAAAAAAATATCAAAACACTTAAGCCTTTTTCAAATGGAAGTCTAGGTAATTAAAAAAAATCAAAGTATGCAAAGTTGCTTGAAAAGGCATAGTCTACACCCCCCCAAATATCATTGGATTCTGAGCGGGTGCGGCCAAACACTGGATGAGTTGGCGTGAAATTCGTCAGCAGTGATTTTCAGTGAAAGTGTTGATAGTTCCGTCAGTGTACGGTAGATTGGAAATAGATTAGAAGTATTGACCGTACACTGACGGAACTTTCAACACTTTCTCTTCATATCTTTCATTCTAGCAAACATTACTGCCCACCCTTGGTGCCTCATGGTGATGAGCGAACATCTCCTTCTACATCATAATCGTTACTCCACGAACGGGGAATACAAAACATAACAATAGGGTATTATAGGGTATTAAAGGGGTATTTTTTTTAATTCTGACAAGTGTAACTATTGAAAAAATAATTTCAAAATATTATGAAAAAAAAAATGAATGCAAGACAACACCATCCTATTTCACCATGAAAAACACGCTACAAAAAACAGACTACCTAAACCAACGAACCAACCATTGATTTCTAGCATAAGTACATAAGTTGACATTTATGTCATAATGGGAGACGTTTTGAATTGTCGGGAGCCCCCGTTACTGAAAATAAATGTCACTTTGTGAAAATGCATGTCGGTTTGTGAAAATAAAACTTTCTTGTTCAAAAATCTAAAAAAAATAGTTGAGATTCATGAAAAATATTTTTGTGCTAGGAAGAACACCCATCATCGATACAGATGGAAAAAAAACATGTATATATTTGACGTCAATGCTTCAATGGGGACGTAAAGTACCCGGTCCCCTGTTAGTCGTTCGTTAAGGTGCCGCCACACGGAGCTTGAAATCTATATTATAGTTCACTATAACATAGCCGTGATAGATATCTATGTCATAGTTCTATGAGATACGAGAAACAGTTTTGCAAAAATATGAGCTATGAAAATATAGTAGCTATGTAATAGAAATCTTTGACATAGCGCTATAAAGTAGTTTTTTTCGCTGTACACACAGTTGATTTTTTTCGTGGTCACATTTATTCAGTTGTAAGCTTCTAAAAAATAAAATCCAGATATAATCATGGGCACATTCGGTAGCTATGAGCAAAGAAAGAAAAATATTGCTGCAGTTGCTTCGTATATCATACTGAAAAGGCGGATTAAACGAATAAATCGCAAAGTCTGGACAAAATCGTGAATCGCTCGTCGTGAAGGCTTGGGAATTGAGGCGAATCTGCAGAAAGAACTAGGTGATGAAGATCCGGATTACTATCGTAATTTCGTCAGAATGACAAAGACAGACTTTCAGTATTTGCTGGAGAAAGTTTCGCCACTAATTTTTAAGCAGGATACCAATATGCGTAACGCTATAACTCCGAAAACGAGATTGGCATTGACTATGAGATATTTGGCTGCAGGTAAAATGTTTTTGTTACAAAGCAACTTTGATTTAGTTTATTTGAAAATGCTACTAATCGAGACAGTGGATGCTATTTACGTACCGTACAAACGAATTTTTGAAGGTTATTTTATATTCGTTTTCATTAGGTATACTACCAGTCAATGTTTAGAAGTCTAGCAAGACTTATTTGATTAAGGTACTCCAGGGAAGTTATTCAAATGATTTGCAAAGAAGTTCTTCAGATGAATTTCAGGGAAGTTTTTCAGAGGAACTTCAAGATAGTGTGTGTCCTTCATAATATTTTGTTTTCACGAGAGAGTTGTGAATTGTACGCTCCTCCAGATAAATAAAAAAAAATATTGTGTTGATCTAAAGAAGAAAACGAGTTTCAAGTCATTTTGTGTGTTTACGACGAAGTATGACAGAGGCTTTCAGGGGAGACTCCAGTCAGGTACCCATCGTTTCGGGTTCGTTCTTTTCGGTCTCTTTTTTAAGATTTCGTTCTTTTCGGCCTAACCGCGAAGAACGATATCCTCAGCTTATGGGATTTTCACAAATTGGGGGAAATGAGGTCTATTTCAGTTTTTCCAAGCCATGAACCTCGTCAATCTATGGTAGAATTTTGTACGGTGTAAGACCAACAAATCTGTGTCATTGGATTCCGGTTTAGTTGATCATTTAACCACTAGAGGCGCTTCACTTTCGAGTTACTTTAAATGGGTGCTCTAGGATAAGGGGTAATTAGTTCTATCCTAGTATATCTCGAGAGTTTCGCCAGTTAGGACATATAAGTTTTCTGTAAACTTGCCCTTGTGGTAAAGACTTCGTAAAGAAGATCTCATGAGTTCTGAATTCACTCACTCCACTGCGCAAATGTGCATATGACCTTCCAATTTGTTATTACTTCTAGTTAGGACGTTGTTTGCTTCAGCAAACTTGTTCTAGTGGTGAAGCCCTCTAGGATAGTGGTCATTAAAATCGGAATTCACTCTCTACGCGGCGCTGATATGCATGTGAGCTCCAGCTGTATCTTGAGAGCCTAATCAGTTAGGATATTGCTTCCTTAAGCAAATTTGTTCAAATGACCTAGTCCATCTGGATAGTGACCGTATACGTTCGGACTTCAAGAGAAAAACCTTAAAATATCATAGTTTTAAACCTAAAAATTAAATTTATCTTATCGTCAAACGAATCTTATCGTCTCAGAAGAGGAAACATGTGTTAATATATGAATTGAATTAAATGATGTAGAAAATCCAAGTCAGGCTAGCTTTGCAAAATCATGCAGGTTCAATATTTATATTGTTTATTGAGCTTAACTAATGGGGACCGTCCATAAAACACGTTGTTTTTTTGGAAGGAGCAGAAGGGAAAGAGTTGGCCAGAACACATGATCTATATTATTTCAAAATAAATGTATGATAAAGAACCAAAAATTGATTCTTTTTCAATATGAGAACATGTGGCTTAAGGAATCCCTTAGCTCTAACAAAACTGAAGGAACTTTGAAAAATCACTATGATTGATTGGCAAGTTACTTCATACAATGTGTTAGTTGCCAGTAAAACTAACAAGAAAGAATATGAATACGAAGGGGCTCTTTGGTCCCGATACAATGAAAACCAGAAATCTAAAAAAAAAAGTTCTAGCGCAGAAATGATCACTATAATGACGAAATAAATAATCACAATTATTATACTTATTATTTTTCAATCAAATATCTTTTATTTTTGAGAAACAAAACTAATAAATATTATATAATTCAGAGAGATCGTATATTTTTAATAGTGCTACTTCATTCATGCATGGATTTATTCATTTATTAATGTTAAAGTTCACATATTTTCAGCAGTTTATTTCCCACCAGAATATGCGAAAAAAGAGTCATTTGAAATATTTTTTAATTTTGCCGATAGGATAATTTCAAACTTAGAGCCAGATGTAAGTGTTCATATATACGGCGATTTTAATCAACGAGCAGCGAATTTTATGTTAGATGACGAAAATGACTCTCTTTTAATTCCGATTGTTGATGATAATGAAAATCTCCGTACTTTATTTGAAAAAAAGTGCAGAAATGGGACTAAATCAGGTAAATTGTGTAAAAAATCAAAATAACTGCTATTTGGATTTATTGTTCACAAATATGAGCGATGATTTTTGCGTAATTGAATCACCCACTCCACTTTAGAAGAATGAGGTGTTCCACACTGCAATCGAATACTCTATATTCGTGCATGGTAAATCCACAATGTTGGATAATAGTTTGGCGGAGTCATAATTCGATTTTAGCAAAGCAAACTACGAATTAATTAAGCAAGATTTGAATTGCATTGACTGGCAAAACTTATTACGTCAACATGACCTGCATCAAGCTGTGGATGCATTCTATAGTATTATATATGACATTTTAGAACATACAGTACCAAAGAAGCAAAGAAAGAAACTAAATTCCAAGATACCAGCTTGGTACAATAGAACAGGTTATTAATCTGAAAAATAGAAAGCAAAAAGCTCATAAAGCATTTAAACGGAATGAGACCAACGAAAATCTGTCAACGTATCTTTCAATATGCGAACAACTGAACCTAGAAATGAAACATGCATATATAGAATACAACACACATGTAGAAAGTAACATCAAATCAGATCCTAAATCTTTTTTTAAATTTGCTAAAGAGAAACAAAAAGCTAAAAACTTTCCTTCAACCATGCATCTAGACAACAGGACCGGTAGCACGCCAAATGAAAATAGTAATTTATTCGCCGATTTTTTCAAAACGTGTATACATCTCATAACGAATCGGAACGAGATTATCAATATTTTTCATACCTTCCTGATCCAATGAAGGACATATCAGTAAACAATGTATCGCTGCTGGACATATTACGAGGTCTACAAAACTTGGATGCTTCAAAGGGGCTGGGCCTGATGGCTTGCCACCCATATTTCTCAAATCTCTTTCCAACGAGTTAGTTAAACCGTTGTTTTGGCTATTCAACACATCATTAGACTCTTGCTCTCTGCCTTCTATTTGGAAAGAATCCTTTCTCATCCCAATATTCAAAAGCGGTAGAAAATCTGATATAAACAATTATCGTGGTATTGCTATATTGTCTTGTATTCCTACGCTATTTGAATCCTTAATTAATGACAACATATTCTCACAGGTTAAGACCTTAATAACTACCAAGCAACACGGTTTTGTAAAAGGACGATCAACAACTACTAATTTGATACAATTTGTAACATTTTCATTAAACGTAATGGATAAAGGAAATTTTGTAGAAGCACTTTATACTGATTTTAGTAAAGCATTTGATAGAGTTGATATACCACTGTTGCTTTTTAAATTATCCAGGCTGGGTTTTAATCCTAGGTTATTGGAATGGATCAAGTCATACTTGTCAAAAAGAACACAGAGAGTAAGGTTTGAGGGAAGTTTGTCTAAAATAGTTAACGTAACATCTGGGGTGCCACAAGGGTCTCATTTGGGTCCACTTCTGTTTATCTTATTTGTCAACGATGTGGAGCTCATTTTGAAACTCCTTCATGTTTCTATATATGCAGACGACGTGAAACTTTTCATGGAAATCAGTGACACAACCGATCTCGAAATTTTCCAACTTGAAACTGACAACTTCCACAACTGGTGTAAGAAAAGTTTGCTAGAACTTAATGTTAAAAAATGTAATTCCATATAATTTACAAGAAAGCAAACCACAATTCAAAAAACATTTAGTCTAGGACAGAAAACTATTGAAAGATGCAACCAGGTGAGAGACTTAGGTGTAATACGGCAGCATAATTAATCATCAATTAAAAGAGAGATTTGAGCAATAAAAAATGAAAAAAGTGCCATTAAATTATTAAGGCCTGTGCCAACAAATAATGTGTGATCAGCATTAAAAAATTAGAATGAGCAATACAAAGATGAGAAAAGATCTTCGGATAATCTAATTATGACCGGTAAATCCTATCAAATAAAGCAACAGCTATTAGTATATGTGCAATTAAATATGGCAGTATTTCCGTCAAATTATGTAATTTTGAGCACTAAACTATTCTATATGTCTCTTTAATTTTGTTGGATTTTCCCATAAAAACAGTAAAATGAGCAATGGATAAATAAATATCCATTGCTCATTTTTACTGTTTTTATGGGAAAATCTAACAAAATTAAAAGACATATGCGAGCAGTTTAGTGCTCAAATTACATAATTTGGCGGAAATACTGCCATATTTAATTGCACATATACTAATAGCTGTTGCTTTATTTGACAGATTTACCGGTCACAATTAGATTATCCGAAGATCTTTTCTCATCTTTATTGCTCATTCTAATTTTTTAATGCTGATCAGACATTATTTGTTGGCACAGGCCTTAATAATTTAGTGGCACTTTTTTCATTTTTGGTGCTTTTTCTGAATTACTAAGTGCAGGTAAATATTTTAGCCGGTGTAATACTCGATTTTAAGCTAACTTTTGTTGATCATTATAATAGCATTATCTACAGATCTAGCAACATGCTTGGGTTTATCAAAAGATTCAGTTTCCACTTCAACGATCCTTATACGATAAAAACACTCTATGTAACGTTTGTGAGACCCCTACTTGAATACTGTAGTATTGTTTCGGCACCATATCAAGATACGCATAATAATAGAATTGAATCAGTCCAAAAACAATTTGTCCTATTTGCTCTACGAAAATTAGGTTGGACTACCTTTCCGCTTCCATCCTATGACTCACGATGCATGTTGATTAACCTAGAGAGATTAGAAAAGCGGAGAGAATTTGCGATGGTTGCTTTTATAAATGATGTAATTGCACAAAGAGTTAATGCCCCTGAAATATTGGAAAAAATAAATTTTTATGTCCCTATTCGTCCGCTTAGAATCAGAAACTTGTTTTATATTAGCAATCAACGGACAAACTATGCCAAAAATGCACCTTTGAATAAAATGTTGTCTTGCTACAATGCAAATTGTGAATCAATAGATATAACAATGAACAAAAAAACTCTCAGACAAAAATTCTTTTTAAGGTTAGTTAGGTATTGATCATTAAGTTAAGCTAAGTATTTTACGTATATGTAATGGTCTACTACAGATTGACGACAAATAAATAAAATTGACTCATGTTTATTTGTCTATTTATGATTCTTGTTTGTTTATTTTATTTATTTATTTTATTAACTAGCTGAACCCAGTGCGAGCGATGCTTCTTTTGCCACAAAATGAATTAAAATGTAATAGAACGGACGTAATTATGGTTGTTTTTTGGATTGAGTTTTGTTAAAATGTTTATAGGGTTTTTATTTTTGTATTTTTGTTTTTATATTTATTATAGTTAATGTTGCTTTGCTGCATTTCAATTTTCAAATATATTGTCATGAAAAATAGGAAAAAAATCCTTTCTGTTTTTATATACATCAATTATTTCCTGCAGACAAACAAAGGTGTGTGCTAGGGTGTGTGTTTTTAATTGAACCCTAGAATCGGTAGTTTCTACCATGGTTTCCCTTTCTGTATTGAAACATTTCATAGACATTTTTTTTATCGTCCAACTACGCCTTATTTTGTCGGTTTGAACGTTTTTTTTTCTCTTGCATAACCTTAGATTAACTTCTTGTTCTTAATGTAGCACTCAGAGTAGCTCAAGCAACTCTTGACTAAAATTGGAATTTGTGTTTCATTAGAATAAGAGCCCCCCCCCCTCCCTTTTCTTGATGGGAAAGAGGTAGCGAACCACCATAGCAATATTTCTTGCCTTCAAAAACCACAACTTGTCAAATTTGGCTCCATTTACTTGATTATTTCTCAAGTTATGCAGTAATGTCTGTTTTATTTATAAGAAAGCCCCCCCCCCCCTTTCAGAGGTAGACGGTTTTTCGAACTGCTAGAGAAATAAATCCTGCCTTCAAAAACCACCACATGCCAAATTTGGTTCTATTTGCTTGATCACTTCTCGAGTTATACAGAAATTTGTTATTCATTATTCAGCTTAATCAAGCGGAATTTTTTGATGATTCATTTTTGTTCTTAAATAACCGTGAAAACACAACCCAGCATAAAATTCAAACAGAAAGCTTTGACCAACAAACTATGAACTATTCCGTCCGGATGGAATAGTTCATAGCTTACTACTATAGCATAGAAACTAGCGCTAGCTTGTACACACGACAACGGGCACGGCTCTATATCATAGCGTAAAACTATCGCTTGCAAGTCATAGCTATGAGCTATCACTATATAGTTTAGTTGTTCCTATGAGCTATTACATAGTTTTCTAGCATATAGCTCACTATATACTAGAAATAGCTGCCGTGTGGCGGCACCTTTAGTGTCTAGGAGCTTCTTCACCTTTTGGCCGGTTTCACCAGCCAACTTTCCTCTTGGCCTTCTTATTCAGCTGCTGCTGCAAATTACGGTCGTGCAGCACAGTCGGGCGGCCGGAGCCAGGCTTCCGTTTGACGCTCTCGTCTTTCTCCAGAAGGAACAGTATGTTGTAAGTACCGGATCGGCTATATCCGGCGGACACGAAATGCTTCACGATGTCCTATTTCTGGAGCTGGCAGTACGACCACACTATCGAGATTAGTTGTTTGGCTGTTTTCGCTATTGCTGCTGCAAAAGATCTGACAATTGTTTCTGCACCGAATAAGGTTGCTACGATTGTCGATGCATATGTGATGTAAAATTGCTAAAATCAGTCCTTTCGTTTGAATGCATAAGCTATGTAAAAAGAATGAAATTAACTATTGCTAACTTATTCATATGTTGATAATCGTAACTTTCAAAATTTCCAAACAGATAAAACGAATCCGTGATAAAATTTATAAAAGTAGAAAGCTTGGACGGTGTCGGAGTTACAACTGACCATGCGTCCCCATGATTTCTTGAAAAACGTGCTTTCTCAAGAACAGTTTTCTACAAAGTAAGTTACTATCCCCCTTTGCATACCGTTCTCACATTTTTCTCACACGCAAAATCGATCCCCCACGCCATGGCAACCCACTTCCAGACATTGCCAAAAAAAAAACCCCAAAACAGCCCATCAATTATTTCGAAAGACCCTTCACCGCGTCCAGTTTGTGCCAACCACCCTCGGCAATTCATAATTCATACAACTTTCGCGTATCCCCCGCAACCAACAACGGGAACGGAAAGTCCGGATTCTGGAAACACTTTCACCCCGACGCCGTAACGACAATCTCGTTGCTCTCATCTCGCCCCTCCACCCCCCTTCAACAAGACTAGGATTGGGTACCTCTTCTTAGTTACGCGAAATGGAGTGGCGAAATCGGATAAAGTCAAGCGTGCCAGAGGCCACCAGCAGCCGGAAGAATCATCGTGAAACGGGACATTTTGTGCGCTTGCCTCCGGCCACGGCTTCTGGAACGAGTTCCCCTCGACGTTATTTATTTGAATGTCTGTGTGTGTGCTGAGGGACGCGTGGGTGGACTGGAACGACGACACATGAGCAGACCGACCGAAAGCACGTGCTCTCCGGCATTTGTTTATAGACGCTTCCTTATGTGAGTGATTTGTGAGCTTCGCACCCCGCGCGGTTGCCACGTTACCAAGGGCAACGACGACGATGAAGACGACGGGCCGGGAAAACGCGGGGTGGAATAGTAAATAAACAACCAACACCGAAGCATGTTCTGATTTGGTATGTTTATTTTTTCAGCGCTTTCTTCCCCACTAGGGTGGAAAAAATAATGGGAAAGTGAAAAGCCTTTGTGCGGTTGTGTAAGTGATTTGTTTCCCTGAACCTTTGACGATGTGTGCGGTCGTGAGGGATAAGTGATTGGAAGAAAGAAAAAAAAGCAGAAGAATCAGGACGTGATCTTCCAGCCATCGAGGGGCATTTTTGGCAGTCGGTGGAATTCGATGACGGGTGAAGCAATGACGTCACGCGTATCAGCTGTCGGCGGAAATTCGGTCGCACCGCATTTGCAGCCTCCCAACGCGAACCACCCGGTGCAGGCCCTGCGAACAGATGACATCGAAGTGCAGGTTATCGAACAGGTGGCGACCGAGCTGCATACCAACGAGAGAAAGGTAAGTGAAGGAACCGACCGGCCGAGGGTCAGGTTCGTTTATTGTTTGACATCACGCCATGAACAGTTTCTGTAGAGTGTCGTCAATCGATTGGAAGTCATCGGATGGTGGGGTTAGCGGCTGGGTTTGTTTTATTTATGTATGATCGATTCAATCGGAGTTATTTTAGGCGTTGATTGGTGGGAAAGAGAATGGTGATGGATTTATCGAAAAGGAAACGCTTTGATTGGGTGCCATGTGTGCGGAGTATGGAACGGATTTATTGGAAGGAGCGGAAAATTGGCTGTTGACTTGTTTGATTAATAACGTCTTGTTTGTTTCAATTACTGTTGGAGGTTCAAAATTTGGTAGCATGTGGCATCGTCTGGAGGTTATGCCTGAGGCAACTTCTACGATTAAATCAAATTTAAGTCAGTCGAAAAATACACTCAAAAAAATCGACACGTCGTTTCCACGTGAAACGCACGTAATTTTCGTCCACTGCCAAAACCACGTCACGTGATTTGTCACGTGATTTTTCAAATACAATTCACTGGCATGAATGTTTACCTGATTTCACTGAATAAGACTTGGTTAAGTGTTCAGATGGAAGTTACGTGAAATTTCTCGTGAATAGAACGTGTCGATTTTTTTGAGTGTACGTATAATTCTCGACAACTTATTGAAAACTACGTATCTGATTCTGTAAACAAATGTTACATTCTTGAAACCCTTTGTATTTTCACGCAAATCTGGCTTACATTTACATGAAATATCCTATTAATTTCGGCCAAATCTTGCATTTCCTTTATGTGCATTATCTGACACAGAAGATTCAATGTTTCTTTTTATCTGTGTACCATTGGGGTGTGTGCAGACTTCTCTGCAACCAATTTAGCTGCTTTTGTCCAAGATTTACGACATTTTTCTATTTTTGTTAGAGCCCAATACCGCTCGATAGATCGCAATTCCGGGCAGTTCGGTGGATTCGCCTCTTCCGGTACATCATGGACTCCATTCGCTTTTACCATTCCAAAACATCTTTGGGGTAGTGACAAGATACCAAATCAGGCCAGAATAGAAAGGAAACGTCATGGCTGCACAGGAACGGTAACAATCGTTCTTTAGGCATTCTTCACGGTATATTTCATTATTTACCGTGATGAAGCAGTAGCTTGTTAAACCACAGCTGCATTTTGCCTGCCAAACCAAATTCTTTTTGGAAAACTTGGTCTTTTTCTTCGTCCTCAAATGCTCCTCTACGCCGTTCCGTTGCATGGCAGTATAATAAGACATTCCGGGAAGCTGTTTAAAGTCTTCCAGCACATAAGTTTCATCGTCCATTATCACGCAGGAAAACTTCATCGACAGTGCTTGCAGGTAAACCAAGCTTTTTTGCAAGTTTTCTTACTGAAAGATCCGGATTTTCATTTCGACCGCACACAATTGCTTTCCGCACTCTTCGATCTTAAAGCTTGTAGTATCTCATAAAATTGATTTTACACAATGAACAGACATACGTTCATCAGTTTGCGAAATATTCTACGCGTTGATGAAGTATTTCCAGAGATATACGTATTTAGGGGTGTCCAGATTTTGTCGCGAACATGCCTTATACATGTTTTTTTCTTGTTGGACTCCATCAGATTGCTCACAGCAAGTTGTATGCTAACTTGATGCAACTGATGTGATTTAATGTTCATTATCTTCATCTTGGCCGGGAGGTCGGTTCAACCGGCAAAACAGTGAAAAAGTACCTGGCGAACATGAATATACATGTCAGGAAGCGGAAATCACGTCCACTGGTTTCGGAGCTGTAAGCAATGACGCAGCGGCTGAATAAGATGGTCAACTCGATTTTCCCGGCGAATCGCGACGTGGCGGTGGTGATGGACGACGAGACCTATCTCACCCTGGATGGCAATGACTGGCAGGGTACTTCGAATTTCACCTCCCCCACGAAGCAGTGAGCTCCAAGGTGAAGTTCATTTCACACACCAAGTTCTCCAAGAAGGTGGAGCTGTGGCTGACAATCAGCGACAAGGGGATTTCAAATCCGATTTTGCTCCGGACTGGCCATGAATGGGGAAATTTATAGTACGAACTGACGGAAGTTGCGTCGTTCATCAAGAAATACCATAAGGACAAAAGACGCAGTACTCTGGTCCACTACTCGAAGCGATCGTTGGAGGAGATGTAGCGGCTGAAAATCGATGTGGAACCCAAGTCGGCGAACATGCCCAACGTCCCCAGCTGCGTTCTATCGAGAATTTCTGGGCCAACCTGAAGGGTAAGATCTACTCCAACAATTTTGTCGCGAAAACTGAGGAGGAATTCATAAATAAAACGAAGAAAGAACTCAAAAACATGCCTTCACGCATGTTTTCACCCGCCATGGCGAATGTTCCGGTTAACTGCCTAAGCTTAAATAATTACCTGCCATGGGAAATTTATCAAAAGCAATTATCTGTTTAAGCTTTTTTTTTAAAGGGCGATACGGTCAAAATTTGGTCTATATCAACTTGACGTATTTCTTTCAATTTTGCATTTAAAAAACCTGAACACCCCTTGAAGGTGTGTGTGTGTAGAATGTTGCTCCTATTTTGATTTTGGAATTCACTCTTCAGTTGTCAAAATGCCGTCCAAGCAAGAAGAGCAGCGTATCAAAAATTTTGCTCGCGCATCGCGAAAATCCGAGCTACTCGCACGCAAAGTTGGCAAAATCGCTAAAAGTTGCCAAATCAACCGTTACAAATGTAATTAAAGTGTTTGGGGAACGTTTGTCGACAGCCAGGAGGTCTGGATCGGGGGAAATCGAAAACCGGAAGCCGCTGAGACGACAAAGAGAGTTGCCGGTAGTTTCAAGCGAAACCTAACCTATCTCTCCGAGATGCCGCAAATAAGCTGGGTGTATCGTCTACAACCGTGCATCGAGGCAAAAAATGAGCCGGACTATCGACTTACAAGAAGGTAGTGACTCCAAATCGCGATGATAAACAAAATACGACGGCCAAAGCGCGATCCCGGAGGCTGTACACGACGATGCTGACGAAGTTTGACTGCGTGGTAATGGACGGCGAAACCTACGTCAAAGCCGACTACAAGCAGCTTCCGGGACAGGAGTTTTATACGGCAAAAGGAAGGGAAAGGTAGCAGATATTTTCAAGCATACGAAACTGTCAAAGTTCGCAAAGAAATATCTGGTTTGGCAAGCCATCTGTACCTGTGGCTTGAAAAGCAGCATTTTCATAGCTTCCGGGACTGTCAACCAAGAAATTTACGTGAAAGAGTGTTTGAATAAACGTCTGCTGCCTTTCCTGAAGAAACACGGTTGTTCCGTACTGTTTTGGCCGGATTTGGCATCTTGCCATTACGGTAAAATGGCCATGGAGTGGTACGCCGCCAACAACGTGCAGGTGGTTCCCAAGGACAAGAACCCTCCCAACACGCCAGAGCTCCGCCCAATTGAGAAATACTGGGCTATTGTCAAGCGGAACCTAAAGAAGACCAAAAAACAGCTAAGGACGAGCAGCAGTTCAAGGCAAACTGGCTTTCTGCGGCGAAGAAGGTGGACAAGGTGGCTGTACAAAATCTGATGGCAGGGATCAAGCGTAAGGCCCGGCAATTCGGATTTGGAAAAGCGGAAGCCTAACTGAATATTTTTCCTGAATTTTATACTAATTGAACTTGAAAAAGAAATTTAATTTGATTTTTTAAATAAACGATTTCACCGATTTACACGCGTTTTCCCTTGACCAAATTTAGACCGTATCACCCTTTATATCACCATCCGAAAAAAGTCAATTTATTGAAATGCATACGCATCTCCCATTTTCTACACATACAAATTTACCAAAACGAGTGCTTAGATTCCTCCTTCCTTCTGGCTGGATCTGGCCTCTGCCAAATATGCCAAATCAACAATACAGTGGTTTTCTGATAACACACAAAACTCTTTGGGATGCTACCGATCGAAAAAGCTACCTGCTAAATGGCAATAGCGTCCAGGGTGTGCCAAGAAAAACCACTGTGCAGAACTTGATGGACGATGTTGAAGTTAAAGTACTTATGATGCAATCTGCAATCATAAATCTGACTAATTCGTTAGTTTTATTAATATTTTAACATTGTAAACTGTAATAAAGTAGGATAGAGAACGGCTTAATCAGGGTTCACTATTTTAATCAGTTGTTAGGAAATAGGGTTATAACTACTACATTTTCCGAATTATTTCACTTTTAATGATACTTATGATGGTTTATGATTTGATGGATAGATCATGATTGATTGCCAATTTATTGCTGTCATTTTGAAGATTTAAAATACATCATCTAGAAAACCATCAGTGTCTTACCTGCTGAAGAAGTTCGCTCAAATTGTGCCTTTGTGTATTTTGCATTTAATCGCGTGTACCGCAGAGCATGTCTTCATCAGCTCTTTCTCACAGGTAGGCTTGTTGCCAGAATGTGATGCTGAACATTGAGTTAAATTTATAACATATTTAGATAATCTGAAATCACTATTTATTTCATGTTTCTTCCCGTCATTAGAGGTTGATCTATGCTTATGATTATATTGTCCATCATCTGGCACTATTATATGCAATACAAAAACATGTTTTGAAGCTGTCAGCTGTTGAGCAGCAGCTATGGCTGTTACCACAAAAGTTCAACTAAGTGGACGCAATGTTTCTACGCCCAAACAAAAAAAAATGGCATCACTGTTGTTTTTGAGAGAGCCCATGTTTCCTCTCTTCTTTGTTAACCATGGATATAGCGCACCGGTATTGTAACGTGAAGCCTCTTGCATTTGTTTGTTTTTTAACGAAGCATCCCATTTCTCGTCACAGTCACTTTGGCTAACATTTGCGTGAGAGTAAATGAAATACACATTGCCACTCTAAAGATCAAAACTAAAAGTTCGATTGTGTACGTCTTTCCCATAACCGATCACAAACTAGTAGACGAGTTTGTGATCGTAGCAATCGACTTGTTTTGCTTGATTGTTTTCGAGAGCGAATGGGTAAAATGAAGATGCGTGTTGAGAAAATTGACATTTGTAGCAAACTGTGAACTGGTCTAATGGTTTCGAATCAAATGGAAGTGCACAAACATATTTTGTACGAACAACAACAAATTCCAAATTTATCGGTACGCGATCTTGACAAGGAACTAAAACTACCGGAAAAAAACAGCGTTTTGTGTTTGCAAATCATTTGACCAACGCTTGACTATGGATCGGAAAGTTGGAAGTGGAACAGATCGAAAAATATGCTTCCGACAAATGGGCAAGAAGGTGGTAGCCATTATTGAGCAAAATCCCAATCTATCTGTCAGAATGTGGCTCGCTAAGTTGGAAGTCAAAATCATACGTACAAAAAGTGAAGCAGAGGCAAGAACTGAAGGTGTTCAAAAAATAGGTGAAAAAGTTGCCCAACCGTGATGACCAGCAAAATTTCACTGCAAAAAGTCTTTAGCTTTACACACTTGTTTTGCAAACATTTGCTCATATCATAATGGACGACGAAACAGATGTACTCGAACACTTTAAACAGCTTTCGGTCTGGATTTTTATACCGCAATGCAAAGATACACCAGTGCCGAGCATTTCCAGTCAAAGAAGGTGTCCAAATTCCTGAAGAAGTATTTGATTTTGGCATCCCATTTGTAGTTTTGGTTGAAAATCTAAAAAAATCGTCTTTATCAATAGGGATTTGTACGAGAAAGAATGTCCGAAAAAGCCGCTGCTACCGTTTATCAGAAACCACGACAGCTCTGTTTTGGCCTGATTTGACCTCTTGTCACTGCGCGATATCCGTCCTGGAATGGTATAAGGTACTAGAGGTCAAATACGTGCCAAAAACAGTCAATGCACCAAACTTTCCAGAACTTCGCCCAATAGAGAAGTACTGGGCTCTAGTTAAGCGGAAACACTTCGAAACTAAGAAAAAAGCAAATGGTACCGATGATTACAAGAGAAGATGGAGAATCGTCACGGCGGGCGTATCCGAAGATACTGTACGGAACCTGATGGCAGGTGTGCCTCAGAAAGTTCTTGAATTTTACAGAAAGAAGGATTAAAATCGTAATCAACTGTTTCTAACGTAGACGTAACTTTATAATTGTGAAATAAACAAGTAGTTTTGTTGAATTATGTGTAATTTTTTTTGCTACTATTATTTAAGTGTTCGAAATTTAACGTGGACAGGCTTTATAAAAGAAGAAACAAAAACACATTTATTGTTGTAATTCCAACCGTGACCAATAGCGTTGCGGCTTTCTGTGATAACCATTCGTCCACATTGAAAACTTGATATTCGCATAAAGAGCCTACGGTTGCTTCGACTGTGAAGGCATTAATCCTAGTAGCACACTTGTTGCCATTCGGTTGAGATGACATAAATATGACTTGCTAAGTCATAATCAAGTTACTACAACTATTTATGATCGTAGTGTGCTACTTGGGAAGCGGTACAGCGATGAAGACAAATGAATTTGTGTGCATCCAGCTTCGTATAATTCATGAAACGCTTTGTGAATCATGATGGGCAAAATTCTCAAGAAATGATTGCAACATTTGCGTGGTGAATTTTCACAACCATTTCATCTATTGGGTGAAGAGAAGTTTTGACCAGATCTTGCGTCTTGCCATTACGTAAACTCAACGGTTGAATGCTATAATGTTACATACAACCAATAATGTTACATTCGTTTCAAAGGACATGAAACCTCCTAATTGCCCGTAAATTCGACCAATTGAATAATTTTGGGCTTTGACGAAGGCAATCTTTGGAATCATGTCTCGGCAGCAGATACCATTCAAAAGTTTGAAAAAGATTGGAAGAAAGTGCCAAAACCTGTCGCTAAGAAGGCTATGCTGAATCTTATGAAGTACGTTCGCAAGAAGGTGGGCCAGCTAGATTGCAAATATTGATAAAACTAACCTGATGTTAACTAATGTTAACAGTATGTCTAATACAAATTGAATTTTCAAAATTTTCAACACTTGTGTAGTATTTTAACTGAAATCTTGCTGCGTCCATACTTTCTGGGGCAGTCTTCAAATTACCATCGTATCACGTTAACATACATCGAGAAAATTATATGAATGGTTTTTCTGGAAATCCTCAAGTTCAACCGTCAAATGGAACAGTAAAACTCAATTCGACATTCAACTGTATGTCGTAAGAATTCCGCTCTTCTGTTTCGAGACGCTGCACTATGGTACGAATAGACAAATCTTGGGACAAAAATCGATAACTCGAAAACCATAAACTTTTGACAGATGATGTCTTCGTAAGATTTAATTTAAAAAAATAGATCTTTCTTTTAGTTTAAGTGGTTACTAAAGTGGTCCTTTTATGTTCATAATAAAAATTTCAACTTTTTATTCTTATGATTTAAAGGATTTTTTTCTTCTACAGAATTAAAGATATATTAATTTAATGAAACTTTTTTGAAAAAAAATAATGTCTATCTCATCTACGTATCGTTCCATAACAGTTTTTCTGACTTTCCTTAGGGTGGGACTTAAAAAACAGCTTTTTTGCTGTAACTTTTTTATTTCAATTTGAATTTGAGTGGTGACCCCGGCGTAGTGTTTAGCATCCATACCTTTCACGCCAAAGTCACGAGTTCGAATCTCACCCCCGGACAAGTATATACGAAAATACCCAAAAAGGTATTTGAGTGACTACGACGGGAGATGAACCAGCCCAGAATTTGAAAACTTTGTAGAGATGATTTATAGGGTATAAAATGACGCACATTTTGAAGGTACAAGATAGTTGCTAGTTATAATAGAAAGAAAATTTTAGAGTTGAAGCGTAAAAAAGATTCGTTTTTGCAAGATATCTTACTCCCTTAGTTGCAAATATTTTCAAACACAGAGTACGTGAACTGAAAGTACAAACTTCCATCTACAAGATCTATGCAAAATCGTTTGTCCCCTTTTGTCCCCTTTAGCTTAGCTTAGCTTAGCTTGACGGACTGCACGTATCAATGGTTGCTACTTCGTTATTGATCAGAATTAGGCTGATTAGGGGCCGTGTTTACCTCTGAATCCCCACAATGGTCACAGGAAGGAGGTTTTTGTTTGTTAGTAGGGTAGGGCGAGATGGATCAGGATTCATCTTGATAAGTGATGTGATCATATAATAAAGTTTATTTAATTCAGGGGACAAAAAGGACAACAATTGCCTTTTTCGCTCCGCGTTTTTGAGAGCACTTACCAACTCTCAATTGTCTGAAAATCCCTTGCGTGGTCTAGCTGGTTAGTGTTCTGCTTTTTCAGCGGTACCTAAATAATGCGTATCCAAAACGGCCAAGCTTGCCCCATATGGCATTGTAGGTGAACAAAAGTAGCATCGTATCTCGAACTTAACTCCTCCAACTGTGGAACTGTATCTACAGCAATGCCATGTCGGTAATGGAACTGGTCCGTGGTGGGGTCAAACATGAATTACTCCGATAATAATTGTGTTTAAATATCGGAAAACATAACGGAAGAGAATGCACGTCAAACTTGCTACCCTAACCTATTATAGTAATCTTAATAACCAAATTGCTTCATTACTGAAAAAACAGCTTTCGTCTTTCCATCCACGAAATCGTTAACACACCTCTTGTTGTCAATATTGTCAATTGCATTTATCGTTCCTCTTCGTTCCTCTTAGGAAAAACGACAAATAAATCAGTAAAATGGAAAGCGCTCACCCGGATAATCAACAACAATCAGCAAACGTGTAACAATCGGTTCGTTTTCGAAATCCATTTACACCGGATTTTAATTCTATTCAACACACAAATAATGATTAGGTATGATTCTGGTCATAAACACAGCATCCACTATCCACTAAGGATAAATTTCATCGCACAAAAAATACTGAAAAAAACGTGACAGCTGACAGCTCACAAAAGCCCAACCGTTCGTGGTCAGAGCTTGTTGCGATCTCTTCTTTATTCGCATAACAATGTTATGATATATATTCAAACATATTCAATGAATGCCCTGGCAGACCAACAGACATTATTAGATAATCTTGGAATATTCATCCCAAACAAACTAACTTAACTATAGCCCATAAAGCTACTATTACGATTGTAGACCTTATGTTTTGAATGACATAAAATTAACAAGATTATCCTATGATGTTTGCGGACATTTCAGAATATTCATTGAATATGTTTGAATAGTTATCATAGTTTTGTATGAGCCCAAGAGGTTACAGTTATTACTGTATATCTTAAGATCTGAATTCAAGTCAGTTTTTATGAAGTTGAACATCCCAAGGTTATCTGATATTGCCTGGTGAGACCTTTCAAAAGATTCACTGAATGTATTTGAATGGACTTTCACAGCTTATAAAGCTAATGTAACAACTGTAGATCCTAGATCCTAAGGGAAGTTTTGGTGACCTAGAACATCCCAAAATATCACATACTATATGTTTACCTTCCAAAAGACCCACTTAAATTGGTCAAATACATATTGTTACTTTGTTTGGTCCAGAAAACTACAGTTACTGCTGCAGATTTTCAGTTTTGAATTCCAGGATAGTTTGGATAACCTAGAAGATTATCTCATAATGTCTGTTGGTCTTCCAAGATAATCAATGAATATGTTTCAATGCACAGCGTAGCTTTGCATAGCTCAGAAAGCTTAAGTTGCAACTTTAGGTGCTATGTTCTGATCTCAAGGATAGTTTGGATGACCCAGAACATGTCATATTGCTATATAACATTGGTTGACTTTTATGAATACAAATTGAACATGTTTTAATGTTTATTATAACTTTGTATTGCTTAACAATTGGTGTTTCAACTGATGTTGCGTCCGCCCTGCGTGCAACGCCGCATCTACTCATCTGCATAATTGTTTCAGCGGCGCTTCACCGCTATCTGTCTTAGAGGAGGGAAGTTGGCTGGTGTAGTAAAAATTGACAAATATGTTAGGCGGCCGTCATCACTAGAAATGCAAATCATCTACATTCAGTGAAGAAGGTTACAGTGAGTTGAGTTTTAAACTAGTTATTTTCTTAGGAATAGTGCCTGTCATTTAGTATTATACCTAAACCAAAAGTGGTAAGAAATCATTAATACTATATTGAACTTAAAAGTAAAAAAAAAGATATGAATCACAAATACTTGAAAAGAACGGTATAGCCATTTGTTTTTGAGATAACCTCCAGGAATCTCACAAACGTAAGTAAGAATTAAGAAAAGTCAATTAAGAATTTGTTTACATTATACATTATAAAAAGTTTTTAAGAAAATTTTATTCGCCACGGAAAAATAAAGGCAATTAAAATTTTGGACAACTTGTTTACTTGTTGTATACACAACAACTGAAAATCATAAGTTCTGAACGCCAGGACAGTTTGGATGACCTAGAGGATTAGAAAGTTAAAAAATATTGACTGTTGACCTTCCAAAAACTCCATTGAATTTGTTTGAATACATACATTCACTATATGCAGCCCAAAAACCTACTATTACAACTGTAGATCTGATGTTTTGAACTCAAGGATAGTTTGGATGACCCCGATCATCCAAGTTTATCTCGTAATGTTGTTTACGTTCTAAAATATTCACTGAATATGGTTAAATGCGTAACGTTACTTTGCTTAGCCTAAAATGCTATAGCTACTACCTTAGGTCTTAAGTTCTGAACTCAAGGACAGCTTTGATGACCTAGAAAATCAAAAAATTATCAAATGATGACTGTTGACCTTCCAAAAGGTTCATTCAATATGTTTAAATAAATTCCATAATCTTGTGTAGCCCTCAAAGCTACTGTTACAATGGTAGATCTAAAGTTCTGAATTCTAGTGTATTTTGGATAACCTAGAACATCTCAGAAAGATACAAAAATATTTGACGTTTATCACCAATAATTTAATTATACGTATGCATTTGTACCATATTCTAAAACAACGCTTTATACAATTAATAAGGCATTTTTTTTTTCTCCCTGAACTTCTTCATATTGGGGATGTTCTAGGTCGTCAATTAGGCCCTAAGCTCATGTTTTTTTAATATTTTTCTGTGATTTTATACAGCCATTTTCCTTTTGGGGTCATATATGCTGGGGTTAAAATACTTTTTAAGAAGAGGCCTAACATTTATGAATTTTTCATTGGTATATGGCCAGAAATCTACATTGTTATCTATTAAAGTTGATGCGTGGAAATATTTTCAATGGATTGGTGTAAAAGTTTTGAATTTCTTTTTGAGAAATGATTGAGATATTAATGCTCAAAACGTGACCATTTTTCGTGACGGTCGTGATTCGTTTTTTTAAAAGTGCCCCAGTATAGAAAACAAAGCCGTAGTCCTACGTCAAAAAATATTTGTCGCTAGAATTCTAACCATGGCTTATGGCGTGGCGGCGCTCTGTTTCAACTATTCATCCATATTGAAAACTTGTTGAAAATTTCAAAGCTTGAAGTCTGTGCTGAAACTCATGAAGAACGTTTGCAAGATTAAATAAAGGGAATGCTAGATTTGGCACAAAATAATGGGATATTTCATGTCAATTTGAGCTAGCTAACGCCTGAATTTAGCCTAGTGTATGAAGATTGTTAAAAATATTGTATGGCGCATGAAAGATTGCAAACAATTTCGTTATCTACGTCTCCTTTGGCTTGGGATTGAACGAGGGGAAATTTTACGCGCCTGTTAAAACTCATTATTTTTTTCTGTGTAATGTTTACAGTATGTCTAATAAAAATTGCAATTCCAACGCTTGTGTTGTATTTGTACTGAAAACAGGCTCCGTCCACACTGTTTTTAAATTACCTTTATATCTTGTTAACGTATGTCAAGAAAAATATATGACATGATTGTCTTGAAACGCTCAAACTCAATCGTCAAATTTAACAGTAAAACTCCATTCGACATTGAACTGCATGTCGTAAGAATTCCGCTCGTCTGTTTCAAGACGCGGTTGGGAAATAATGGCATGCTAAAAAATGCAGCACTACTTGAGCACTATCATTCGGAAAATCCAAATTGAAGGACACCAATCAAGGAAGGCACATTCTTCGAACAATACCGCCATTCCATATGCATGCAACTTCACTTCATGGCACACTTCGAGCACAGATAAAACAAGTGCACATATCACTTCCGTTCATATCTATTCCACATTTTACAATCCAATTAGTGACAGCACATACAGAAACTCTTATGTCCCCCGTCTCCTTCCTCTCTCCAATTTCAGACTTTGGCACACAACACAACCGGCAGTGGCAGGCAAGGCGCCTCCAAGGCAGCACTTTTCCCCGTCGCCTCAACGGGAGCACTACAGCTATTAACAACGGCAGTGACGGCCGCCCCTCCCCCTTCATCCTCAGCAGCAACGGGTCCAGCATCGGCCTCGGCACCCGCCAACCCGGCCAACGGGCTGCCATCGTTGAAAAACCCGGTCGGTTGGGTTTGCTGTGCACCATGCATGTGGCTGCGGGGCTCGTCGGCAGTGCATAAAATGGCCATAACGGCAGCCACCCTGCTTGTCACGTCTCTGCTGGTGGCGTCGCCCATACTGTTTCTCATCTCGGCAGCCCCCTCCCAGTTGCCTAAGGATTGCTACGTTACCGACGATGACGATTGCCACCCACCGCCGGCTCCGCCACCCGAATGTTCCGACCCAATTTGCCGTGCCGCGGCCATCAGCATCCAGACGCGTATGAACTGGGACGTCGAGCCATGCCGGGAGTTCAAGAACTACAGCTGCTCGCCATTGGAGAGCAGCAACAGCCTTCGGGCCGTCAAAAGCCCCCAGGAGATTGCCGACATTCAGATGCAACGTGAGTACCTTCCTGTTCGATGTAGCCTTTTGCTATACGTATATTTCACCCTGCGTTTTCAATCAGAGCTTCTCTCGCTGAACACCACGTCCGGGGTGTTTCGGAAATTGGGTCGCCTGTACGGGAGCTGCTTGCGACAAACGCTGAACGATTCCAGCATCAGGATGCGCTTGGACAAGCTGGGTGGCTATTTGCAAATTGGCTCCGTGGGACCTCAGAGCATATCACCGCTGGTGTCGAAAATTCAAAGCATTGGCCCGATGCCAATCATCGGCATCTACTACGATCTGAGCTACGGTCGCAAGCCGCAAACGTTGCTGATAATTGATGGGCCCACCACATCGTTGCACATTCTGGCGGTATGTTGAACTCGGTGTCGACCCACTTGTAATATTTTCACCCCCCCCCCTCCATTTCCAGAATCCCGTCCGATGGCAGGGCCCGAAGGATGCCCCCAATGACGTCACCGAAGATGTGCCCGAACTGTTGGACGAGCTAATGAACGTCTTTCTACCACCGGGACTGAGCGCCAACCAGCGGCTAGCGGAGAAGAGCGTTATTTTCAGCTTCATTCGAGATTTGAATCAGGCGAGGGCGATGATGAAATTAAAAAAAGAAACAGCAAACGATAACTCATTTTTCATTGTGATTAATCTTTCCAGATTCGGCGAGATTACGTGCAGAAGGACTTCACCAATAGCTACGTGCTGAACAATGTATCCGCCTTGACGAGCACGCATCCATTTGTAAGTGTTCGGGAATCGATTTCCCCCGTTTAAAATGAAATTCCAAATTTGATGGAGGCGCATCATCATCCATCCATCATCCATCATCATCATAATAATTCAAGCTAATCAATCATCCCCTCTTCGCAGCTCCTGTGGCAAGACCTGCTGCCGGCCAACTGGTCCGGTCCGATTGTGATTCGCAGCCCGGCCTACTTGGAGCACCTGCGGAAGCTGTTGCTCGCCCACCAAAATCGGGTAATTCACAACGCGCTCCTGTTGCTGTTCGCCTTGAACACGCTACCGCCGGGACGGCCCTCGCCGCTGGTCTGTGCCAAGGCAACCAACTGGGCCCTGCCCGAGGTTAGCTCGGCCCTGTTCATCGGCCAGTACAGCGAGGAGGTGATCGGTCACGCCATTCACCGGGTGAGTGTTGCTCTTGTCAATTAGAACTAGAGGGTGGGTGATTTGGTTCCCGTTTCAACGTTTGCTGGGGGGTTCTAATTTCTCCTTGACGCGCATATTAATGGCAGCGGCGCCGCCTTAAACGACTTTCACTGTCGCACGGTTTGGAAATCAATGGAGAATAAATTTGGAACTAGGTGCTGCGACGTCAGGGGTTGATTTGGTTTTCGGTACTCGGAACAAGGGGGGTGGAAATACTGTTGCACGATTGTGGCGTAGGTTGAATTGTTGAAGGTGCGAAGGGGAAAACTATGTAGGATTTGTTATTCAAACTGTCCGGCGTGCTAATTAGGGCCAATATTTTCGTGACACACGCGAGAGCCGATGAGTGTAGAGCAACTTTAGTAAGAGTTCCAACAACGTCAGCATTGTAAAAGCGATTTTCTGTTCCAGTTCCATTCTATTGCTCGTTTCAATCCAGCGAGAGGCCTGTCATGTCTGGAACATGGTACTTTAGATGAGTGCATGAATTTGCAATAAATTCTGCTGAACGCGTTTAAATGCGTCAAACTAGAATAGGAGAAAATTCGCAATTGCTGAACAACTGGAAACAAGATTTTCTATGTAAAGGGTGTTCCGATCAAAATTTGGTCAAACAGTAATGTGTGTGAGTTCAACTTCAGTTAATACAGAATACAGGAGAAATATTCAGCTAGTCTTCCTTTTAACCTAATGCGAATTGCCAGGTCTTTCGTTTAACACCTGCCATACGATTTTGTACAGTCTACTTGTCCACTTTATTCGCCGCAGAATGTCAGTTTGCCTTGAACTGTTTCTCGCTCACAACAGTTTTCTGAGTCTTCTTAAGGTTCCGCTTGACGATGGCCCAAAATTGTTCCATCGGGTGGAGCTCTGGTGTGTTGGAAGGGTTCTTCTCCTTGGGCACCACTTGAACGTTGTAGCATACCACTCCATGGCCTTTTTCCAGCCAAAATAAAACGGAACAATTGTGTTGCTTCAGGAAAGGCAGTAGACATTTTTGTAGGCACTCGCTCAGATAAATTTCCTGGTTGACGGCTCCGGTCGCAATGTGAACGTTGCTCTTCAAGCCACAGGTACAGATGGCCTGCCACACCAGATATTTCTTCGCAAGCTTTGACAGTTTAAGGTGCTTGAAAATATCTGCCACCTTTCCCCGTCCGGTTGCCGTATAAAATTCCTGTCCAGGAAGCTGTTAAAGTCTGCTTTGACGTAAGTTTCATTGTCTTATCACGCAATCAATCTTCGTCAGCATCGTCGTCTTTTGTTTATCGTCGCGATTTGGAGTCACCACTTTCTTGTAAGTCGATAGACCAGCTCGTTTTTTAGCTCTATCTATCCACGGTTGAAGGCACAACTCCCAGCTTCTTTGCGACATCTCGGACTGAGAGGTTGGGGTTTTGCTCTAAACAGCGGGCAACTCTTTTTGTCGTCGCTGTGGTCTCCAGCTTTCGATTTCCCCCCGTTCCAGTTTTCCTGGCTGTCGACAGACGTTCACCGAACACTTTTAATACGTTGATTAAGCCACATTCAACAATTTCGCCAACTTGGCGTGAGAGTAGTTTGGATTTTCGCCAAGGCTTGCAAAATTTGATGTGTTGCTTGTCTTCCTTCCACGACATTTTGATAACTGAAGTACTAAACTTAAAATCAAAATAGAGGCATGATGCTACACGCACACATCTTTAAAATGAGGGGTGTGCAAAATTTTTTAATGCCCGATGAAAGGAAATGCGTCAAGTTTAAGTCGACCAAATTTTGATCGAAACACCCTTTAGCATACAGTTGATAATAAAGTATTGATCAAATTCATTTGAATAAAATCTGAGAATTTTTACTGTTTTCATGTGCTTATATCATTCCAAAGGATCGATTATGAATTATAAATTTGGCTATTTACGGCCTACTTGTCAATGTTTAGACACAATGTTAAGTCCAAAAGGTTTCCGAACTTCTGGTCTGATGTACAAATGTATATTTTTTCACTTTGTTTTCTAACTGTGGTACAATTTTCAAAAAATCCGAAAAGTGGTCAGGTTTCGAGCGTTAATATCTTAGTCATTTCTCAAAAAACAAAAAAAAATGTTGATTGCGGGCCCGTACTGAAAAATTCATGAATGTTAAGCCTTGTCTTAAAAAGTACATTAACCCCTTCAGGCCTAAGGGAGCGTATCCCAAGTAACATTGCAAAAACCATCCAGGTTTATTAAGTTATATTGAAAGTTTATGAAAGCCACTAGAAATCAATTTGGTTTTATTATGGCAGTAAGAGGTGGCAATAGGTTTGAAGTTTTAGTCAGGTTTATTAAAGGGTGATACGGTCAAAATTTGGTCAAGGGAAAACGCGTGTAAATCGGTGAAATTGTTTATTTAAAAAATCAAATTAAATTTCTTTTTCAAGTTCAATTAGTATAAAATTCAGGAAAAATATTCAGTTAGGCTTCCGCTTTTCCAAATCCGAATTGCCGGGCCTTACGCTTGACCCCTGCCATCAGATTTTGTACAGCCACCTTGTCCACCTTCTTCGCCGCAGAAAGCCAGTTTGCCTTGAACTGCTGCTCGTCCTTAGCAGTTTTTTTGGTCTTCTTTAGGTTTCGCTTGACAATAGCCCAGTATTTCTCAATTGGGCGGAGCTCTGGCGTTTTGGGAGGGTTCTTGTCCTTGGGAACCACCTGCACGTTGTTGGCGGCGTACCACTCAATGGCAAGATGCCAAATCCGGCCAAAACAGTACGGAACAACCGTGTTTCTTCAGGAAAGGCAGCAGACGTTTATTCAAACACTCTTTCACGTAAATTTCTTGGTTGACAGTCCCGGAAGCTATGAAAATGCTGCTTTTCAAGCCACAGGTACAGATGGCTTGCCAAACCAGATATTTCTTTGCGAACTTTGACAGTTTCGTGTGCTTGAAAATATCTGCTACCTTTCCCCTTCCTATTGCCGTATAAAACTCCTGTCCCGGAAGCTGCTTGTAGTCGGCTTTGACGTAGGTTTCGTCGTCCATTACCACGCAGTCAAACTTCGTCAGCATCGTCGTGTACAGCCTCCGGGATCGCGCTTTGGCCGTCGTATTTTGTTTATCATCGCGATTTGGAGTCACTACCTTCTTGTAAGTCGATAGTCCGGCTCGTTTTTTGGCTCGATGCACGGTTGTAGACGATACACCCAGCTTATTTGCGGCATCTCGGAGAGATAGGTTAGGGTTTCGCTTGACACTACCGGCAACTCTCTTTGTCGTCTCAGCGGCTTCCGGTTTTCGATTTCCCCCCGATCCAGACTTCCTGGCTGTCGACAAACGTTCCCCATACACTTTAATTACATTTGTAAGGGTTGATTTGGCAACTTTTAGCGATTTTGCCAACTTTGCGTGCGAGTAGCTCGGATTTTCGCGATGCGCGAGCAAAATTTTGATACGCTGCTCTTCTTGCTTGGACGGCATTTTGACAACTGAAGAGTGAATTTCAAAATCAAAATAGGAGCAACATTCTACACACACACACCTTCAAAATGAGGGGTGTTCAGGTTTTTTAAATGCAAAATTGAAAGAAATACGTCAAGTTGATATTGACCAAATTTTGACCGTATCGCCCTTTACTGCTTGCTATGAAAGAGCAGCGGTTCCATAATCACTAGCTCGAAAAGATTCGATACAGCACTTAACGGTGTAATACCTCGATAGTAATCCACGGCCCGTTTGTTTCCATTTGTATGGACAGGAAACATGTGCGCAAACTTCCAATAGGAATGGAACACCACCAGGTCTAGGATTAAAGAAGGACGTGAGTAAAGTCACGGCCATGGATATCATCTCCACGTTGACATCATTTGCGCCGAGCGTTTAACGCCGAGCGTTTACAGGAACATTCCTAGTTGCCAGGATAACATCTTTGTCACTCAATAGCTCATCTGTGAATACACTGTATAACTTGTCGGAAAACAGGCGGCTTATATCTTGAGGACTTCTCCATTGAATTCCATAGACGACGGAAGGCCAGACTCCCTACGTTGCTCGTTCACGTAGTTCCAGAAGGACGTCGGGTGCAGTTTGAGGGGGTGGTATTATTGTACAATTTTGGGCCTAAGGGGTCTCAGATTGTAACGAAACTTTGTCCACGCGTAGGGTTCATGGATATATGAACGAAACACAATATTAAAAAATTCAAGGTTGCCAGTTTTCCGATACAAAAATTAAAAAATAAATTTAACCAATGTGAGCTTATGAATTAATAAACAAGAAAATATGTTTTCCAAAAAAATTGCATTACTCAAAAAATAGTTTCTCCGGATTTTCCAAGCAATTTTCCTTCATTGTGGAAAATTGTGTAGGATTTACGATGATATTTTTTTTCCAAATTTCTGAGAAAATTTTAATATAGATGGAGAAAAAAATGTCTTCTACGATGAATCGTTCTTGAATTGTGAATTTTCAAATTTAGTGATGTTCGGGAAAATCTAAAAACTTCAATTGGCATTTGTATGAATGTATGTATGTAGGAAGCCACCATCGTAGCGTAGGCTTTGCCCTGCATGGGGCTTCACTTAACGAAAAGGATTATATTTTGTTACCGTCCCAAATTCAGCATACTGCTGAATGAAGGGCCAAAAATGGTTGAGCAGGCCCGTAAGCAGACACAATTACGCGAAACCTGCGGGAATAAGAGAATCACCTTCCAGCATTATGATCCGATAAAACGAATAACACAAAAATGCAATTCAGTCTAAGCTTTCAACTAGATGGTGCGTTTGAGAAAGGCGCGTCAAATTCTTTACAACTGTTGGAGATGTCAATCCACCCAGCAGGGCACTTTTCACAAAATTTAAAACAAGCATGTTTTTTGTAGTGTAATAAACAGCGTACCTTCAAGGTTTTTGAACGTACCTGTCAAATTCTTTGTTCTTAGGTGCCCTGCTGAATTGAGAAATTCTTCATAAAACGCAATAAAAATTACACCAAAGTAATGTACCAATAGCGTGCCTCCCGAATCTGATGCTTGATTTAAACGTACCTTAAAAAATTTCATACTTACTAATATACAACTTTTTTAAATACATTATATGTGAAATCTGACCTCGGATTCAGATTTCACAGAACATTCTAGCCCTAAATGACCTATAACACATATCTCTTAAGTACTTCCTACGCTACTCTATAGTCAAAAATGTATTTTTAATTATGCATTTAAGGAAACACCCTTGAATGGCTACTTCCTGCTAAGCATGTTGTGCACCCCTGAACGTAGATAACATGTAATAATGATAAAGATAATTTTTCGGCATGGTTTTTAAGGCTGTTTATCATATAGAGACCTTCTTTACACGTATCGGCTGAACATACGTTATTGGGAAGGCAAGGTTGATTTTCTACGGAGGATTTAAATTTTCTGACTATTCTCATAAATACGTAGCTACGTGATAATTGTGTACCCTGCTGAAGATTTTATCTTCTCAAACTGTTCTTAAAGGGTCTAGTAACAATTTCTACGGGTAAAGGTTGAACGTACCTCAAGGCATTTAAACTTTTCGTAGAAGACATGTTTGATTTTCTACGGAAAATTTAAATTTTATGACAATTTTCATAAAAAAGTTCAAATGCCTTGAGGTACCGTTTAGCGGGGTGACTTCGAT
This sequence comes from Aedes japonicus, assembly GCA_034211315.2. Taxonomy (NCBI): domain Eukaryota; kingdom Metazoa; phylum Arthropoda; class Insecta; order Diptera; family Culicidae; genus Aedes; species Aedes japonicus. Next base: position 26,710 of record JASCZW010000820.1, on the reverse strand, counting down.
CACCACCAAGTCCGATATTTATTCAATTTAAAATTATCCTTTTCCAAGTGCCTAAATTTTTTAAGCTTTGAACCATATATATTCAGCATTTATTAGGGTATATAAATGCATTTTGTTTTTAGCATTTCTCTATTTCCTTCGCCATAAAAAAATGTTTTTGAAAAAATGCTCCTTATGGCACTTTTTATCAAGCCCAACAACAATCATATATTCAACCAATAAAATGATTTAAAAAAAATCGACAACCACATTCTCAGATTACTTAAGCATTTGTCTCTCTAAGCTAATCTCTAAGCTCTAAGTTATATATATATATATATATATGTATATATATATATATATATATATATATATATATATATATATCGTGTAAATTAAAGCTCGATATCACCTGAATCGCGTCTATTGTATGAAAGAATTTCAAAAATTGCAAACAATATCGTTGTTTACGCTTGCTTTGGTTTAGAATTAAACGCACGCACCTGTTAAAATTCATTTTTTTTCTGTGTAGCTTAAAAAAAATTATTAAACCCGACGTAAATCACTTAAATTAAGAGATAATTATTAGTTGTGTTTTACAAATAAAAAAGTTATGATTAAAAAACCAGTTTTAAGGGGGTATTACATTTTTCATTCGTTTTGCACCCTACAACTTCGTCCAGTTAAGAGGTAGACAGTTTTTGTCTTCTACAAAGTTTCATGAAATGACCTAATCTACATTGTTTTAATACATGGTTATCGATTTTAACCAGAAATGTAGAAGTTAATTGTTTTTATCCAGGTGTACACACCCCTCAAATATGTTAACACGAAAATAATGTACTAAAGAAATGTAGAAACATTGCAGAAGACATCGATGGGCCACACCTAATCGTTTCGCCGCAGATAGCCATGTCCAACTTTATTTTATTTCGTCCCACTGTGCGATAGTAAAAACAAAATCGCCAGGGAACTTTGAGGAGTAACTTCGACCGAGCAAAGGCACTGCATCAACTAACGAACTAAGGGAAATAAGCTATCCGTGTTTTGTAATATTTTTAATGTGTTCATCATAGCATGCTGTGCGTTTGACTGTCATCTTTCAAATATGTCTCGCTTTGAAAAAGACGTGAAAATTAAGACACATGGCTTCGTGAAGAGGGTGCAACTATGTGACAATTGGCGAAGCGCTTTGGAATTCATCACGTGAGTGTAGAATCCATCATAACCAAGTTTGGAGAGGCCTGGAAGAGGCAGAAAACCTGGATCTTCCAACCCTAAGCCGGATCAGAAAGTGGCAGCTCTTGTTCGGAAGAACAAATCGATGTCGATATGTGATTTGGCCAGTAAAGCGGGAACCAGCGTCGGAATGATTTAACGTATCAAGAAACGGAAGAACCCGAAGACCTCGAAGAAGCAGAAAATCGTCAATCAAAGTGCAGAACAGAAGCAACGCACAAGAGACAAGTTATAGACGTTTTGCAAAACACGGTTGATGTTTGATCAACAATTTTTTAAACTATCTAGAAAATCTCTTCCGGTTTATAAATAATATGTTTTATAAATGTATAGTATAATAAGTCATTCTAAAAAGAGTATTTTGTTGATTACTCGGCGTCTTACTTTCTAGTAGCGCTTAAATTATTCATTAGCACAGTCGGTAGTGCTTCAGCACCAAGGTCTGTGTTTTTTCTGAACAAATCAATCAAGTTAAAACGAAAGCAGAAACAAAGGCTGAAAGGGTAATGTTCAAATGGAGTTTGAACATAATAGTTTACAGCTTTCATGTAACTACTTCGATAATGACTGCTTTGTTTGCGTGCACAAAACAATGCAATCGGCCAAGCGCATAGTTAGTTGCATGCTAATGATGAACTGAACCTATTCATCCAGGATAAACACGCAAATGGTCAGTCAACAAATCCTACCGCTTCGATGGATGATTCCGTGCCTCGTAAACATTCTGACCATCTGTGTAAAAGTTTGCATTACACACTGATTTACGATTCACGATACGGTACACCGGATGTCATTTTCCGTGATTTATGGTGCCGATATGCGGCTGTAATAAAACTTGATTTACGCACCCCCCGCTCGTGTCAAATCAATGCGTCAGTTTATTCACCTTGACGGCCCATAAATCAATCGGATTGATTTTTCTTTCTTTCAGACGGAGGAAATGTTCGAAAACATGAAGCAACATCTGAAGCGGGCTCCGTCGCTTCGGGGAGCGGCACTGGTGCGCCTTTCCCAGCTCAAGGTTCAGGCCAAGGTGTGGCCAACGTTGTTCAACCGAACGGAAATCGCCTCCATTCTGGATCAGGTTTGGTTGAGCGAAGTTGAACGGTTTTCCCATGTAATGGTAGTTCTGATTTCCCCCTTTCCAGATTGAGATCAGCTCCGACAACTGGTTCGAAAATGTGCTCAAAATCTACCAGCTCAACAACAACCGTTCGTCGGCGAGGAACGTCTCGACCGAGACCACCCATACCGCGTGAGTCGGGGTAAATTAATTTTGTGAAAAACAACCATCGATTTCCTTTCCTTTTCTTCCAGTTACGCCTACCCGCAGATTGCGAAAATCTTCTACGACACCCTGAGTCACTCGATCGTGGTCCCACTGTCGGTCGTCCTGGTGCCGTACTTCAACCCGGTGCTGCCGCAGTATCTGCACTACGCCACCCTCGGCACGGCCCTGGCCAAGGAGATTCTCCGCTCCATCACCAAGGCCTTCGAGAGCAAGGTCATGCAGTGCGTCCCGAACTCGGTGGACGTCTTCTCCAACTCGAGCCGGATGGACCTGCTGATCTACTCCGGGGGAATGCAGATCGCCTACCACACGCTCCTGTCGCTGACCGGGCCCATCAAGGGGATGAACCGGCTGCCGGGCCTCAGCCTTACACCACCGCAGATATTCTTCCTCATGTCCGCCCAGGAACTGTGCGCCGAGTCCGAGTACGGCGGAGTCGATGTCCATTCGAACGATTTCGATGAGATGTAATTGGGTGGCTGGATGGTGGGATTGTTAATACTTTTATACGATTTTCTTTTTTTTGGTTTTAGATTGACGTGGCTGATCTCGCAGGGTGGCAGCGCGTCGGACGTCTTTCAGTGCCACTCGAGTACGATGCTGAGCTATCAGAAGAACTGCGACATCTGGTAGATAGCGGCCAGCCACGTAGCCTAATGCACCTAGTGAGCGATAGTGATATGTACATTTAGATGAAGCTCGTCGTTTTAGTCGCCCGATAGGTGGAGGAAAATAGAGGAGGAGGAGGAGGAGCAGGGCGCGCGACGGAATTTATAGATTCTAGGAATCTTTTACTATGGAATAGGCGCTTTAGAGGTTTTAGATCTGATTAGCGATGGTACGGTTATTGTATATGTTTGTAAGTAGGAAGGCTAGTTGTGGTTATATTCGAATGGTTAAACTAACGATAAAGAAGATATTTATTAGGGTTATGTAATTAGACTTCCATCCTAGGAATGGAAAATTCGAATACGTTGAATTTGGTATTGAATGGATGAGATTGGAGGTAGACGGTAGACAACTTTTGGGCAAGTGGAAACGTTTGCATTGTTAATCGGATTTTTGGAATTTTCGGAGTGAAGCTACATCGGAACTTTCGAAAATTCACAATAGCAATCCAAACGTTTCGGAAAAACAGTATTAGTCAATCAAATCGAAGAGAAAAAAAAATCGACATTTGAGCCCTTCCCACCTATATGTTTTACACGGCAAAGTGCGATGGAAAAAATTATACATTTCGAATCATATCCTAGCTAATATAATTTCCAATCGGATGACAAACTAAAATCAACGGAAATTCGCACTGGGCAATGACATTGGCGTAGGCATTTGCTTTTCTTTTTTTGTTTAGTTTCAACTGAGCTAAAGCTAAAAAAAAACATTGCGTCAATTAAGTGAAGAAAATTAATAGTTTCTTGCAATCGAGGTTGAATAGGAGGATCAATGTTAGGCTAGTTGCTAGTGTAGGACATAGAAAATTGCTTGCTGTTTAGGACACACACAATCCTCGATCCTCTAGGGAACAAACAAAACAACAGATATCCCTGCATCGTTTTAGAGAGTACTACTTTTGCACAATTCTGCAATTGTCTATCCTGCGTTTGAAAAGCATTTATGGCGACCTTGAATTGACTCATCGCTTGACAGAAACGAAACAGAAACGAAAAGACTCTGAAGTTATAAGGGAAGCCACGTTCTATTTTGCTGACTTTTCGAATGTTGATAATGAAGATTATTTCGCCTCACTCGCGGTTGTTGTTGACAATAAAGGGTGTTCCACATCAAATTGCATCACGGAAAAAACTTAAATACCCTAACCGTACGCTCGCAGCTTTCGCTTTACTCTACTCATTAGGCTCTGGTCAACATCTGGCTGCAGCTTCTTCTGTACGGAAAGCCACCTTTTCTTCATGTCTTCGTCAGATTTGACCTTCTTGGGATGCTTCCGTAGTGCCTGCTTCACAATAGCCCAATATTTTTCGTTGGGTCTTAGTTCAACTCCAGGACAACATTTGAATAGTGTCACTAACCTAGATCCGACCAGAAGATCCTAGAGCCCTCGTGTTGCTTCAACAGAGGAAGCAGACGCTTCTGTAGACACTTCTTGAGGTAGATTTCTCCGTTTACAGTCCCGGTAGTCACGAACGGAGCACTCCATTTGCCACATTAGCAGATCGCTTGCCTAATCACGTGGCAAACTTTGAAAGTTTCTGCTTCCCTACTGCCTCCGGATCAGTAGAACAGTAGCCCCGGAAGCTACCGAAAGTCCGCCGTGACGTAAGTCGCATCATACATGATGAGACAATGAGGCTTCGTCAGCTGAGGGCGTACAGTTTCCGGACTCGTGACTTCCCCACCGTATTTCGTCACGATTTGGAGCCTTCTGCACTTTGTACGCAGTCCCTCCCGGTCCCTGGCTCTCTGAACAAAGGACTTCGACAGATTCAACGTTTTGGCCACCTGACCGAAGCATTGGGATTCCACTTAAACGCATTCACGACACGCTTGTGATCCTGATTACTAATAGAACATCCATTCTGACGGCATTTCTCCTTCCATTTGCTGCTCAGAGTTTCGTAGTATCTCTAGTTATTAGTTAAATCAATTCGCGACGTTGCTTTTCGAGAAATGCCATTTTTTCCAATTCTCGAAAAACTGAGGGTATCTTCAGCGGTGGTCTATTTTTGGAACAACTTTATACCTGATTAGCATCAGCGAAACTTGAATAGAACCAGCTAAAATAGACCAACTTTGAGTTCCCCGCACCGGAGTTGTATTTATTGTTGTTAAACCCGCCACAGATTTTTCGCAAACTTTTTGCCATGGATTGATTAGACCAAATATGTTTATTGCCAGTAGTAGGTCGTTAGCAGACGACTCTTTCTTTTGGCTGAAGGTGAGTGTGCGAATGCATGCATTTCATTTGAACAATATAAGATAATGCTGATTTGTAATTTGGCAGCGGAAAAACAAGACTCGAAACGGAAAGGGTCACGTCTTGGAAGTCTGGTCACGTCACGTCTACTTTAGCAACACGCCAACCTACCACGAAAAGCACTTTCTGTGTCGTGTCTGCACGCAAAGGCAGGTGTTCCTGGACATTATGCGACAACTAGAGTCATTTAATGTTAACCTTCTGTGAAACTAAGCCTGCTTCTCAAAGTTCCGGTAATTTCCAGAAACTTGTTCCTATTCCATGGATGATCAGTAAGTTTTTGGAAGTTCAACCAAGTTTCAAGAAACGTTGACAATTTTTCGGCAATTCAATGGGTTTCTCTGAAGATCAATCCTGTCTCTTCTCAAAAGAGAGCAAGCAAACTTCATGATCATCTTGGAGCTTCTCATAAGTTTATTCAACTTCTGAGAAGCTTTATCAACTTCTTATATATCAGAAGTTCAGAGTGATTCAGAAAATATTTTTTAACGAGTGTGTTTAGTTCCTAGACGCTTATATTAGTTCTGACCAAGGTATGTAATTGCCGAGAGGTGCATTATCTAAAATCTGTAGAATATGCAATTGAATAATATTAAATTTTAAAATGTTTCTGGATTAATCAAAGATTTTTGAAACTTTTCATTCGAGAAATACGAATTGAATCTATCTTCGCGATATCGTTGGTTTCCCTAGAAGGCTTATCAAAACTGCCATGTATCTGCAAAATGTATCTTCTCCCCAGAAGATAAGTCTGAATATTCTATTCCTCAGTAAACCCGCCCCAAGTTTCTATATAACAGGTTTCTTTAAAATTTATCTGTATGACCCATTTCCGAGTGCTTATCATGACCAATCCATCCATAAACCGATTGTACACTTTGAAGACTTCATTACTCTTCATTTTCGAGCAATCGAAATACTATTCGTAATCGGAATTAGCCACCAAATTTGTCGTAAAATCCTCAACAGTCACAATATCGAGAGCCTCCTCATTTTGAACGAGTCATTGTTTTCCGGAAAATGCAGAGGCTGTAAAAAAATAAGAACCAGTCGTTATTCAGGAATTGAAAAAAAAAAAAGTATACTCAATTAAGTTGATGTTTTTGTTTAGTAAAAGCTGAAATTTTACTCATCAATTGGTATTATCAAGTAGCGTGTAGTATTTTGGAACTGTATTTTTCTTGTTTCAAATGGCTGCAAGAATAGATCAAAACCTATACCAGATTTAAATTGATGCAAAATAGATCCGGTATAAAACAAAATTTATAACACCGGTGCAGCGGTAGTTTTGTGTTTGGTCTAAAAAATAAATCCCATCCACGATTTGGACCACCGTTGAAGATGCCCTGACAGCGATAAAAATACAACGATAAAAAACACTCTGAACTACTTCTAACCAAACCTTCAAGAAAAAATACCCAATGGATTTTCTACAGCGTTTTTTTTTTCTGTGATGCAATTTGATGTGGGACACCCTTTAGGCACTTAAAGTTAAGTGACATCTCACACCGTGTCATGAGCATCAGCATGGTTGACTTTCCGGGGTTGCTACTCCGTTATTGCCGGATCAGCTGTGATTACACAGAGCACCAGCAGGATGTATGTTAGTCCTGCTTGGGACTAACATACATCCTCAATGTGTAAAAACTGATGATTTTAAATTATGGTAATTCCAGCGTCGAATTCAGGTCAAATAACGAAAGGGTAGGAATTTTTCGATGCGATGCTTATTGGGAACCGAGAAATCCTCTGCACCTCCACGATAAATCACTGGGATGTTGAATAAAAGCTTTGGCTTGATGAACGATACGCTCAATTCTTGTGTATTTTTGTTATCAGATTGTTTTCCATTTAGTTGGTTTTAAGGAGATGCACAAATAAATATTTATATATCTACAAGCTGAACCTGCTGCGAGCACTGCTACGCTTGCAACTAAATGAATGAAAATTTAATAGAACTGGCACGTTAATGGTTGTTTTTTTAAATGAGTTTTTTTCCTTGCCTAATCAGGGGTTAAAACTTCTATCAGAACATGCTTCATACCCGAGAAATACACGTTTTGTGTTTTAATAACCAGGATAGCTTTAAGAAAGGGGGGGGGGGGGGAACAGTTCTTGCCTTCAAAAGCCTCCACCTGCCAAATTTGGTTCCATTTGCCTAATTAGTTCTCGAGGTATGCAGAAATTTGTGTTTCTTTTGTATGAGAACCCCACCCCCTTTCTGAAAGCGGAGGGGCCTCAAACAGCCATAGAAATATTTATCTCCTTCATAAACCTCCACATGCCACATTTGCTTCCATTTGCTTGATTAGTTCTTGAGTTATGCAGAAATTTGTTCTTCATTTATAACAAGTGTAATATAAGTCACTAGGAATACTTCTCAGCCGTTCATTTGACAGCCACATAACAAACATTAGATGTCCAACCACTTGTTTACTTGTCACGTTGTGCAGAATCTGTGTTCCTACTGAACTAGGAGCCCCCCTTTTCAGAGGAGATAGGGGTCTCAAACTATCTTAAGAACCTTACCCGGCCCCAAAAACTTCTGCACACAAATTTTCACGCCGATCGGTTCAGTAGTCTCCGAGTTAAAAAGAATCAGACAGACAGACAGACAGAAATTCATTTTTATATATCTACTAATGCTCGTTCGCGACAAAATCTGGACAGATTAAATTTGGAATAAAACAAATTTTCTGTTAGTTCAATCAAAGATGGATGTTTTATTCGTTTGATTGTGCATTATAAGTCATCTTAAAACTAATTGAGTTTACTGCAGCCATTGGAGTCTGTGCAAACTTCTCTGCAACCGATTTAGCTGCTTTTGTCCAAGATTTTCGAAATTTTTCTAGTTGTAGCTAGTTGTTTATGTTGAGAGAGTTCTCTTTTAACGAGAGCCCAATACCGCTCGATAGGTCGCAACTCGGGGCAGTTAGGTGGATTCGCCTCTTTCAGTACAACATGGACTCCATTCGTTTCATACCATTCCAAAACATCTTTGGGGTAGTCACAAGATGCCAAATCAGATCAGAATAGCAAATTAGCGTCATGGTTGCGTAGAAATGGCAACAATCGCTTCTTTAGGCATTCTCCACGGTATATTTCCTTGTTTACCGTTCCAGTAGTGATGAAGGTTTGGCTTGCTCGACCACAACTGCATATTGCCTGCCCACCAAATATGCTGTGGGAAACTCGGCCTTTTTCTTCGTCCTGAAATGCTCCTTACGTCTCTATTTGCGATACTACTTGCAAGCCCGGGTTTTATCCGTCACATTCTGTTTATCATTATCATTACTCTTCTACTCTTCTTTCGACGTCATCTTTGATCTAAAAGCTTGTAGTATCACCAAAAATTGATTTTACACAATGAACAGACATACGTTCAGCAGTCTGCGAAATATTTCACGCAATGATGAAGTATTACCAGAGAAATCCGTATTTAGGGGTGTCCAGATTTTGTCGCGAACATGCCAACGCTGCTAAGTACCAATTTAAACTAACGGTAAGGATGCCATTAAAGCAACTTACAAACAGTGATGGAGGGGTTTCTTGTTAAAAACTGCAAATGCTATAAAATTCTAAAATACGCATCTAGAAGTTTGAATTTTCTTTACTTTTCCATAATCATATAAACTTACGTTTTTGCATCGAACCCACATTTTTTGACATTTCTGAATGGTTGCTAAAAAAAATATCGAATAAGGTGTTTCGGGTTAAATTGCTTCGGATTTTCAAGTCACATTGGGGTAGGTTTGTATGACCTAATTTTACAGTCTTTGCAGTCAAAATGTTTCTTGAAGTTCCAATTTTTAGTTTCGGGTGAGTACTGCCACAAGGTATCTGTAGCGGAGGAGGGCTTGGTTTGCCACGATCCGTGAGGCAACGACAAATACAAATTTTCATCGGAACATGCTTTTCAACGGCTCAAACTGCATACTTTTTCATGGGTAGTCTACTTCTAGCCTTGAATTGGATCAATGACCAAATTGACCATTCAGGGAAAATACGGATGCCCTGGGAGAACCCTTCAGGGGAAGACAAATACGGTTTTACGCCGAAAAATGCCGGTGCTTCTAAGTGCCGTGGTCACTCTTTTAAGCTAAGAGGAAAATGAACCCATGTCAATTTCATATTGACTCTCTTGTCAAAGTCCAACATGTGTACCAATAGCACGTTTCGACGTTAAATCATATTGGCCTTCTCCTGAAGGGTTCCCTCAGAGTATACGTATTGTCCCAAAATTGCCAATATGGTAATTCGTTCCTTTAATGACTTAAAGTAGATTGTTTACGAAAAATCCTGATGTTTGAGCCGTCGAAATGCATGTTTCGGTGAAAATCCATATTTGCCCCCTCCTTAAGGCTTCCGGATTGTCCCAGAATGGCCAATATAGTCATAGACCCATTTCAAAGCTAGAAGTAGACAACTCAGCAAAAATCATTAAGTTTGAGCCGTCGAATGGCACGTTTCGGGGAAATTCCGTATTTGGCCCCTCCCAAAGAGTTCTTCCGGTTTATCAGGGTTGTCCTATAATAGCCCCAACATGGTCATTGATCCATTTAAAGGCTAGAATTAGGCTACTCAGCAAATATCATGAATTTTGAGCCGTCGAAAAGCAGGTTTTGGCGAAAATCTGTATTTGTCCCATCATAAACGATTCACCCGATGCATCCGGATTGATCATAAAGTTTGAGCCGTCGAATGGCATGTTTCGGTGAAAATTCGAACTTGTCCCCTCCTAAATGGTTCCCCCAGGACATTCGGATTGTCCAAGAATGCTCCATTTGGTCATTGATCCACTTCAAGCTATTCAGAAAAAATCATGAAGTTTGAGCCGTCGAAAGGCATGTTTCGATGAAAATGTCGCTGCTTCACTGATTGTGGCAAAACACGCCCTCTTCCGTCACAGATACATTGTGACCAATCGGGTTGAAAAGGGCAGTACTCACCGAAACTAAAAATGTTCGAACACCAAGAAGCATTTTGATTGCAATCACATTATAATTTGGTCATATAAACTTTCCACAATTTGATGTTGAAATCTAGGTAAAAATGACCCGAAACACCTTATTCGTCACAGACTGATAACACCCAGGGAAGGTTAATCGCGTTTGAGAGCCAATTTATACCAACAGAAAGGATGCTGTTGGGTCACTTGCAAACAGTGATTGTAATTTTTCATTTGGAAGACAAGGTTCTTTATACAGACATTTGAGAGCCGATTTGGACCGAGCTTAACTCAATATTTGAGTTATAACACGTCTTTTAAATTACTTGTACATACTAAAGTATGACATGTTATATGCCTAACTTAATGACTTAATGACGAATTAACAATTCTCGCACTTTAGTACAAAAAGGACGAAAATGCAGTGATCGATCTCTCACCAACGATTCTAGCTCAAAGTTCTCGGACCTTCTGGTTAAGTTTTCCGAACTTTTTCCTTCTGGTATCCTTAAAGGGGAGTTTTTCAGAATTGAGGTTTATTTTTAAATTGGATAATTCTCTGAATTTCGTAAGAATTCACAAAAACTTCTTTGAAGTATTTATAAACTTCTTGAACGTCTCTGTTAACCTAACGTGAGTTTTCCCACCGCTCAAATCTGTCAAACGAAGTGAGACGGAAACCAAGGAATTTTTTTTTTTAATCAGTTCGACTATTTGTTAGGCTCAGGCGTGTGTAACACTTTCCGGAGCCGATATTCGATATTGCAGTTAACAATGTATTAATTTTCGGCTTTGGTAAAGCGGGGTTCCAATTACTCGTGGCTAGCTCGAGGTTAATGAGTAACATTCACGTTTCGAAGGGGCTAGGCAGGTAACTTATTTCAGGTATTTGTTGCTGCTCATGGTTGCGACATCTACCAAACCCTCGGTCCCGTAGTCCATCCTGAGTAATTGTAATTACTACATGAGTTTGTCTCCTAGGTCATAGAAGATGGTATTTATCATTTTTTGATATGACAATGAATATCGTTATAGTTATATAAATGATTTTTGTTAGGCTGCTTCTTCGGTTCGTCAGCTTCTGGAAAGTTTCCTTCTGTTATTATGGATCGTTTTGTCATACGAACTTCTTGACAGCCGGTCCTTAATTTCTTGGAAATTCACACCTTACAATTTAACCTAACCTTCCAGACATTCTGAGAAACATCACCTTGAACTTCTTTTGGCAAGTTTCTTTCTAGACTTCTGAAGTCCTGATCCTGAACATTCGAGAAAGTTTCTACCGAAACTATGGTGAAAGTACTCACTCAAAATTTCTAGCGAAACTCCCTTATATTTCTTGGAAGTTTCTTCGTGAATTTATGTGAAGCCCTCTTCTGAACTGCCAGGATTTTTTTCCGGAACTTCAGGGAATTTTTTTTCCTGAATTTATGAGAAATTCAAACTTGAACTACTAGGAAGTAACCCCTATGCTCGTGGAAATTTTTTTTTCTGTTCTTCGGGAAGGTTTCTTCCCGAACATCTGGAAACTTTTAAACTTAGAGAAAGCCTGTTTCTTCAAAAGTCCCAGAACACTGATCCGAGACTATGAATAGCAAGGCGAAAACACGGGAGTTGGTGATACGATAAATAGAAACTCAACTGGTTGCTTAGAGGTGTAACATACGATTGACTCACTTCTGCATTTGTCTTTCCGTTCGTCTGCAGAATTAGTTTTTATCTGATCTCGACCTATTAAGGCTCAAACGCAGTGATAACGGAAGCGGAATAGCCCAATCTGACTAAACCTGCTTGTCGGATAGAAAACTGATTAGATTCAAGTTGATTCCAATTGGACGTATTGACGTCACTTACGACAACTGTCAAACTTGTTTTTCACGGTGAGCTGCAAACTATTCATTATACCATACTGTTACTACAAACTATTTATTATTCGACACTTTAATTACAAACACTTCTGAACATTTCTGAAATTCTGGAATGTAGTCTTCTGAACTTCGGGAAAGCTCTCTAGCACTTCTGGGAAGTTCCGGCAAAATTTCGAGGAAGCCCTCTGCTGACGTTCAGAGAAGTTTGCTCCTGTGCTTCTAAATAGGACGTATTACTCTAAATCTGTGGAATTTGATTACTGATTTTTTTAGATAAAGGTAGTGCCCTCTCTGGTAAGTTAATACCTGAACGCCGGGGAAGTTTTTACCTGAAATTCAGGGCCTCTGGAATGTTCCGCCTAAACTTATAAGAAGACCTCTATTGCTTCCCTAAACATGTTTCTGAAGTTCTGAAAAGTCCTCTCCCGAATTTTGTGGAATTTTTCTCCTGAACGCTTGGTCGCTATGATCTTGAACTTTAGGGAAGTTTGTTCCTGGTTTTCTGGAATGTTCTTGCTTGAGCTACTCCGAAGTGTTCTCTTCCTCGTCCTTTGAGGAGTTTTTCCGCTTCACGCAGAATTGACGGTCCTTCATGAACTTCGAGAAAGTTCTCTGAGGAAGTCGGAGCTCTGGGAAGTCTTCTTCTGAATTTCTAGGAAGTGTCCAATAAATTTTGGGTAATTTCTTTCTACATTTCTAGCAATCTAGGACCAATTTAATTAACCAATTTACTCGAAGGTAAATTTGCAAATTTTGAATTAGTAGTGCCTTCCCTGATAAGTTTCTACCACGACGCTGAGGAAGTTTTTACTTCGACTTTGGGGAAGTTCCATCTTTAATTTTGGAGAAGTTCTCCAGAACTCCTGGAATGTTTCGCCCAAACTTATAAGAAGTCCTCCACTTCTTCCCTAAACATCTTCCTGAAGTTCTGAAAAGTCCCCTCCTGAATTTCGTGGAAGTATTCTCCTGATCGTTTGGTAGCTATGATTTTGAACTTTGGGGAAGTTTGTTCCTGAATTTCTGGGATATTCATGCTTGAGCTACTCAGAAGTGATCTCTTCCTTGTCCTTCGGGGGAGTTTTTCCTGACCTTAGGAGAAGATTTTATTTCGACGAAGTCGCTTCATAAACTTCGAGATACTTTCTTCTCGGAGCTCTGGGAAGTCTTCTTCTGAATTTCTAGGAAGTGTCCAATAAATTTTGGGTAATTTCTTTCTATATTTCTAGGAATCTAGGACCAATATCATTAACCACTTTACTTGAGGGTAAAATTCTAAAGTGCAAATGTACTGAAATGAGGTCTTCAGACGTACGTTAGCGAAAAAATCAGAGTACTAGGATCAATTTTAAGAGCTCATCACTTTTACGGTATTTTTGACTGGGCCCGATTTAATTTTTCCCATTCTGACCAAAGTCGCGATGGTGGTCTTAATGAATCGAGCTCTTCGTCGATTCCTCCAACTCCGCAGAAGCAACAATCAATATGAAACTAGCGATTTAAACTTGGTTCACTGTTGTAGAACGCCTAGGTCCGAAGTTCACCTTGCTGTTTGCACCTTGCTATACACTCTTGCGCTTTTCGGTACCTCTCGGTACGAGTATCTTTGCTTTAATTCGCTTTGTTATTTTGACACATACGTTGGCAACACTTAATTTAGCCACATTCAACAGTTTCGCCAACTTGGCGTGAGAGTAGTTTGTATGTTCACCATGCACGTGTAAAATTTTGATGCGTTGCTTCTCTTCCTTCGACGACATTTTGATAATTAAAGTGGTAATCTCCAAATCAAAATAGAGGCATGATGCTACACGTACACATCATCAAAATGAGGGGTGTACAATTTTTTTGAATGCACGATGAAAGGAAATGCGTCAAATTCAAGTCGACCAAATTTTGATGGAAACACTCGCTTGATGCATTGTTGATCAATGCCAAAATGCACCTTTACGTGAGAAGAAGTTCAAAAATAAACTTAAATAAACTGGTTTGCTCTAGAACAGCTCTGTGTCCAGATTCTAACTGACTCGTGCTTTACAACATGGAATAACGTCATCGGATTGGGAATCAATAATTGTTGTTACGAGAAAAAGCAAGCCGGAACTCGGTTTTACTCTTGTTCTGAATGTTAACCTTAGTGTCGGAACTAGTGCGCTGTATAGAAAACACGATAAACTAAGTTGCGCACAACTTTCGATCCTACATTCAACGTCCAGAACGGGAGTAAAATCAATTTAGCTGGGCTCACTTTTCAGGTTTCTTTCGTACCGACAATAGCCACCTGTCAATTCAAGGTCGCCAACAACGCTAATGGGGAAAATGAATTATTTAAAAAAAAGAGCAATACACAAATCTTAGTAACCCAATTAATGACAGCTTCTTGCAAGCAAAAAGCATAGAGATTATACCGCCGTTGATTATTTTCTAGAGAGGTAGTTTTTAACTGTGACAATAGGGTGTTTTAAAATGGAAACGAAACCAAATAGTTACTTGTGTTTAGAATCGACCGTAAGATATAAATGACCATCATTTACCGTACTGGAGTAGATCTTAGTAGTTGAACGTGTTTGAACCGGTGATGTTGTTTCTATTAATATACATTGGTTTTAGGCAAGATAAGTTAGATGGCGTGAAACTTTTATACACAAAGAAGATAAGGTAATCCGATTCGTCCTAAAAGACCCCGACGGTGGATGGGGGGGAGATTGAGATGAGTGTTGATGAGAATTAAATTCTTAGAGAAGTAATGTGGAAATTAACTGACAATAGAGAAACGTTAGGGAATGGTAAATATACCATTTTCGTTCCCGTGAAGGAAATTTCGTGTTCTGTAAATGAGTATAAAAATCCGAAAATGTTATCAAAACCCCGAACCAAAAATAAGACGAAGAGAAAAACCCGAAACAAGAAACAAATAGTAAGATGTGTTAGTATCCTCTTATGGTAGTAATCAGAAAAAAAATTAAAAGAAGTGTCCCTTAAATGAAATTTAGATGATTTAGTAGAATAGATTGACTAAACAAATTGTGTAAATTCGTAAAGCAAAACGACCAGAATGGTAAACAACCGTTCAAAGGAAGTGAGGTTAAAATAGGTTGATTCTATCGCAGACAGACATTTAAGCTCGAACAAAACAATTCAAATTTGTTCTGTAAAATTTCAAATATAAATAATACTCAACTTATCGATGCATTAAATCTGGCAGTTTGACTGGCAACCCATTTTTCTCTTACAAATGTGTGGCGCCATCTGTTAGATAATTGCTACTTGATATCTTGAGGGAAGCCATGTTTTTACGCAGGTTAATGAGATGAAGTCGAACGTCTGCCTGCGATTCTATCTAGTGGTTCAACCCACTTCCACTTTCGTCTGTGGATTAGTAACTAGAATTATGAAGAAGAAAAAACAATCAAAATCAAAAGAGCGAAAGGTGCACACTGCCGCTCTTATTGACTCATAAATGAGTTCTTGTTGACTTAATTTCGTTGATACTTGAGTGAATCTTATCGGGATTGAAATGTTAACAAATCAACAACCTCGATTTGAGAAGCGCACTCCCGTTTCATTTTACTCAATTTTTGAGTACAATTGTATACTATCTCTTTTTCTCTCATGGGCATCTTACTTAATTTTCGTAAAAAATGGGTCTATTCAATTTTAAGAGTAGATCATTTTTTTACGAAAGTTGAGCAACATTTGCGTGAGAGAAAAAGAGACAGTATACAATTGTACTCAAAAATTGAGTAAAATGAAATGGGAGTGCGCGTATTTGACAATGCCAATGAGATTTACTCAAATTTGAGTGACTCCACTTTCGACGAAATTGAGTCAAAAACGACTCAATTATGAGTCAAGTAGATCGGCCGCGCATTGTTGGAATATTAATGCATTCACGCAACAAGAGTATTTAGCCCCTGGAATTAGTGAGAATTAGACTGTAAGTTGAAATGCAGCCGCTGAGATCGGTGTTATAATGTCCAGATTGTTAGTGATATCAGCTGAGCGAAGTTGTTGGGAAATAAGGCATGAGGTATAGTTCGTCCCGTTTGGTATGAAGACACCTTGAGGAATCAAATACTTAAGATTTGCATTTACTACATGAAACTTATAAGCTAGATTTAGCAAGAAAAGTAAGCTTGCTTACCATCAGGCTTGCTGCTACTCACTAAGGCTCATTTAGATAAAGAGTGTTCCGATCAAAATTTGGTCAAACAGTAATGTATTCAGTTAATACATAATACAGGAGAAATATTCAGCTAAGTTTTCTTTTTACCAAATGCAAATTGCCGGGTCTTCCGTTTAACTCCTTCCATAAGATTTTGTCTCCTTCAATCGCCGCAGAACGCCAGTTTGCCTTGAACTGTTTCTCGCTCACAACAGCTTTTTGAGTCTTCTTAAGGGTCCGCCTGACGATGGCCCAATATTGTTCGATTCGGCGGAGCTCTGGCATGGGCGTCGTTGGGAGGCGTTCTTGGCAGCATGCCACTCCATTGACTATTTTACCTTAATGGCAAGATGCCAAATCCGGCCAAAATAGACCGGAACAATTGTGTCACTTCAGGAAAGGCAGTAGACGTTTTTGTAGGCACTCGCTCAGATAAATTTCGTGGTTGTCGGTTCCGGTCGCAATGTAAACGTGTGCTCTGCTAGCCACATGTACAGATTGCCTGCCACACCAGATATTTCTTCGCGAACTTTGACAGTTTGATGTGCTAAAATATATCTGCCATGTGTTTTGTTTATCGTCGCGATTTACAGTAACCTCTTTCTTGTTAGTCGACAGTTCAAATTTGATGCGTTGCTTCACTTCCTTCGACGACATTTTGATAACTGAAGATAACTAATCTCAAAATCAAAATAGAGGCATGATGCTACACGCACACATCTTCAAAATGAGGGGTGTGCAAAATGTTTAATGCACGATGAAAGGAAATGCATCCGGTTTAAGTCGACCAAATTTTGATCGAAACACCCTTTACTAGCTTATATCAGAACCTGAATATCAAAAAATGGTGTACAATGAACTTGCAACACCTAGTTACACGTACGAATTTGTCAAAGGATTCCTAAGATACATTGCCAAAACCATCCAGCTTTATTAAGTTTTATTAATGGTTTATGATAGCCACTAGAAATCAATTTTATTTTAATGTGACAGCAAGTGGTGCCAATAGGTATCATACTTTAGTCAGGTTTGAGAGATCCTTCACAGCTTGTTTACAACAATCTTGAAACCTTGTGTTCTCAAATTCCTTTGACTCCTATCAAAGGTTTTATTTCGGCTTTATGAACTCGTTAAATGCTGTTTTGAAATGGCGTTTTATGACTCATTTATATTATGTTTTTATGGTAAGTTTAAACATCATTTTTAAAGCATTACGCCTCCAGTCAATGCATTAAACGGCTAAACAGTTTTATAGTAGTCATTGCGAAGGATAAATTGGCTCGTTTTGAAAAACTTTTTATTACATCCCAATCGCCATATTAAAGTATGAGAAATGGTTAAAACGTGGAAAAGAAAAGTACAAAATTTTGAACGTAATGCAACTGAACTGTAGATCGGAGACCAATTTTGACATTTTTTTAGATAACCTTCTGGAATTCCATAATTGACAGGAAATTGATGGCATAACATACACAGAAAAAAATAATTAATTTGAACAAGCGCGTAAAATTTCTCCTCGGCGTAAACAACGAAATTGTTTGCAATCTTTCATACAACCGGCTAGCTTCAGGCGTTATCTGGTTTAAATTTACATGAAATATCCCATTATTTTCTGCCAAATCTAGCATTCCCTTTATGTGCATTAGATAACCCAGAAAATTCAATGTTTCTTTTTATCTGTGTAATTGACATGACTAATTTATCAACCATATTTGTTTAAATTTTGTTTTTGTTGTTGTAAACTCGCATGATTTCCGAGGCGCATTCATTTTGGATTCCTATCGTGACAATGTTCACCATAAAATTAAGTGCCCATATAATTTACTGAACCACTGTAAAAAACTCAATTTGTCTTGGATATTTTGCTATCAAACTAAATTTCCAACAGCACTTGAACTTTTTTCTTAAATATTATGAACTGCTAAATGAATCAGAAGAGCAGAGAATCGAACAAAGCAGAACAACAAAAGCCAACCACGAGATCACAGTGAAGTTTGACAGCTGTGGCCATTTGGCCGTATGCTGGGTTTCATGGCAGCCAATAGGTTTTATGAAGGTTATCAAATGGTCGTTCTTTTACTAGAACATTTTCAAAATCTTCATGGTCTTATAAAGGTTTGATTAAATTGTTTGCCTACAAATGGCGCCATCTGGGAGCAATTCAGAATGAAATCACCGCTGGAAATAGCACGATGATTTCGAGGTTAAATACGCTGGAAAGACCATGGATCATCACATTGGACTGATTGGTTTTCATTGACGTGCTGTCAAATGGACTAATTTGCAACTCATATTGTATCATTTCTGTGTAAGATTTTTCTTTTGAGCACATTATCTTCCTGTGGTCCTCATACCAAACCGATCAATTCCTCAGCTAATACGAATACTAATACTCCTACGCGTAACTCCCGAAGAAAATGTTGAAATCAAAATCAAAGGTAGTGCCAAAAACAGAAACAAAATCATCGGTGGCGAATGTATATTTTAAAGTAGATCAAACAAATAAAAAAAAAACAAAAAATGGACGATCACTGACGGAGTAAGATATTACGATTAGGCAGTAACAGTAGTAACAAAATAGAAACTGATACCGGATTTAAGGTGAGAAACTAGGATCACCCGCGGTTACAAATGTCCTCCGAGGAACACGGGATGAACTAGTCATGTTTAGGAACTAATTTGAACGATAGCAATAAACAAAAAATCCCGACAACGTCGACACGTTTCATTTCCTGTTGTATCACATCTTCCTTCCAGGCTCAAGGATACTCAACATTCACGCAGGGTGCCTCTCGCACGGGCCGCACCGAAAGGTCATTTTGTCGCCACACATCCAACTTGGAAAGGTAAATCTTGGTGAAACTTTTTGAAATTAAACTTCTTACCGGAATGCTGTTCCTTGATGTGGATCCCTAAAAAGAATAGAAAAATGCGTTAGTTCAACGATAGTTCAAGACATAGGCAAAACGGCATCACATTTCGCGTATAAAAATTGTTTGATTGGTAATAGCTTTCTGAAATCGGTCAAAACTGAAACTACTCAAAAACTGTGATGAGTTCCAAGTTCTATTTGCCAACCTTTAACCACCACAGGCACAGTCCGCAAAATGGGATCTGAAACCACACTTATCTTTCCCTACTTAATGAAATGGACATAAAATACGGCAAACAACTCTTGCATATAAAAAGTAATAAACGATCCATATAAAATTAAAAATCGTGCTATGAAAAACGCATTCGTGACCCATAAGACTCTCGTGAATATCCATATAAAATAAAAATGATCCATAATTTATCATATGATTTATACTACATATAAAATTTTGCAATAACATGTTAAGAATTAACCGATAAGGCATCTTCAGCGGTGGTCTATTTTTAGAACAACTTTATACTTGAATTGCATCAACCAAACTTGAAACCAGCTAAAATATACCAACTTTGCCTTCCCCG
This sequence comes from Aedes japonicus, assembly GCA_034211315.2. Classification (NCBI taxonomy): domain Eukaryota; kingdom Metazoa; phylum Arthropoda; class Insecta; order Diptera; family Culicidae; genus Aedes; species Aedes japonicus. The sequence goes on along the minus strand of JASCZW010000820.1, from coordinate 6,835 downwards.
CACCGTAGTTGTATTTTTTGTTTTTTAAACCCTCCAACAGCTGTAATCCTGTCAATCATTCATCAGAGATCAGATTTTTTTTCCAGAGATCGCAGATGTTTCGCAAACTTTTTGACATGGATAGGTTTGACCAAATAATGTTTACTACCAGTTGTTCGTCGTTAGCAGATCGAGGAATACTTCCTCTTTCTTTCAAACAAACGAAAGGGCAAGTATTCCTCGTCGTCTGCTAACGTGAGTGACTGCAAGCATTTCATTTAAACGATATTAGAAAATGCAGATGCAGCGGAAAAACTAGAGTCCAAACGGAGAGGATCACGCCCTGGAAGACGTCTCAACGTCAATGTCTGTTTCGGAAGCTGTTCCAGGACTACTTTAGCTAAATTTACAAAACCGGTGCAGTGATGTTTTGCGTTTGGTCCAAAAACAAATACATCCAAACTACAATTTGGACCACCGTTGAAGATGCCCTTATACATATATCAAGGGAATCTATCTTCATATTAAAAAATGAATTTCTTTCTGTCTGTCTGAGCCTTATAGACTCGGAGGCTAGTGAACCGTTCGGCGTGGAAATTTGTCGAAAGGGGTTTTTGGGGTCGGAGAAGGTTCTTATGATAGTAAGAGACCCCTCCCATCTCTGTAAAGGGGGGCTCCCATACAAATGAAACACAAATTTCTGCATTACTCGAGAACTAATTAAGCAAATAGGTCAAAATTTAGTATGTGGAGGTTTTTGAAGCCGAAAATTGTTTTTATAGTGGTTTGAGACCCCTCCTATCTCTGGAAGGGAGGGCTCTCATACAATTGAAACACAAATTTCTGCATAACGCAAGAACTAATCAAGCCAATGGGATTAAATTTGGCAGGTGGAGGTTTTTGATGGCAAGAAATGTTTCTATGGTGAGTTGACATCCCTCCACCCTTGGACAGGGGGGCTCCTCCACAAATGTAACACAATGCACAGTGCGCAAAAATGGATCCAAAATCCCATTAATTTAGACGGCGCAGGGTAGGAGCCCTGAAAAACAGCTTATCTTATGGGAAAAAATGCGGGGAATCCAATGGTGTTGGTTTCATTAAGTAAGTGTGTGTCCCATTTTGCCCATTTCTCCCCTCTTTTTGGATGCAAACTAGAATTATTACCCAAAAACTAAACTTGCTGCTACTATATTGAACCCAAATGGACTGTAAATTTGCAAAACAAGCTGAAGAACTGTAGGGAAAAAAATTCACTTTGATCGGTCCATTTTACCCGATTTTCCCTCACACATGCATAAACTCATATACCATGCCGTTTTGAAGATCGGCGCTAGACATATTGCTCTCACTTGCACTGTTCCTACGTTAAAATGTCCGGAAAATCGAATGGAGATAGTTTCGTTTAGGGTTGACCACAGTAAATTGTCCATTTTACCCGAATTCCTCTCATAAATTAATAATATCATTTAAATCATGCTGTTTTGAAGATCGGTGCAAGTAATATTGCTCTCATTTGCACTGTACTTATGTCTAACGTCTAACGTACTTACGTCGGGAGAATCAAATGGTGATGAATTCATTTAGGATTGACCTCAGGAATTTGTCCATTTTACCCGATATCCGTCATATCGGAATAATCTCATAAACCAACTCGAGGATGCGTTTGAGGTGACCGTGAACACAGGCAACACAGGCAACAAGGCGCACAGTAATATTGCTGGCGCAAATTTGAAGAACCGCATGGTACATGGGCTTTTTCAAGTATGAGGGGAAATCGGGTAGAATGGACAATTTACTATGGTCAACCCTAAACAAAACTATCATCATTTGATTCTCCGGACATTTTTACATAAGTACAGTGCAAGTGAGAGCAATATTACTTGCACCGATCTTCAAAACAGCATGATTTAAATGATATTATTAATTTATTAGGGGAATTCGGATAAAATGGACAATTTACTGTAGTCAACCCTAAACGGAACTATCTCCATTCGATTTTCCGGACATTTTTACATAAGTACAGTGGAAGTGAGAGCAATATTACTGGCGCCAATCTTCCGAACCACATGGTATATGAGTTTATGCATGTGTGAGTGAAAATTGGGTAAAATGGACCACTTCCTGGCATCCGATCAAAGTAAAATTTGTTCCCTACAGTTCTTCAGCTTGTTTTGCAAATTTACAGTGCATTTTGGTTCAATATAGTATTACCAAGTTTAGTTTTTGGCTAATAATTCTAGTTTGCATCCAAAACAAGGGAAGAAATGGTCAAAATGGGACACTTACTGTGGTCAACCCTAAATGAAACCAACACCATTGGATTCCCCGCATTTTTTACCATAAGATAAGCTATTTGTCAGGGCTCCTACCCTGCGCCGTCTAAATTAATGGAATTTTGGATCCATTTTTGCCCACTGTGCAATGTAACGAGAACTAATCATGCAAATGACACCATATCTGTCTGTCTGTCTGACCCTTATAGACTTGGAAACTACTGAACCGATCAGCGTGAAAATTTGTTTGCAGGTGTTTTTGGGGCCGGATAAGGTTATTATGATAGTATGAGACCCCTGCTCTTCTGGAAAATGGGAGAAAAATGAAACAAAAGAAACACAAATTTCTCCATAACTCGAGAACTAATCAAGCAAATGGAACCAAATTTGGCATGTGAATGTTTTTGAAGTCAAGAAATGTTTCTATGGTGATCCGAGAGTTCCTACCTGTCGTTTCTACGAGTCATTTGATCACAGAAGCTGCCAGCTGATACATGGAGACGCTGATTGGCGTAGTTTGGGCAATGTTGTCAGTTTGACAATAGCGAAGAAGATCGTTTACGAATTAATCAATTTAGCTATACCTATTAATCATATCATATTATTTTACATTCTCATTGATTTAATAACTTCAGCACGTGTTGGAATCATCTTTACATTTCAAAAAGAATTTTTCTCAAAAGATCATGCAAGAGGACGAAGCATCAAAGGCTCTATTTGATTTTCAGCATTTCAGCATAACATTTACAATGAAATTGAACTTGGTGGTATTATGATTAGATAAGCCATTTATTTCAGAAATCATCAAATCGGATATTTCAGAAAACATCAAAAATCGTCTTCATAATGTAACAGTAACAGTATTAAGAAACTTTGAACTGTCTATTAAAATAGTATCGCTCATTGAAATTTTATCTTTGATATTTGGAATGATTTATTCTGCTTTCTGCTTTTCCAGGACTACACAGATAGAAAGAAACATTTAATTTGTTGCGCTATCTAATGCACATATAGGGAATGCTGAATTTCAGCAGAAATTATTGGGATATTTCATGTAGATTTAACTCAAATTACGCTCGGATCTAGTCTCTTGTATGGAAGATTGCAAACCTTGTTGTATGGCGCATGAAAGATTGCATACAATTTCGTTGTTTACGCTGCCTTTGGCTAGAGTTCAAACGAAGGAAAATTTTACGCGCTTGTTAAAATTCATTGTTTTTTTCTCTGTAGTCAGATGTTAATACATAACTAATATTTTTTATTGTTTTCAGTAACAATCCAGTGGATATATTTTGTACATACTCATATGTTGCCGCTTTTTTAGTAATTGAACTTGCGTCTTAAAGTTCCATGTACATCATTCAAGTTTGAAATTTGTATAAATAGCATTTTTGGCTTTTATGATATCCTAAATTTTTTATGTAGGAAAAGTAAGACCTTTGTTTTTGACAGTAAATATATTTCAGTTTTTGATCCATTTAAAATTGGAGCAGGGGAAGGTGTATAAAGGCAGCCGACGGATTTGTTGGCTGGACTGAAGGGTACATGAAGTCACCCGTCCTTTTGCACATAAACACAGCGGTTATTCTCTCGGAGAAAAGATTATAATGTAGTTTTTGTAAAAAGACGTCAACCCTCCAAACACTCCGGAACTTCGGCTCAATTGAAGAAAAATTTTGGGCAATCATGAAGGCAAAGCTCGTTAAAACTCCAAAACTGATAGAACATGAACTTGAACTAAAGAAAGTGTGGTTAAAAGTAAGTAAGCAGGACCGACTTGCTTATCATTGCCCAAAATTTGATGAAAGGGGTCATGGCAAAGGTGCGGGAATTTGGGTTAGGAGAAGAGGTTCAATAAACCAATGATGTCAAAACTTAACCATTTAGTAGTACTTTATTTCCAGAAAGTTTGAAAAGAATCGGGCTCAAGGAAAATTTTTGGTCACCTATTTTGTGTGTCCAAATTTCATCGAATACAGTCTTCAAGTGGGGATAATACAGGTACATTCCTGATGGTATATCTCGAGACCCATAATATCTGCAAAGGTGCGGTATTGAGCAAAGTTGTTCAAAAGGTCAAGGGCATTCGAAAGATGGTCCGTTTGTTTGGAGTTCCCCCGATATGTGGCGCTAGTGAGCATGCAAAACTGAGCATTTTCAACTTGTTCTATCTCGTGATTCTGATAAGATGGAAAGTTCTAGCCTTCGGCAAAGTTGTTCAGAAGGTCAAAAGCATTCGAAAGGTGATCTATTTTTTTAAAATTCTCTCGCTACGTGGCCTAGTGAGCATGCAAAATTAAACATTTTCAACTTATTTAGAAATGAGAGGAAAAATTCGTTTTTTCCATTTAATTCAGTGTCTCGTACTAATAACTCAAACCTTCTAGGATTCAATTTCAACTTGTTCTATCTCGTGATTCTGATAAGATTGAACTTCAATACTACACTCAGGAAATGATTCTTACGATTTTCATACGATCGGAACTATGAACCACAAAGCTAGGGAAAACATGCCTCTTATTCACTTTCAATTGACATCACTTTATCAAGCGTGTATAGTCTCGTGGGATAGTGGCTCGTCTCTGGATCCTGAGGTTCATGGTTCGAATCTTGATTGCAATTTTTTTCTGTGACCAAAATTTTCATACGATCGTCCTAAGAACTTCTTTCTATTAAAGAATCGTATGAAATTTGCAATAATATCTTCTGGCAAACTTCCATACGATATTCCTATGAATTTCGCTCGATTTGTTCGCTCAGTGTAGGTTTGAATCCTGACGGTGGATTTTTTTTTTGTTTACAATTAGAATCGATAAAGTAGATGTGAATAATGTTTTCAGTATCAGGAATTCAGCTCATGGTTTTAATCCGATTGATTCTTGATTCCATTCTGGCGGACAAATATTTCATGACAAATATTTCATGATAATTTATTCATAACACAAAAACACGACATATTCATGAAATCGTGACCTTTCTTATTTTGAAGAGCAAATTATTTCCCGTGTAGGTGAAACTGTGAAATGGGAACACAGTCTAACACAGTCTAAGAATCTATAATTTAAATTTGAGTTTGTGTCCTAGCACGTAATACTATAGACACTCAAGTAATAGACCGGACAACGTGAGTCTGGCACAGTTGATGTATCCAAAACAACTGTCAAATCGTATGGGAAATGCGAGGAAATGTTCGTTTTAAGATACAACATGGCGGCGGCACGTTGTCCGGTCTATTACTTGAGTGTCTATAGTAATCCGATAGATGGCGGTAGTATAAAAATGCTGTCATGGCAGTTCAAAGATGGCGGTTACGTTTGTTGGGGTTCCCATTTAATAAATTAGATTAACATTTCATAAATTGAATATATTAAATAAATTAGCACCTACCTCCTCCTTCTCATCCTTGCAAACTATCCAAAACTGCCGCAGCGAGTGTGGGTGAAAAATTGATACCTCTGCTATCGATCGCTATAAAAGCATCCCTGATCGAGTACGGTTGACCGGATTCCATGAGCACCTGACCGCAGGCATGGTCCATCCGCCGGTAGACGATCTTGGCCTGCAAAAGCTCCCGCACCATCCGGTCCGCTAGTTGATGGTCCTCCTTGCTGCCGTGGCTCGGACTGCTCGGATGCCGCACTCTAAGCAGGAAGTCGCAGGGAAGGAAACGAAACCGAAGCGGTAATCGGAGGTCGAGCAAATAATGAAAATATGGAAAATTGAAACAATCAGCAATTGCGAACGGTGCCAATCAATTTTTAAACTGCTTTTGTGTGTTTCTACACGTGGGTCAGTAGGTGGGGCGCTTGTTTGAAGGATTTTTTCAACGATTTTATTTATTTTAACAGGCTCAGGTTTGGAAGAATTAATTGGATTGAACTTTGTTGGGGAGAAAAAGGTCACACTGTCTCGATGCCCAGACCTGAGTTTTGCTTTAAATTTGACGGAAATCATTAAGGATAAATATTTGTGAGGCATAAATTCATCAAATTTCTCCAATTCCACGCATTTCGTTGGCTGATTTCCTGCACGACAAAACAAGCGACTACCGACCCACCTAGCCGAAGCACATTAAACAAATTAAAGGCACCGTTCACCCGCAGGCTGGCCACAATGCGAGCTCTGTGTCTCCTCAACGCACTAACGTTTGCAGTGACTTCCGGCTCCGGTTCATCACATCCAGCACAAACTTCGTATCGTTGTCTTCATCTTCCGTGTTGTTGTAGTACCTCTCCGACCACCACCAGCGCCACCCATGGTCGACGATGAAGGTGACAGCGCCCCTCCATCCGATTTCTGCATCTCCTCCGTCATCAGTTTGGATAACTCGTCATCGGTGGTTCCGTTGCTATGGTTCCAAGCTCTCGTGCACCACCCGAGTCCCACCCATCGCCAAGGCTGTCCTCAGTCTTCATCTGCTGCTGGTGATGGTGGTTGTCTGACGGCTGCAACTGCTTCTGAACCACCATCGCTCCCTTGAGCAATCCCCGCTGCTGCAGCAAGCGATCCGTTCCTCGTCCCCGCATTCGTCCCACTGGCTGGCTCCAAGTGGGACGCTCAAAACAACGACAGCACAGAAC